>JARFXV010000034.1:0-457873 GCA_031761425.1 Cosmopolites sordidus
ATTTGTTGGTATAGACGTTTATGGACAGAAAAAGATGTTTTGCGAGGAAGGAAAATGGGTTCCATATATAAAGTGAAGAAAAGATACATTGAAAGGCGAAAAACCACTTGTCAAATTTTGCTTGCCAGAAAAGAAAAGGTTTTTTTGCATCGAGTTGTGACATGTGATGAAAAGTGGATCTATCTGACAACCCAAAGCGCAAGAAATCATGGATAGCCTTCAATATCACAACCACTGCGCAATATACATGAAAAGAAGGCTTTGTTGTGTATTTGGTGGGATAGTAGGGCAGCTGTGTATTACGAACTGCTGAAACCTGGTGAAACGATGACTGGCTATTGATACCGACAACAATTGAAAAAATTGAACCCAGCATTAAAGAAAAAATGGCCAAAGTACGCCCAAAGTACGCCCAAAGTAAGTACGCTCATATTGCAAAATGTATTTAGAAAACGTTGACTGGATCGTCCTACCCTACCCACCGTTTTCATTGGACTTAGCTCCTTCGGATTACCATTCGATCGAGGGTAGCACGAACTTTCAGAACAACACTTACATTCTTACGAAGAAGTGAAAATTTAGCTTGATGAATGGTTGGCCTCAAAAAAACCAAAAGTTCTTTTGGTCCGGAATCTGTGCTTTGATAGAAAAATGGGAAAAAAGTAATAGCTAACGATGGCTAATACTTTGATTATTAAGGTAATTTATTTTATTATGGAAATAAGCGCTTAAATTTTGCGAAAAAATCTAATTAATTTTGCTAAAAAAAACTTATTACAACAACCTTTGACAATAAGAATGGCATTAACAAAAAAAAACATAAGGTAAAATAAGCTATTCGTAATCGACAAGATTTTTGGAGTAATTAGCGTCCTGCATAGCTAGAAAAACATTGGAACGTGACATAAAGGGTTTCCCAATAAGAGCGATAGAATTTGAATTTGAAATAAAATACAGAAGAGTCGACTGAAAATGGTGCTCATTACTTTTATTGTATGGTATATTTTATGCCATTTATGATTTAAATAAAATATCGTTCCCAATGGCCCAATTTTCGATGGCTCGGTGGAGCATATCGGGTGGTATGGCGACTATGGTTGCTCGAAAGTTGACTTCAAGTTCATCAAGAGTCTTGGGTTTGTTAGTGTAAACCTGTGATTTAACATAGCTCCAAAGAAAATAGTCTAAATGTGTTAAATCAGAAGATCTTGGTGACCAGTTGCAAGGGCTATTCAAGGGCAAGGGCAATAAGTCCATCGTAATGCGTGCTGTGTGGCAAGTTGCGCCATCTTATTGAAAATATAGTTCGTCCACATCACTTTCATCAATTTTCGGAAAGGTAAAATCAGATAACATGGCACGATAGCGTTTGCCATTTACAGTGACGGTTCGTTCTTCGGCGTTCTTGAAAAAATCCGCCCCTATAATGCCACCGTACCATAATCCACACCAAACAGTAATTCTTTCGCCATGTAATGGGGCCTGATAAATCACTTATGGGTTTGTCTCACACCAATAACGACAATTTAGCTTATTGACGTGACCGTTTAACCAAAAAAAAAAACGAAAATCCGGATCGCTTTCCGTTGATTCCAACGTATAATCTGCGAACTTCCGACGAACTTCCGTAGTGTAGTAGTACCAGAGTAGTACCAGTGTAGTCTTAAGATATTATTTCATTTGCCGATGACACTGAAGGTGTTTCGGTGAGAAAAACTTTCACTTCACAATTTCTTTTCTTTTCACCAAACATGGGACATGGCGGTCCCTTTCCTAGACGAAATGGTACCTCGGTAGGCGACAGTCAACCTAGTCCTCCAAAAGTTGGAGTTTCGGTCTTCTGTACCGTATCTTCCGGACGGTAGTCCGTTAACCTTCGTAGTTCTTGATTTGGGTGGTCATTGATTTTCAAGAAGGCTTTCTCCGCCTTTTCTTGCATGCACTGCCTAAAGGGAGTCCACATCATCCATTTTTGTATCTGTACATTGAAGATGTACGTGGCATACGTGGGCATGACGCTTCTCATGACGCTACTCACTAATGATTTAATCATTAGGATCTTTAGCTTCACGTCTAATTTGCTGGTTCTGTAAATTAGCGGGTAAGCCATCTTCGCAGCGGTCACGCCTTTAATCCGTACATTCATCGCATGTTGTTTCCATGACATTTTCTTGTCGAATGTGATATTTAGATACTTTACCTTCCATACTATACCTTCTATGCCATATTTTTGTCCTCGAGTTCCAGCTGGTGGCCCGGTCTGCTCATTCTCTGTGAGACATATATAGCCTGTGTCTTGGTGACATTCACCTTGATCTTCCAAACTATCAACCATTCCATCAGATCATCCAGGTGTGCCTGGACGTATCCGACGGCCTGGTCTGGTCTTTTATTTCTTGCCATTATGACAGTGTCGTCGGCATACAGGGCTATCCGAGTGTTATTCCTCCTCTGAATATGACTGGTGTATATGTTATAGACATGGGGCGCTAGCGCCTCTTCTTGCGGTACTCCAGTCTCCATCCGATTTGACTTCACCCATTTTCACAGAGAAATTTCATTCTCTTAGGTATGAGTAAACCAGCTCGGTAATCCATTCGGGATCCCAACTCGACCATCTTGTGGAAAAATCCGTCGTGCCATACCCTGTCGAAAGCCCTTCCGATATCGAGTAGGGCGATTGCCGTTCCATATCTAATGCCCTATTAAATCGCCTTAAAAGATGTTACGGAATTTATACAAAATCTATGTCATAACTCTATTACACAGGGGATCTTTTTTTTGGAAGGAAACAAAACAAATTGGAATGTCTATATTAATATGTTCTTATTGGACAAACTCCGTCACTAAATAATTTCAACAGATTTATCTGGAATGTATTATATTCGAATCCATATGTGTTGCTATTCAAAACTTAATTCTACTTATACAGCTTAATTAATGCTTACATTGCATCGCAGAAGCTATATCCATAGGATTGATAACGTTTATTCAATAAAATTAATGGAATCTATAAATTAATCATCCAAACATTTTGTATGAATAAAGCTTTAATTTTTCCGGGTCTGACGTCAACGTTGCTTCTTGATAGCGATTCCGATTGCGGCGAAAGTTGGCAGTTTGGAAGTGTGGAATTTTAGGAATTCACGCCTACAGAGCAAGAAGGATTAATCGTTTGCTATGGCCAAATAAGTTTAGCCAAGCGTGCTTATCGTTTAATATACGTTGCAATAGAGATTATATTAAATTTTTTTCTTTCTCGGAATTTTATTTATTCGTGACATTTTTTATTTGAATTTATGGATAAAGGCAATGGAATATACACTGGGGACCAAAAATCATACGTATATCAATCAGGCTAAAAATATACTTACATATCTTAAACACAAAAACTTTTCATTTACCTTTATGTACACGATAGCACAAAATGTAGCAAAAAAATGTAATAACAGTGTAATAAGTTTTATTTTTATCATGCTGTATATATATATATATATATATATATATATATATATATATATATATATATATATATATATATATATATATATATATATATATATATATATATAGCAAAAAAGTGTATAGCAAAAAAATGTAATAACAGTGTAATAAGTTTTATTTTTATCATGCTGTGTGTGTATATATATATATATATATATATATATATATATATATATATATATATATATATATATATATATATATATATATATATATATATATATAGCAATATATATATATAGCAAAAAAGTGTATAGCAAAAAAATGTAATAACAGTGTAATAAGTTTTATTTTTATCATGCTGTGTGTATATATATATATATATATATATATATATATATATATATATATATATATATATATATATATATATATATATATATATTTCGTATGCCTCTAATCGAAGCTGTATTTTTGTACCGTATCGCTTCAGATTGTTTTAGAAATCGAGGAGCTATTGCTTTGAGAGCAGCAGATTTAAAGTTTTGCGAAATAGCGCGATGTTTGGGTATTGTTACTTCTCCATTTATGAAAAAATGGATAGGATGGTTTGAGGATCGGAGTTATGCATGAGTACGAGGTTTTAGTCGCCTTGGAAGTATACAAATTCTTGCTAACCGAAATCGATATGAAAATCTCCGGATGTTTCGAGGACAGTTAGGAGGAGGTTAATCGACATTTACTTGTAATGCAAATGCGTACCTATGGTTCTTCTTGGGTGCTTCCTCTTACAGTGTATAGGAAGACGAGTCAATTAGAATTGGAACCAGAAATTGAACTATATTTACTTTAATGAAGAGTCTAAATCATAGATTCCAAATGTTGTCTATAGCGACCCCCAGTGGTCGACTCCGAACTGCATGGGGTCCGTGCCAGCGAAAACAAAAATTGGGTTTGTATAAGAAGGGGTGTATGTATGGGGCTCCACGAGAGTGGATCCCATTCAAGCAAGTCGTCACCAAAATTTTGGTTTTCTATAAATGGAATAATACACATAACCCAGATAGTACCAATATACTTACATAATACTTTCTTATAATAGACATATAAATTACCTATAAAGTAAATATTTTTAATAAATAAATGTTTATGAAACGTGGTGAAGATATGGAGCTAGATTCGGGGAACTTCAAGACTACATGCTTCATGGGAAAATTCAAGATCGATGACGGGATGACGAACATTCTCCGTCGACGAGTCAAACCAGTAACTTGATTGCTTTGAATTTTAATTAAAGCTAATTGCTAGAATACTCTCTTGAGTTCAATTAACTTATTTCGTTTTACTTATAAAATTATTTTTATACTTTTGTTGTTGAAATTTAAGTTTTAGTTATATTAGTTTTCTAATATATCAAACTATTTAAGAATTATTATAAATTCCATAGAACAAAATTATTATATTTACTACATCCAATTACATATTAATTAAGTATATTTCATAAAATTGTGCAAGTAGGTCATTCGGTTTATAGTCGCAACATTGGAATTTGTAAAAACTTACACATTTGCTACCATTATATGTAGCGAGCATACGCGCAGGAGCACGTATCCAAATGCCTGTCCAAACTTGTAGCAGAGCTTTGCAAGGATAGCGCAGATTTGTACCAATTGTACTTGCACGGACTTGTTTAATTTCTCAATTATAAATGCGAATGTCAGAGACAAACACTGTTCATTTGTTTTCGGAAAAGATATTTGGAAAAGAGAAATGTTAAAAAATATTTTTAAAAATATAAATATGTAGTTAGATACATACAAGATAAAGTGAATCAATGCCATCTTGTTTGAGAGTGGCGGAGAAAGGTAAGTAAATTATTTTTTTATAAAATTATCTTTTTGTAGTTTTTCCGATTATATAGAGACGCCGATCATGACTTGAGGTAATAGTGGTTCAATATTGAAGTCAATCACAATTACACGAGTATTCCTTATTAGTTTTCGTTTTCAAAGTTTTACCAATCGGCATTATATACTTCTCTATCTTTAAAAACAAGATTTTATGGTACATGATTCCTCTCTATATACATACAAAATATATCTAAAGATTAAAGTAAGGTTTTACACCGGGAATCAATTTTGATTGCTATGTCTTATCATATTTAAATAGTTGAGTTTTGTCCACAGATAACTAATATTACACATAGCCAAATCTAAAAAGAAGTGTATACAGTACAGAGTTGATTATTTGATATTTGGCTTTATTCCATCATTGCCGGACAAACAATTGCCTATGCGCCTTTTATGCAACAAAGTTTTAAGCAATGATGCTCTGAAACCATCCAAGTTGGAGGATCAGCTAAAGAAAAACTTCCGCGGTGGATAGTATGTTCGCTTCGACGTCACAAAGAGACGATGATGGTTTGCGGGCATCTTACAATATCTTGCTACTTATTGCAAAATTTAGAAAATCGCATACTATCGGGGAATAATTAATTTTGCCAGCGATTAAAGAGGTTTTAAAAACTGTTCTACCCAAACCTGCATATGATGTAACCAAAAAAAAATCCTTTGAGCAATAACACAGTTCAAAGACGTATTGATGAAATAAGTTATGATATTGAAATCTTCCTGTGTAATTATCTGCAAACGACTCATTTTTCTATACAGTTGGACAAGTTAAGTTTATCTGGTAATGAAACATTATTATTGGCATATGTTCGCTTTGTTATGGATCGAGAAATCCATGAAGAACTACTCTTTGCGAGAAATTTGACAAAATACTAAAGGCCAATCAATATTTAGTGTTTAAGAGATTATTTCATGGAAAAGTAACCCCTTTATTAAACATAATATAAGCGGCAGCAGATGGAGCGCCTGCCATGTTTGGGCGTTATCGTGGATTTATAAGCGATTTAAAACAAAATGTGCCCGAGGTGTTTGGAATACACTGTATTATCCATCAACAACATTTAGTTGTTAAAAATCTGGTGGTGTAGTAGATTGCATCAATCTCTTCAATTTGTAATTAACGCAGTAAACAGAATTCGGAGCAATGTGTTGAATTCTAGGTTATATGCGCAGTTGCAGTGAAGAAAATGAGAACTTTCATCGATTACTCCTTCACACTGAAGTACGCTGACTGTCAAAACGCTTATGTTTGACAATTATTTTTCTCATTTTTTGAAACAGTTTTGGAGTTTTTGGATGCTAAAGATCCAAATTTGATAGAAAATTTAAATAAGTGTAAACTAATTGGACATAGTGGATTGCTAATTTAACATATTTGTTTAGTAAATTTAATAAGGTTAACTTACAGTTACAAGGTCTAAATTTGATAAAAACAAGGTCCATCATTTCAGCTTTTCTTGTCAGAATTAAACTAACGAAGCAAAACATTGGACGGTGCGAATTTTCTCAATTTGTCATAGTCGAACTGCCAGGATGATGACGTTTCAGCCTACCTTCAATATTTAAATGTCCTTTACATAGACTTTGAAACTAGGGTGATGATGTTTTGATTATGGAAATACAACAGTGAATTATCAATCCATACAGTGACATTGCAGAAACGGATATTACAATAAGAACTAATCTGAACAAGCACTAATGAAAAACTTAAGGTACAGTTTAGAAAGGGATATCAGCAATTCTGGCTTCAGAGAGATATAACTGTTACTTATCCTGTATTATGGACTATCGCGAAAAAGTTTTTGATAGGTTTTCCATTTTCGCACCTCGTGGAGAGGGGTTTCAGCCCGGTTGCCAATCTTCTTATAGAAAAAAGAAACAGAATGGAAATCACTGGCCGAGGAGACTTAAGGTTATCCTAAGTAAATTGCATTGAAATATTGAAAACTTGCTTTTAAAGCACCAGACTCATCCCTCCCATTAAAAACATTAATTTTTGTGTGTAATTATTGTATGTAATAATTTTATTAGATTTGTATTTTGTGCCGATTTAATTAATAACTTAAAGTGTTTTTTTTAAGTTTTTTACTCTAGAGCTAAACCTACCAAAGTGAGTAGCACTGTCACTGTCAAAATACATTTGAAGTTAATGAATTTGTAAAAATTCAATAATAGAAAGGCAGGAGATCTAGACAAAAGAGAAAAAATTGCCACGTAGTCTATGAGATAAAAAAGTTTGGGGACCTTTGGTCTAGATTTTGTTTAAATGCTTAAATGGATGTAGATGAATCATACGAGGGTCAACTTTCGCATTAGAAGGATACTTAGATATCATTTCAGGCATTATGGTATGGGCATATGTTTGGTTTCGCTAGTAATATTAGAGAAGATTATTTAATCGAAATATTGTAGTTCGTCGTTAGGCCATATCTGCAAGCTTGGCCAAACTTCATATTTAGCAAAATAGGGCCAAAATACAGACAGCACGTTAAACAGTGCGGTTATTAAGCATAGTACACACCTAGCGACTTGGTTGAGGGAACATGTGCATCGGGACAAGTTTTGGGGCTGTTTCGAGACATTTTTTTCATGTTCCGTGATTGTCGTGATAGAAAAGTCTCAAATTGCGGGTTTCCCATCAAAACAAGGAACATGGTGCAATGTCGCACAACATACACTAGTGTATACGTGTTCCGAATTAGTTTCTAACTGACCAGCATGCGGGCCACTATAAAAATAACAGAGGATTTTCAGGTTCTCCATTTTCTTTGGAACAATAAAAGGCTGTAATGGTATATCTAAATACAGTACTCCCTTTCGAAATATTTGCTTTAATCAGCAATTAGTTAAGTTAAACATATATTAAAGGCACATAAAGCAATTTCTTCGAATATCGTGTTCTGATTTGTGCAGCGTAACTAGCTCCATAGATGATTCCATGTGAAATTTGCCCTTAAGTTTTAGCATGGCTGCGGTATATGGGATATAATTGGTCGAATTCTTGAGCGATTACCTCAGTCGCCAACAACTTTAAATGAACTTGAAAAATGTTTACAAAGCGCCTGGGATACCTTACAACAAGAAAGTTATGGAATGTAACAACATCAACTATAAGTATCATAGTGTAATTACTCATTAATTTATTTGTATTAAATGTAACAGGATTTTTTGACATTTTGAATTCTTGTTCTTACGTAATAATGTCATGGTATTGCGTAAGAACCTCTTACGTATTGCACATCTGAAGATACCAGACACTAAAATGTCAGGAATTATGCATTGGAGGAATTTTAGTTGGCAGTGTTTAAAAAGTTCATTTACCGCCAAAGCACTTGGTAACAATTAACATTGATCCGGAAGAGTTTGTGGAAAGATTTATTATGGTGCATGAAATGTGGGTCTATCACTTTGACTCTGGGTCCACCAGAGTCAGAATGGTAGTATAAATCACTGGTAAGATCATGGCGATAATTTTTGGAAACTTTGAAGGGTTAAACTAGAAGAGATCTACCACCCAATACCAAATCTTTTTTTTTTACTTTTTGACTCGCGTTTCGCTAACCATGTTAGCATCATCAAGAGATGATTCAATCTAATTCTAAAATTAAGCTATGTTATTTTTATATGACAATCGTACCTAATGAAGCGTGTAAAAATCATGAACCGTGAAGCTAACCATACGTTATCTTAAAAATTTAAAATGATGGCTGACTGAAACATGTTCTTAATCTTGGCTTGGTTTTCTTTCAGTTTCATATTTCAATGATTTCGTATGCATTCAAATCCCTATTATTATTTACACTTTTAACAAGTTTTAAGTTTTTAATATTAATATTATTGTCATGCCCTAGTTCGTGTTGGGTAACACAAGTCTTCTCATTTCTCCCATATCTAATGTGGGCAATGTGTTCTTAATATGGATCTTTTATTTTGTCGAATATACTTTCGATTACAGTCCTGACAACTAATTTCGTAAATCCCAGATTTTTCATGTTGGTCTACTTTATCCTTTAGATTACCGAAGACCTCTGCACTTATTATATGGTTTGTATACTACTTTAACGTCCGCTTATTTAAAATCTTGTACGATCAAATTTCAATTCATGGTATTGCCATGAATGTTTTTGTGTTTGATCCTTTTTTAAATTTCCTAAACTTTGTTTACCATTTAATCTATTTATAATGTTCTAATTATAACTATTTACTTTGGCCACCTCTCTAATCAATTCTAATTCTATATTATTATTGTCGTTATTTAAATTAAAAAGTAATTAAATAAAAAAAACAATTTTTTATTAGTTTAAAAAGTTTTCTGAACTTTTTAGAATATGGGGCAGAAAATTTGTTCATAAAAGAATTTTTTTTCGATGAAATTTCGCGCTGTTTCCTAAGCATTTCGGACTACTCCCTAACGACACCTACGTTAAATAAATACCTGCTGGGAACAGCCTAATGTTTTACATAATGATTTCCAAATTCTCTAATACACAACAGATGTCGTCAAAAGATGTTTATGTTTGGTCAGAAGCATTTACAAACAAAAGTACGTTAGTATAACGCCAGTGCATGTATAAAAAAGACATTTTCTTAGTTTCAAATCACGGTTTTTGTGTGTAGTGCTGATTTTTATCAGTTTATTTGTAATCTCAAAGTGCTTATAAGTTACAATGAGTGACGCAAAAGTGTACCAATGCAGGAAAGGAACAAAAAATGTATCCAAAGAGCGTTGGAGCAATACGTCATCGAGACGATCGTTGAATTTGAGGCTGAGAGCGATTCAAAAGGAGTCAAACCAATTTGTGAGGACCTGAGCCGAGATGCTCAGGTTCTCCCAAACCATAGCTTGGGAGACTACACGAAAAATGGCAACGAAAGTTTTAATGCTACTGTTTGAAAATTGGTTCCAAAAAGGTCTTGAATATAGCGACCGAGGTTACTGTGTGCACTTTTAATGATGGTCTGACTAATATTCTTTAAATTATGAAAGTTTTGGAGATGGATATTGGCACCCAATCATACAATTTTTGTCTAGAAGCCGATGTTAAGCGGATCAAGCACACTGAGATGTCGTTGACTGCTGCAGCGAAACAGACAAGCTCTAACATACAATTTTCGAGGAAACAGAATGAAGAAGAATATTTAAATATGATTCGGATTTTCGTTTCGAACAGTCGGATTTTTATTTTTTTCATGTCTATAACACATTTCAAAACTTAAAATGCGGTTTTCTCGAAACATGATTTTTCAAAACGGCACGCAGCATATCTCCAACAATTTTCATTCTTTTCATGCAAATACTTAACAATATATTTAAAATAATATTTTGAAGTGAAATTTGTACGGAATTTTTGATAAGTTAATTTAAACATTATTTATTAACAAATAATTGCCCTTTTTTTGTCGAAAATTTAACGTTTTTATTTAGATACTCCCTAATCACACAAAAATAAATATTTGCAAAAATTCCTTACGTATTTCACTAGCTATAAAAATGTAGATTAAGTAATATCTTGCAAGAATGGCTCCAGTGCAGCCATTTTTTAATATTTTTTGTGTTACACTTAAATATATGCCTAATAATTTCATTAAATATTATTTTCTAATTACCCTTTTTTTCCATTCTGAAAAAAAAACTGTAAAAAACGCTCTTTTTTTAGCTTATTACAGTGTTGTTATCCGTTAATCTATCTAACATAAAGTTTAAACTAGCTATTTTGTTATGGAAACTACGATTTGAATTGTTTGAAATATATCTCGTTGTGGTGGTGTTTTTTCTAAAGATTCAAAATCGAACCTATTTTGATTATTCCTTCTTACTAAAACATCGAAAAATAGTAGTATATTATTGTTTTTAATTCCATACCCATTATGTTATGGTTTAGAAATTATCAAGTTCTTAATAAATAATCCTAAATGTTTATTCTTTATATCAAAAATTGCAAAAACATTACATGTTGAACTTTGCTGGGGTTGTTTTTCATAATCATTTACCACGTGGGCACACTATGGCATGTCAATATTATGCAAATCCTACACCGAATATTCGTGAAGCGATAAATAAAAAAAACATGAACATTGGTCAAAGACGTTTTGTTTCATTAGCCCAAATATGAGAAGCAAATTATTTTCGAATTTGTGGTCAATATACTGTTTTATGGGTTCCTGATAATAGAACACAAGCTTTAAAAAACGCAAAAAACATGTGACTATGGGTATCCTTTTAAAAGGACAGATGGAACATGTAGAAGAGTAAATAGGCAAGACAACATAATTTCAAGAATATAATTTTTATTGGAAATGTGTTATAAACAATGTAAAATGACAGTCTACAGAAAGAATACTTACATAACCTAGCAATAACAATAACAAAAAAAACTGTTCAAAAGGGGCAAAATCCAAAAATCGCGCATTCCTCTTAGTGAAAAATGATCTGATTTTAGCGAATTTGTCTGGTTGATCTAAATTATTATTGTCTCAACAATGTAAATTTGTTAAAATACGTTCAAACCTATTTCGCAACATAGACTCGGATACCAAATTATTTTAGTTTTTAAAATTCTCCCGCATCATCCTACGCCTTGGAATCGCAAAGTACCCACTGAGAACTAAAATTCCCATAAAAACCTTGATCTCTTCTGCGCTAATATCTGCCCTTCGGTTTTTACTTGCTGCATAATTGTTAGTGCAACTTTCAAACATTTCAATTGTTTCTGCACCCTTGAAGTTTTCGGAAAGTTGTACAGGAGATGAGTTATTAGATAAACAACTAAACAGGGGCCACTCTACATTCAAACGCGAATTGCCTAAATCGTGTTTTGTCCATTTTTATTCTTTCTTTTTGATTTCGGTTAAATACTCTCTTTCTTTCAATAAATCAGGAACTTCTAATAATGAAATTAAATCTTCTTTCCACAGCCCATCTTTTTGTGCATCAACGGCTGCTAGAAATAATTCGCTAAGTAGAGAAGTAGGAAGATTGTTTATGTTTAGATTCTCTTCATCGCCTGAATCTTCGTTTGTTAATTAGTCGCAGGCATTGTTTGGTGGCATAATTACAATATCCACATCGTTCTTGTTGACATCGTAATCTTATGCTATCATTACATGCCCCTGTGAATAAAAAAAATAAAAAACAAACTTACCGAGGCATCTTAAACGCCATGGGCATGGCCGTGGTAACTTTTAAAGTGACACAAAAACTATACAAATCACAGCAAATTTATGGTTTACATCTCTAATTAAAGAAATCGCATATTGCCATCTCATGCAGAGCAGTTTACTTAATGCAAGAATCGATAACAAAGTAATCTGTGAAGTGTCCCTCTAGAAGGACTATGCGCATGATTGGGTTAAGATAATGCTTTAGAACACAGTATTACAATGGCTGTTACTGTCATTTTTGCCACTTTCCTACTTTCCAAGTGTGCTTTCAATGATTCGTAATAATATGAATCTAAGCTGAAGGGATTTTTTTTCTGACGACAAAGATATAACTGCTGCTCTGATTGAGTGGCAGTACAAGAAAATAATCTTTTAGTAGATTATCTTGAAGAATAAAATTGTTTAAAATATCCTACATGTTTTTATATTAGAGGTATTAATTACCAGTATATATCGCCTATATGAGAACTAGTAATATATAAAATCCTAATTTATTTCCCTCTAAATCACATATTTTAATAAAACCAAACCTTCTAACCTTTTTTCTAATTAATCATGTATCAAAACTGATGATTAAAACAGACCAACCTTTTATCATATTATAACCATGATTTCAAACGTATCTCACATTCCAGAACGACTGTGTGTCTGTTCGAAAGGAAAGTTATTTTAGAAAAACATTCCATCAACTGTAAGCGCCTTCTATTCAAGCCATAAAACAGATTCGGCAAATCTGAAAGTAAACGCACAGCGAGGGGTCTTTTGTGGCCAACGAAACTCAAAATTATAAAGCCCATTTCGCTCGTACGGTCGAGGAGGTTCCGATGTGTCAGTTCAGAGATGACAGACGACCTCGGAGTTAACTAAATTTGACGCGATTGGTATCAACAAATTGACGCAAATATTTCAGTTTTTTTACAAAACAGTGACATTCGGGTTTTAATTAGTTCTAAATATATACAGTTAAAGCTCCTTATTCGCGGGGGATACGTTCCGTAAATGTGTCGCGAATACAGATATCGTGAATACGGAATGGTAGTTTGTAAGAGATTATATATATATATATATATATATATATATATATATATATATATATATATATATATATATATATAAAAATTGATTAATAAATGTTTTATGATTAGCTTTAAATCAAATATGGATTTCGTTAAACACAGGATTTGAACCACGGTTATTAGCAATAGGTTAGAATTCCATTTGGGTTGTCAACCCTTCGTTGTACTTAAATTTTAATTTCTTGCAATCAACTAGCTGGCATCTTGCTTTAATCAGACTGATTGCTGCTCTGGATGAAGGTTCTTTTCAAATTTTACACACATGTTTATAACACACCTATATACAAACATTTAAACAAAATAGCACATCGTAGGAGGAAGCCTTAGCTGTCATACCATCGGATCATCGCTTTAGGTGTTTATCATTGAGTCAATGCAGTTGGCACTTCGTTAAATTATCAGTGCACTAATTCGAATAGTGCGTTAGTAATAATTAGTAATAGCACTTGTTGATAGGTTATTTGGCTTTTCTTGGTCTCTTGTATCTCTATCTTGGATCTCTTCTTGTATTTAATGATCTCATTACATATATTTCAAGTAACTATTCGCAGTTGCATAGTTAGATCTCCGTTTTCTCTTCTCTTTCTTCTTGCCAGATTGTGATGTTTGTGTAATCTCAGATAGGTTACTAGTCTGGTCTGAGAACTACCAGGTGCATAAGGTGCATATATAAATAGAAGCACTAACCAGCGGACAAAAGAAAGAAAAATTGAATGTGATCAACAAACTGGAAGTATAGCAAGCAACAGGGTAGTGATATATTTTCAAAACCATATTTGATATATGTTAATGCTTTCAAAATGTACCTCAGAGGTAATTTGCTGATGTGTTTTTGATTAATCATTAACATTCTAGGAAACCCAGCCTGCAAAGTTTGTTTTAAACCCATTTCGGGGTTTATTCTCAAAAATCTACATGATCTTTGATCACTACCGCGTTTTGTGATTTACAGTCATTTATGTTATTATTCAGTTTTTTCAATTTTTGAATAAATAAAAAAATTATATATAAATATATAAATAAAAACTAAACAATAAAAACTACAAATAATTAACATTAATAAAGCGTGAACAAAACAACAGTATTTGGACAAACACTTGGAACTTTGTGTGCAGTGATATTAAAAAATGGCCATTCCGCAATTTATTTGTTATTTATAGATCAATTGCTGCTACGTGAGGAAGAATAATTCATAAGCCACCCTCTTGTAATTAAATTCTTGTTATCCATATAAATCTGATGGTTCTAAAAATAGAATCTGTTATGACATGGAAAATTTCTGGAAAATTATGCAGCTCACCTTGCTGTATCTATTGACCACAATTCATATTTAGATTTAAGTAAAATTAGAATATTTTTCATATTATATCAAATAATATGCTGAACGCTTTTAAAAATCTCATGCAAGCTATTTTGATTAAAAAAAACCGATTTAAAAGCGATGCTGCTGATATGAGTTTTACGTTAAAACAATTTAATTTCAAATGTGACTTTTTTATAACAAATCCACTCCCTTTAAAAATCAAACTCGGATTGTGTGATTCATCAGTTTTATCAGTATTGCGATGTATTGATTTGACCAGTTCTACTTACTAGAGAGCTAGCTAGCCTGTAAAAATTGATTAAGGTTTTGTTATAGTATCAGTATTTTGATCATGCCTCAAATGTATATTCAGTGTTCAGATGGTGAAAATTGAAACAACAGCAAAATATTCCAGTCATGTTATCCTAAAGAATAGGTTGTGGAAAATATTTCCAGCTTGTTCAAAAATTCGTGCGCTTTACGTATTTTCTCTACATGTCTAGTTTTTGAATATATTTCGATATTTCGTTGTTTTAAGCTGGGTCTACGTCAATATAAATATGCGTTGTGCGGGCTGTATGTGTTGAATGTGATGTGCCTGCCCAGCAATGTAGACGTTCTGATACACATGTCACACACAAATATTGTCGCCGCATAGCACGCACACGAACCATCTGTTGTCCACCAGATAATTCGAACAAATTGTTCCAGTAAATTCAACACACACACACAAAATTTTATTGGGCCTACACCAATAAAAGCTTTAAGTGTAGCAGATACGGCCACAAATGGAGTGAGTGTAATTATGTGGTAAAAAGTTTCAAATGTAATGGTAACAATCTCAGTACTTCTCGCTTCTGTAAATCCATAAAACCGTAGCCTTCTTTCGCATTAGAGTGGTTTGTTTGTTTCGCCGGAAAAATGTTAAGTGTAACAATAGAGCAACAAATTGTTGTGAAATTTCACTTGAAACTTGGAAAAACCGCTACTAAAACTTATAATTTATCGAAAGAAGTGTATGGCAATGAATGTTTATGGCGTGCACGTGTTTTTGAGTGGTTTAAGCGTTTTCAAGATGGCCGAGAAGACCTTGAAGATGATCCATGCCCGGGTCGCCGTTCCACGTCAAAAACTGATGACATCGAAAAAATCAGTAAGCTGGTTCGATCTGACCGTCGGTTAAGTATTCGTGCGATTGCTGAAACTGTAGGAATTCTCAAAGAATGGGTACGGCAAATTTTACAACAATTTTAACATACAAAAAGTGTGTGCCAAAATGGTGCCTAAAATTTTCACGTTTGTAATCGAATAATTTTTTACTTATGATCCTGAAACGAAGCGCCAATCGATGCACTAGAAAAGTTCAAATTCATCGAGAGCCAAAAAAGCTCGAATGAGCAAATTAAAATTCAAAGCAATGATGACTTTTTTTCGATATTCATGGGATTGTGTTCCTTCATTGGGTTCCTGAAGGTGAAACTATTAATCAACATTACTACCTTCACGTTGTTGCTGAACTCTGTAAAAGAATAAGGAAAAAACAACCGGAATTGTGCAAGGACAAGTCATAGGTTCTCCACCAAGACAATGCGTCTGCTCATTCTGCATTGTCTGTCAAGAGGTTTCTAGCCAAGTACAGCATCCCAATGTTAGACCATCCACCGTATTCGTCGGATCTTGCGCCGTGCGATTTATACCTGTTTCCTAAGGTAAAGTCTGCATTAAAAGGAACAATATTTGAGTCCGTTGAAGCTGTGAAAGAGAAACCGGCACGCGTTCTGAAAGCACTGTTTCGAACAATGTAAGATTCGCATGGAGCGTTTTAGGGATAGAAGAGGGGTGTATATTGAAGGTGACAATAAGTAAATATGTATGAAATCAAAATAAAATATTTTACAGCGTCAGTCTCGTTATTTAATTGTCACACCTCGTATTATAGTGAAAGCGGCTTGCTTTGAACAAGACAAAATAAATTTGGATACTTTATTTAAAGTCACCTTACTTCTTGACTATATTATTAAAAATGTCAGAATCTTCCTTAGTGTTAAACAATTCAATACAACCATCGATAACTACCAAAAAACTTGCTTTCGTAAAAATTCGATGTTTTATTTTACAGTATTTACAAATAAGTTTGCGCCTTTATTTTAAAAGAGATTTTATATTAATTTTATAATTATAATTTTTATATTTATAATTTATTGCCTGCCGCATTCGATATAAACTTACCATATATTATTGATTTACAATGTGCGACCACTGATAATTTTTTAACCTTCAAGCGGGCGCGCGTTCTTAACTATAAAGATCTAATAATGATTCTTTGGATTTAGAAGACAAATTAAAAAAAAAATGATTATTTATCACACTTTATTTATTTAGACACATTAACTTTAAATTAGGAAACAATTTGGTAACAAAAATTTTGCTTAAATATCAAATAAAATTGAATTTATAGAATTACACTTTGGCGAGATCAAGTAATAAAAACAGCAGTTTTTTATTATTTACCTATATTTATCCCTTAATTTTAATTTTAATTATATGTATATACATTCTCTTTGGATTAGGAAACACTTTAGCACCATAACTCTTACTTAAACGTAAACTAAAACCAAATTTAGAAAATTAACAAGTTTAAAAATGAAATCAATGAAACAGAGACAAAAAATTTTATTATCTGCATGTATTTAATTCGTTATCTTAGGTTTAGTTTTCTTCATCACGGTAACGTTCATTGTAAAGAAATGTAGTGTGGTCTCGGCAAATATTCCTCAGATAAACTGTACATCGTGTCTTGGATGGTCTCCTCTTTTTAGAAGGATATATTTTACAACTTTCTCTGCATATACTGGTATGCAGTGTACAACTAAACAAGTATACAACTTGTGCCTCGTTTGTTACACGAGTTTCCGTTACTTATTTTCAGGTGATCCCTAATTTTTCTTTTAAGTTTTATCCGAAGGTGCTATATTAGCTACGGTGACCATCGTAACTCTTCTCTCTAGATACTATTTTATCACCTGCATTCTAAATTTACTTAAATATTTTCGCCTTTTTACTATAACTACTTTATTTGTCCCCAAGATTATCGCGTTTATTCCTGCAATATCTAGAAAACGAAAAAAGAGTGTCTAAGGCCTTTCTTCTTGACATCGAATACATTTTTAGCAATTTTACTAATTGATCTTCGCCTAAGAGCCATTTTACTAATAAAAAATAGAAAACACGAATTGTGTTAGGCGAAAATTGTATATTGAATAGTATTGTGTTGTATTTATTGCAAAAAATATTATTGCGAAGAGCGTCGCATGTCATTTTTTCGACATCGGGCGCGCATAAGCCACGAGGGTTACTATTTATGTATCCGGAATTGGCAACAATGGTGTTGCTAGGCGCCATCTGACCTGTACATCGTAAAGTTTGACATTGTTGACTGTATATGTACTCAGAACGTTTTGTCATACGGACGCTATTTGTGTTGTTTAGTAATGTGCGATAATTTACTACGACTTTCGACGTGGATTAACTTAACAACAGAGCATCGATAAACTCACTTCGACTTTTGTCGATTAAGCACCATCTAAAATCACTGTATATCACTGGTTTAGATAATTCAATGGTGGCCGTCGTTCGTTCACGGACGAATTTAAAGAAGTTAGTCTAAAATCGGTTGTTATACCAGAAAACATCGATACTGTGCGCGAACAGATAAAGCAAGATCGTCATGTGACATACCGTAAGACTAGAGGCATACCTGGACATTAATATGACAAGCATACACAAGATTTTACATGAACATTTATTCGTGAAAAAAAATTATGCGGGTTGGATTCACTTCATAGCAAATGGTCATCTGTTTTTTTAAGATAAATGAGCATGTGGCTGCAGTGCCACTAGATAATCGTAGAATGGTCAATTCTGAATGGTACACAACCATTTGTTTGCCAGAAGTCTTCGAAGAAATAAGAAAAAGTCAACCATTTTCTACGCCAGAAGAAGCGGTTGATGCGTTCAAAATGAATGTTTTGGAGATATCTCAATCGGAATGGAAAAAGTGCTATGAAAATTAGTTCAAACGTATGCAAAAGTGTATCGATCATGGCGGAGAATATTTTGAAAACAATAAAACATTTTCAACGATAATTCTTTATTTTTATTTATTATTTCGGAGACATATGTAGCGTCGTATTCGGCGTTAACGCTGCGACTAATACAAATGCTATCTGTACGTTAAGGACCACGTGCAGGAAGGGGGATATAGTATCTTGTTTACGTGGTGAGCTATAGAGGCTACAATGCGTTTCAAGATATATCGTTGCCTGATTGGCTGCAATAAACTCTTAACAACACCTGCCGTAACAAAACCCGACAAAGTTGCAAGAAACGTAAACAGGGCTCTAATAAAATAACAGATAAAAAGATAAAATTAATTTTATACCTGCCTTAGTAGTGTCGAAATATTTTAGTTTAGTTCTCATTTTTTTCTTAAACAGTGCAGTTCTATAATTTCGATAGTATTTTTTGTTATTTCAAACGTGCTAAAAATGTGGCGTTCTTTGCAAGATAATGATCATTGTGCCTCCGTTAGTGCTAATTTTAAAAGAAAATATTTATTGCCTGATGCTAAGCAAATTGGATAAAACTGTGTATAAGCTGCAGCAGAAACGTCTTCATTTACGAAAACTCCATTGCTTACAGTTAAATATATTGTGACGAAGCCAATTAAAGCCAAAAAAGTCCGTAGTGATTTTGGTAAAAGCAAATGTGTTGTCGAAAGCGACAAAAACTTAATTCGAAGCAAAATGTATGCTATGTATGAAGAGCAAACTGTGCCTACATTGCATTCATTGCAACATCGACTAAGAAACGATATTATTTACAGCAGAACTAGCCTCTGGAGAATATTATCTCAAATTGGTCTTGCATTTACTTGTTTGACTACTTAAACTCTGTAAAAAAATACAGATTAGAAAATCATCCAGTTATCTACCTTGATGAAATATGGTTCGATACACATGAGACGCCAGCAAAGGATGGGTAGATACACCAAGAAAATGCCAAACCAAACCAGCGAACCAGGGAAAATAATTACAATTTTACATGCTGATTCCGAGGATGGATGGGTTCCAAATTATTTAAGGTTGTCCTCCAAAAATATTAAATATTCATCTTTAGACTACCATGACGACACCACACCAAAACTTTTTGAAGATTGGTTTATAAATAGCCTTTTACCCAATGTGCCTATGGAAAGCGTAGGTAAAATTAGGTAAAATCTAATGTTAGAGCAGAAAACATTTCTTCAAAACTCTAAGTGTAAGTGCTGCAACATTAATTAGGAAAAAAAGGAATAAAACAATTTTATACTTTGTTATCTATCACTTTTATTTTAAAAATTTGTGTGACTATAACATCAAGCTAATATCATGTTAGTTTCGAAAAACGATTTTACATTCTTAAACACCACTTTAAAACTTAAAAAAGGTAAGTTTAAAAAAAAAGTTTCAGTTTTAAAGTGTTTGAGAATGTAAAATCATTTACGAAACTATAGTCACACACATTATAAAAATAAAAGTGATAGCTAACAAAGTATAAAATTGTTTTATTCCTTTTTAAAAAATTAACTATCACAAAGTAACGGACAAATCAATCAATAATTAATTAGGAAGGTTGTAGATAATATTCCCAAGAAAGTTGGATAAATTCGATTAACCATGTTATTAAAATAGAAGATTCCTATGTATCATTTACTAATAATATAGAACCATTTATTATTAATGTAGATCAAAGTGACAGTGAAAGCGAAACCGAATTAAATGTACAATTTAAGTTATAATTTTTATTATACTAATGGATAAATTTATTTATTTATTTATTTATTTTTATTTTACTAATAAATTCAAAATACATAAACCAATAAACAATGTTTTAGTCATACATAATAATAATAATAATGTATTCATAATTTAACAATATTTCATTTTTCCAAAAATTATTCAGAAGTTATATCACCCCGGCTCTGGCGCCTTTTAAGAAACTAGGAATATTTTTATTGAGATTTATTGGGGTAATTAACATTTTGCCGAAAAGCAGCGAAATATTTTGAAATGGGTATAAGATTTTATGATCGATAATGTATATATTAAGTGCGGTCGATTCGACATCGCGCGACCGCTTTTAGGTTAACCCCGCGATTTTATCGAAAACTTGTCATACATTTATTTCGACAATCTGAATGAATTAAACTCGAAGAGATTTACCACTAAACACCAAATCACCTTTTTTTTAACTTATCGACGCGCATTCCGCCAGCCTTTCAGCATTCTCAGGAGATGGTCCAATCTTCAAAAAATAAAAAAAGGGATTTAGTGTTTGGTGGTTAATCTATTGATAAGTGAAGTAAGAAAAGTCAAGGTAAATGACCTACAGTTTAACATTTTGTTTTTGTTTGGTCATAGGCTACTGATTAACCCTGCACAGCACCCCTATCGGCTTTGGTTTTATACTTGTTTGGGAAACCAGCCGACTGGCGAATTACCAAATATCACTTAAAAACGATGCAGCTTTACTCAGCCTGGTTGTTTGATGAGTTGACTTGATTGATGAGTAATTTCTCGTCAGATTTTTCATTCTTTTCTTTTGAAATGCAATACACAATTCTGGAGATTCTTTTCTTATACAGACATTCATACTAAGTACTAAGAACAATAAGTGATGCAGCATTTTGATCTCCGAGTTCAGCATAGATTAGCTGTGATTATGAGAAGAGTGAGAAATGACCACAATATCTTCGAAATCCGCAACTCTAAATGCATACATGTAATATCAATAAACGCTGTCATATGCAAATTGGTTAAAGTTTTACGATCGTAACGTTTCAAATTCAATAATGAAGTAAAATAATACTTTTTCCATACACAAGAACTCGTAAAGTTTACCGAATACCGATAGCGACATTAAAATATCCGCTTCTCGACTGATGCCATGCTGTCTAGATCGAAAATGTCGGCAGAGACAAACAGGTTCCTCTCGTCCGTGACGTATTAAATTTTTACTGTTGTCCGCAACAGTTGGTCACGGGTCTCCAGGTAAAAAACAAAAGTTATTAGGTGCCCAAAAGAATCTGTGTAATGACTAATAAATTTTAATGTTTAATTTTAAGAGGGGATTGATCGATTTCTTTTAATGGGGTTTAACAGTGTTCTCTTTTTTTAGAGATTATAAATAGCTTTCAATTTATGAAAAAGAAAGCAAAAATTGATTTATTTTATTTACTACTAATCATATATACTATAACACTAACAATATGACTCTAAAATCAATCTATTCGTTCGTGATTCGACCACAACGATTGTAAATTGTTGCTTATAAGAGTGTTAATAAAATTGCCAGAAGTTTAAAATAAGGCACAATGACAACTACTAGTGACAATTCGGTAATTTTGATTTTATCGTGGAGAACAAATAATGGCATTAGGTTCTGAAGCGTCGAACATTCACGAATTGGGTTTTAGAGCAGTTGGAGGGCGACCCCCACTTTGGGCAAAGATAATCTTTTCCAACGAAGCGCGCTTCTGGCTTAATGGGTTTGTGAACAAACACAATTGCAGGATTTGGGTCGAAGAAAATCCTCAAGTGATTCAGGAATTACTTCTTCACTGTTCGGTGCGGTTTTTGGCCTAAAAAAAGTGATCCAAATTCATTTTTTCGAAAACGATGATGGAAATCTACTTACTGTTTATGATGAACGCTACAGGAATGTGGGGATATGCTAACAGAATATTTTTGGACTGAACTAATAAATGGGTATATAAATAATGTTTTCTTTCAACAAGACGGTGCGACCTGTTACACACTTTGCCAGACAATCGTCTGGCAAAGAAGTTCCCTAGACTCGGATTCGCTGTTTCGAAGGTAATGTTAACTGGCCACCAAGATTATGTGATCTTACGCCTTTGGTTTATTTTTTGTGAGGGTATGTTAAATCTCTGGTTTACAGAAATAAACTGAATTTTTTTTATATCGATTATAATTCCCTCACACCGCCAATATAAATGCATCTGATTTTTCACTTGAATCTGTGTAATCTTTTAACTACGTGGATAGTCTCGTTAATTCTAGAGAATCCGGAACCGAATAAGCTGTGGTTCTAGAGCCGTTTGAAAATTTCGCCACAGTGTTTTCAGAAATCATGACCTGTCCTTGAGGAAAAAGGTGGACGTGTACCGAACTGCGATCGCGCCGCAGAGAGGGCTCTCGAGAGCGTTTATGTTGGGTGGAGCATTCGGTCAGGCTGGACAACCATCGGATAAAAAAATATATTATACAGTAAACTGACCTCAGGTGGGCGTAGTAAAGAGATCAGTAATTTCGTTACAACCATACTCATTGCATGAAAACATTACATTGCATGAAACATTAAAAAATGTTTAGTGATCAAATTTCAATATTGAATCAAATTTCAAATTCCATCAATGCCCAATGGAGACATACAGTTCATCAGTATTAACGGCCTAGGTATAGAAACAAACACATCCAGAAACAGTCCAGAATGGGGTGGCGTCATCTCATCTAGATATTAAAAGAATAAACTCGGATTCAAGTACTCAGCTATGTATGTATGTTCTTCAAACTGCTTCATAAAGAAAATAGGGTTAAATGTAGAATACTTTAGTTCATGAAAACTTGAATATAGCCGAAGACCTTCAAAAAGTTCTTTTTTTTATATCAGGGTTAATTGAACGACATTGCATTGTAGCAAGCTAGAGCAAGCTGATAGTATAACGTGTTTATCCATTCATTTCGCTTCTTCTTAATTTAACATATAAATATTCTTTGCACCCTTCGTAGCTACGACTATGCGTTATTATATTAATTTGATTATTAATTATTATTAATTTGAACACTTGTTTCATCAATGTTAAATCTCTTATTGGACTATTTTTTCTATTTTAACTCCGTATCCTTAAGAGTACATTCCAAAAATCCATCGAACCAAATATTTTCTGCATTTTTTAATTTACTTTAAAGAAGATTTTTAAATTTTTTTCATTAATTGATTTGACATTTTGTTTACATCTTTGCGATGTGACGACTTTCTCCACTTTTCGTATGAGAACAAGCATTTTTTTATATTCGTCAAAAAAATGGAACACGATCAATATGTGCCTTTAACGCTATGGATAAAGATATTTCCTCAAGGTTCTCGAATATACTTTATTTTTTAAAAGATACAATATCAAAAACAGGATATTTTGTGATTTTTGATACATAAAATGGCCAACCTTAAATCTGCCAAACATGCATTTAAATTTGACATAACACGTATAACATATGACTAATGCGAATTTGTAGGGGACTTTCCATAATTTATTTTAAAGCGGGAGACTATGTTTCAATGGAGTTTTGAAATAAATGCAATAAATCGCATGTCCGTCACGCGTTCGTATAGGTGGCGCACGCGTTTATTTGAATATGTACTAGAGTAATGGGGCGTATTGTTATATAGGTGTATTGCATAGTTTTATCTTGTTCTAATTTATGTTAAAATTATTTCCTTTTAACTACATCTAATTTATAAAGTTTTTGAAAAATGGGAAGGATAAACGGAGATTCGGACATTTAATGATCAAATCATTATTTATTTCTTGCCAATGTCATGTTTTTCGAATTTATAATAAAATCTCTTATTATATACAGTGTACCTATAAGATTTTTTTTGGCAGCTTGTCCAATAAATATTTGGAAACTATATCTTTTTATCTTAATATATATTGAAAAATGAATAGTCTCCGGTTAATAAAATACTTTTTTGTGCGAATATATATATATATATATATATATATATATATATATATATATATATATATATATATATATATATATATATATATATATATATATATATATATGCCTTAAGTTGGTTCGACCTCCTTGATGGTTTTTCAACCAAGGTTAGCCTGGCTGTTTTCCACCGTCTCGGGAATTGACCGTGTCTAATACAGAAATTCATATTTTCTGTGATGGTGCTAATATCATGTTCAGCCACTGCTTTTAGTACTTCACTCGGAATTTCATCCAGTCCCGAAGATTTGGGCGTCTTTATGAGGCGGCAGCCAAGAAGACCTCGGCCTGTCGAAACTATGTCAGGTCCCCGTCTTGAATTGAGATCTGTGGCCAAGTTATTCGTTCGTGCTTCGGAAAGGGCTTTAGAGCCTGGTCTTGATCTCCTGCTCTGCCAGAGTAGTACGCCCACGACTTCGGAATTTTCCAATTACAATTTTGTAGGCTTTTCCCCAGATATCCTATCTTTCTATCCTATCTTTCTGTCAGTCGAAGAATGGAGTTCGCGCCAAAAGAACTTTTAGTTTTTTGAGACCAATCATTCATCAAGCTAAATTTTCACTTCTTCGTAAGAATGTAAGTGTTGTTCTGAAAGTCCGTGCTACATCGATCGAAATAAGTGGTAGTCCGAAGGGGCTAAACCCGGACACAATAGAGTTCCTTATTTTAGATTAAAATATCTTATTTTTTGATTTAACTGTTTTTCGTGTTTTGTTTCAGAATTAGATAAAAATTCAAGTGTTTTGAAAATGCAGCAGTATTCACTTGCAAAACGAATATAAACTGTTATAATTTACTTTAAAAGAGGAAGAAGGCATATTTCAACTTAGCGTCAATTTCGACGAATTTTTAACGTTAGAGAGATGTTTCTTCCAAGTACACAATACATAAAATGCTAGCTAACTTTTTCGAGACTGGGTCTGTGGGTGACGCAAAGTCAAAGCAGAATATTCAACCAGTATGAGGGAAAATCTTCGAGAAACTCCGGGAAAATCAAACTGGGCCCACTCTGCTAATATGGGAATAAAACGATGGTCTCCGCATAATTTAATACAATATCACCACATCCAGCTATAAAAACACCCATCTAGTGGAACAGCACTAACTGGATTACTGAAAACATTATGTAGTATTATATGATTTATGTGGTATACCTAGTTTTGTGCCATCCTGTAGAAGCAAACAAAATTAGTGTTGGAGAAGTTACTGGTATGCTTTATGCTATATAAAATTCAAAAATCCATAGAAATCGAAATAGTAAAAAAATATTAACGTTAACATTAAAATGCGGAGGAGAGTTCTGGACAAGCAAAATATTAGATAGACTGTAAGACTTGAAATGAAGTTTCTAAGAATAATAGAAAGAAAAACGAAATAGTATTAAAAGACATATTTAAATAGGAAATTAATTATACAAGTTATCTAAATATAATTTAGGAACACAGATATTTTATTATTATAACGACCACACCATGTTGGTCCACCAGTTCCCCTTTGATCACTGAAGTTGCGCGGTTTTTTGTATTTTTTATTTTTTTTTCTCTTTTTATTTTTATGCTGTAGTCGTTATAATGGGTAGAAATATAATTATCTTTTTTTCACACTTAGTGATTCTCATTCGTTTTTGCGGCTCATTTACCTTAAAGATACATTTTTAATAAAAAATCGTTTTCAAATTGGTAACTGTACTTTAGAAATCGATGGATGGCCTTTCCTTTTTCATCGATTTTGTAGAAGTATTTAATATTATTGTATTTTAATTTTGGCAGGAGTCGAAATTATTTCGATGGTCTGCTGAAATTAATTGTGCTAGAAAATATATCTGAACGGTAAACAAATGTTGAACAGATTGCTTAAATACAGAATGCGATACAGCCATATCACGTCCCTGTCACGTTGAGCAGTTCTTGTTTGATCTTTAAGCGACGTTGATCGCGGTTAGTACTAAGAGGAGTGCCTAAACATTCCTGAAAAACTGAAATATTAGTTTGCTAGAAATATCCATTGAGGAGGGCACGTAATTAGAATGAGTGAGGTGAGGACGAGGGCGAAAAAACTGGGGAAGGTCCAGAAAAACAAAGAAAGAAGAAGAGACAGAAATAATATACGAGGAAATTAGGCTTTGAGAAAGAAGGGAAAATCAGGATTAAGTAAGATAGTATTAGAAATATGGCGAATGAGCTGATACTCATATTAAGTGTCGTTTATTATTGACCGGACCTGGCACTATCTGATTATCATTTATTGCTATCATTCTAAAATTCTTCAAAGAGAAAAATCTTAACCACTGGTTAAATTACACCTAGATCAGATTTTTGTAGATAGGTATCAGGCGTTTTACGAGCAAGGTATAATGAAACTGATAAAAAGATGACACTAGATCGTAAATTACAGATCATAAGAAATTATTTCGTTTATTACAATTAAACAATTTTTTGATATATTTTGAAAATCGTAGAATATTTTTTACCTGCTTAATTAAAAGCAAATGTCCAATTTAAATATTTCAAGTAAACTATATCAGATTGTCCGTAAAATTCGTAGGGATTTTCCATTGGTTGCTCTTTTAGTACTTCTAAACAAAATCTGTATTAGATTAGTAATATTTATTTACATATGATCCTGTGGTATTTACAATGTTACAGTTAGTCAAATTGATTCAAAATGAAAATGTTGGCTGATAACACACGCCAACAGTTATTTTGGTGCCTGGATATTTGGAGCTGATTTCATACAAATTTGATGCCGTTGTAGTGATATATACGTTAAGTTAAACCAGTGGATCAAATAAAAACAGTAAACACGGAATTTTTATTATTACATTATACAAATATTAATGTATACAAAGAGATGAAAAAATCATCGATGAAATCATTTGAATTCATTGCCGTGACATTCTTGAATGTATCTTGGAACAGTCCATAAATAATCTGCTATCATGTGCGTATCCCATCTTCCTTGATAGCAGTCCTCCATTGTTATATCCTGGTGAAATCTTTCACCTTGTTCCATTCTAGTGTCTCCTAAATTTTGAGGAATACGGTCTAAGTGACTGTGTAAATGCACTTTAATGCTTATGTTACACCCAAGGGATCTGAAACTGTTATGTAACTTGTTTACTTTACTCCTTAATGAGTTGTCTTATTTGTGAACTTTCAAATATTCCAGCTTTAAGTTTTTCCATACTCAATATTTGTTCCCATTGCGTAGAAGGACACATATCAAACTTCGCTTTGAGCTGTTAAAAAATAGGCGGCAATCATCTGAAAAATATTCAAGAAAAGCCATTTTTTTCAGGAGTCCTCTAATTTCGTGACAAAATACAAGATTGTCTTCTTGAGAGAAGAATGCTAGCAGACCCTTTTCTCTTGTACGGTAAAAGGAAATTTTGTTTTCTTGTTCCAGTAAATTTTTGTTATTTAACCTGAAAGTCAGTAATTCAGAAATTTCTTTTGACAGCTTGAAATCTCTGGTGAGGTCATTTAACTCATCCTGGTTGAAACGATGAGGACTTGATAATATCTCCTCATAATCACATTTACCTTCATTAGTTTCAAAAGGATGATCAGAGACAATACTCGTTCTTACAGAGCTCTGGTAGCTGGTCAAATGTTGGGATCGGCACTTTTTCTGAGTGAGAGACCCGGAGTTTTGCAGAGAGTAAATCAGGATAAGTCCACTTACTACGGTTGTTTCGATTGATTCCAGTAATATTTACTAGGCTGAAATAACAGTCATCGAAGTGGTTTTTGGGTTCTACCAGAACATACGCCGAATTTTAGACTTTTCTTTTTCAGCTTTCAGCCAAAGCGATGCTGGTCTTCTAGATCAAAATCTCCGCCCCAGACCAAACCACTTTTGCACCGCGGTCTCGCCAACAGAAACCTCTTCGTAAAGGATACAAATCTTAGTGCGGCGTTCTTGCCCTTTTTGAAATAATAAAGTATAATGTGGCATAAATGCAAATTACACAGGCCTACAAGAAAAACTTTTTTCTTGGTACCTAGGATTTTAGAACTGATTTTAGCTATAATCGCGCTAAATCTAAATATGAAATCAGTTTTTTTCTATCTGCTCTACTTTTTTAGATACATCCACTTAAATATCAATCTTTTTTCAATTCAATACACTCAAACTATCGTTGCGTTAGTCCCAGGAAAAACCACTAGATGGCATAAGCTTTACCTTTCCGGTAACTGAAGTGACCTTCAACGATTGAACTAGAGTTGAAGTTCGTTTGTGAATTCTCGCCGTGCAGGGTAGATCGAAATTAGTCTCGCTTAACATTTGTATTTAGGAAAGAGTTGTTATAAAGTTAACCTAAAACTGTGTTGTAGATTGTTGTATTTGTGTTGTTGAATAGAAATAAAATGAGTAGATGTAAAGAAGAAGTAGTAATGAGTACAAGAAGAAGTTGTGTAAATCTTCCTGATGTATTTTGCTACATGTGCGGAGAATACACGTTAAAAGAAAACAGAAAAAATGCTAGTAACTTTGTAAAGAGAACTTATCTTGGGTATTTTGGTGTTAGGTATGGTAACATTTACGACAGTGTACAACCCATACTTTTCGCCGACTTCCCGTCGGATGGCGCATATATGCTGTGTTAGAATTTTTTGGACTGCGTCCATCCGACATACTTTGGTACTGTGGTACGGTTGTTTACTGTGGGTACGGTTGTTTACTGTGGATCGGTTCTTCCTATTCTTGACGAGAGAGCACTTCTCGGTGCCCTGAAGAACCTGAACATCAAGAGACGAAACATGTGCCCTCCAGTGGAAGGGATGGGTGGGGCTCGTCCCCAGTCAAACAATCAACAAAATGCTCATTTAGGCGGAGACGCAGGTTGTTGTATGTTCCACATGAGATTGTGGAACCCAGCAGTTGGGTGTCTGATGACACCCAGCACTGTTGTCTCATTGGACGCAGTCCAAAGAATCCTAACACTGTATATATGCATACATAATCACCTCCTTCGTCCAACAATGCTTACCATTCCGTATCTTCAATTTTTGAGTGTTCTTTGCCTTTCAAGTCGAAATCACCACTTTTTAATCGTCTAAACCAACGCCTACTTCCTTAAGTATGTGACGGCTTTCACTCGGGTTTTTCTTTTGACTGAACAAGAAAAGCAGTACGTGCCGCAAGAAAATGAACAAGAAAAGCAGTACGTGTTGTTTACTTGACTCTATACCCGACATCTTCACCATACGAAAAAATTATGAAGCTAACTCGATATCGTTTAAACAACAATGGGGTTTTGAAAGGTACTGTCGTAGCAACGAAATGACATAAGAGATTAGATTGTGAACCGACCCTTGTTTCTAGCGCCATCTCATAAAAAATAAGAATTATTAAACGTCACACCTGGTATCTATCCGATTTGAAATATTGCAGTCTAATAATATTATGAAAATCGTGTAATATAGTTGATATTTTTGCCCTGTATGTAAAATATAGTTGCAGCTTCAACAAATGCTTTTTTTCCAAAAGGCACTCAGTCAGTTTCAGGGTCTATATTTCAAGATATAAATCTTTCCGTTTGCACAGTTTAAATCGAAGTATAAAAACGTCCAGCCGTAAGAAAGGCGATTTATGGATTAGAGTTGTTTCTTTTGCACATTATTTTGACTTAATTGTTTATGGTTTTTGGGAAACTCTATTCTTCTGTGTCGATGTTTTATGGTCAAACTGAAATAAATCCGATGTATAGCTGCCCTGGTGCTTTTCGTGCTGCTACTGTTAACAAAATTGTTACAGAATGAATATACAGGGATAAATCGGCTGTTGTTTAACTTTTAGCCTAGATAAATAATTGGTGTTAACTTGGTGACTTTTTGAGGTAAAATTGAGCATTTATTCACAAAAAAACAAATTCGTATTTGTTATTCAAAATACTCTTGATTATTTTTCGTAGTTTTATATTATATGCTTATATTACTCATTACTTTAAACACCTTCTGATGCAGTTATCATGCTTAACGAAACGTGTGTTGACAGACTACAAAAAGGTGATTTGGTCTTGTGTACAACATTTTCTTGTGTAACGCGTTTCTTCATGCCCTGAACAATTGACGATGTCCTTAAGAAAAAATCTTGTTTTGTTCTCGTATATATATATATATATATATATATATATATATATATATATATATATATATATATATATATATATATATATATATATATATATATATATATTCATGGAAGCTTTTTTGGTGCTGATTGACTGTTGTATTCATCAGCCAGGTGATCAAAATAGGAGGTAGTTGGGCGGAAATAGATCTGATATGTAAAGCACATAAAGGAGCCAGACATTTCTATCTCAATCTATATTTAACGTCCTAAGTTTTGTTTTTGTGACATTTGGTAAATTCAATTATTACCACGCTACAAAATGATATGTTTTGTTTTTGCGGCAGTATAAGCCCTTTTTTTGTTTCACTGAAAAGTTTAAACGAATAAATACTTACTATTTACTTATACTTACTTATGCAGAGCCCTAATAATTAACAGAAAATCACTAATTTTCTCAAACTACGACGTACGTTTATTGTTTTTATTTAATTTTTGTATTTTGTAACGTGTTTAGTTTAATAAGTAATCTTTTTCTTTGAATTTTATACACAGTTTAGTACTTATAACGAAAATAAATCTAACATTTTATTAGTCCTACTTATTTTGAACCTAAAATAAAAATATGTTAAAATAATTCCATCAGAGCAGTTGCCATGGAAAGAAAAAAGAAGAGAAGCGCATGTCGTAGATTTTTGATTGAAAATATTGTTGATGAAATGCAAACAACGAAAATTATGTGTTTTAAATAACACAAGTCTACAAAATAAAAATTGGTGCCGCCGAGACTTAAACATAATTTTAAAATATAGTGTCTAGCAACACTCACAGTAACATTAAATTACCAAAACTACGTACAATTTTTAATCTACTCACATTGATAATATTTTCTTCTCAGTGGCCATTTAACTAGTTTATTTTTGTTGTTTGTTCAATTAATAAAGTAAATAAAACCTGGAAGATGTCTTCATTAAAACTATCGTGTTTAAACGACCCAAACACTTTGTGTTACGTTTGTGGCGAGTATGCGGTGAAGAAGTTTCAAAAACCTATATCTGAATTCGTGCAAAATGCGTCCAACAATGCAAAATTCCAAACAATGTTAGCAAAATGTGCAGTGAATATTAAAGACAATGGACCAATGGAAAAAGAAGTCAATTGAAGTTTGGTGAACCGGTGATTTGGAAGGAACCAAAAAATCATTACGATAACTTTTATTTTTGCTTTGTCAAGGTACATGGTATTAACCGAAAAAAATGATCTATCTCGATTTGGTATGTGCTAAAAGACTGTTTCTCATCCAGAAGACGTCCCTGTTCTAACTTTTAGTGGCCTGTTTGATCTTTCGGATACAGAATGTAGTATATCCGAAGATAGGCAAACATAAAAAGTGCTTTCCAATAGGGACGATAGGATTGTGATAGGACGATAGGAATTGATATCCAATTCTTGGCATTTGCTGTTCAATTGTTTTCAGTAAGGTTTGCCATTTTACCATGACCAAGTTTTTCGAAATTGTCTAAACGTTTTATCAAAGTCGAGAAGTTTTGTTGCTACTCAAAGAACATTTCGTTCATAACACGGTCTTCATTCTGCTTCTTCTTATCAAGCCATCCGTCGTATAATTGATAAGTTTGAACGTGAGTTTAATCTTCATGACCAAAAGCCATCGTCACTACTTCGTAGTGGTCATAGTGAAGACAATATCGGGGCTGTGAAAGTGTTGTCGAGAACGATAATGTGTCTATTCCGCGACGTCCTCAAGAGTTGGGTTTATCCAGGATGGATCTCGGTATGCACCCATACAAGATTGTATTGGCATAAGAGCTCAAGCCAACTGATCGGAAGTTCGTAGATTGGGCATTGGAAGCAATGGAAAACGATTCGGATTTCATCGCAAAATCATCTTCTTCGATGAGGGTCATATTTAGTTAAACGGTTATGTCAATAAGCAAAATTGTCATTATTAGTGTAGGTCAAACCCACAAGTGATCATCAGGCCCCATTACATCCCGAAAACATCACTGTATGGTGTGGATTATGATACGGTGGCATTATCGGGCCGTATTTCTTCAAGAACGACGAAGAACGGATCGTCAATGTGAATCGCAAATGCTATCGTGGCATATTAGCCGATTTTGTCTTTCCGGAATTTGATGAAATTGATGTGGACGAACTGTATTTTCAACAAGTCAACTTAACTTGCTACACAGCACGCATTACGCTGGACTTAAAAAATATGGAAGAAAGGTACCAGGGTCGACAGGATGAACATATGACGGCTCCAGCGTAAGTGCCTGAAAGAAACTCACTGGAATAAATCACGAAAAAGCTTTCTCCATATTCAATGAAGTAACAAAAGGTAAAAAAAGGTAAAAGGTATCAAATAATCGTATTTTTTCGACACCTATCATCTTTCGAAAACAACACATTTCAAAAAATATATGTATCAAAATGATTATCATATTCAAAAACAGTTTTAGTCTTTCCGACACCAAATCCACTGTAGACCTGCGTAATAAAGTGTCTTTAAGACGTGCCGATAAAATATTTTTTGACCACGAAGCATAATTAATATAAACTAATAAAAATCTAGAATAACAAATCTCGATGACAGATCTAGGGGAAGTTTGATTCATATTTTTGGTGACAAATGATACCACTTTCAAATAATTCAACATAAAAAATGAAATTTATTAAGTATTAATAAATCACAAGTCACGTGGATTACATACAAGTATAGAATTCTTTGAGAATAACAAGTGTAAATATCAATTTTAATTTTAATCAGTTTAAAGTCAGTTAGTGTCTTATTGTGTATAATCGTTTTTTAAAAATGCCTCACCGATTGTTTTCTCAAGAGAATATGTTAGAGCATACAGACAAAAGTTTCCAGATAGACGGCTACCGCATAACAGAATATTTCTGGATGTACACGAACAATTTCGAGAAGGAGGGTTACGTGATTAATCTATTCGACAGAGGAGTGAATTTCTTAGGAAATTTAAATGGACAAGTTCTAGATGTTGTTACTAGAGATTCAACTATCAGTGTACGTTGAATTAGTATGAAACGTTGGAGTGCCACAAACGATTGTTTGCAAATTTTGAAATGTGAGGGTTTACATCCATATCATTATCGAAAGGTGCAAAATTTGCTTAAGGCAGACCAAAATTGTTGTTTAGTTTATTCTACATAATCCTATGAGAGTCACAGGACAGATGAGATCAGTTATTTCAAGCTTCAATTACAAGACGCAGCTTCAAAAATCTGGGAAATCTGAATAGGGGAGAACTAGAAAATATTAATACAATATGTACGTCTAACTTTCAGTATAAATTTTCTGTAAACGTTTGGACTGGTTTAATGGATGATCTGGTACTTGGTCTTTATGATATTCATATGAGATAAATGCCAATAATTACCAACCGCCAAAAAAGATGAAATAATTAGTACACGTACAAGATTCAAATGACAGAGGAAATCACAGGAGTGTATTCAGTAAGGTGCTCAACATTTACGAGAAAGCAAGCTTGAAATAAAAATTGCCGCTTCATCTATCAGTATAGGAGCACAAGTTTACGTATAGTTACAAGTTTTTCAAGACATTTTAAAAATATCATTTTTATTTGTGAAATAAGATAAGATTTATTTGGTTGACGAATTTAAATCTGATTATCTACTGCTTAAAATTTTATAGGTCTGGTTCTCTGGAAATAATAAAGATTGAGCTATCACTTTTGAGATTCTTTTTAAGTCTTAGAATTAGGTTTATTTTCTTCTTCTTCGTAATTTTTTTTACAGAAGGATTGTGACCTATTAAAACTCATTCCGTTTGCGTCCTTTTCAGACTACTTGTTGTAATCGTCCTCCATTTATAGTTTCCATATTGTTTCCATATACATAAATGAAAAACAATGATGTAGCTTCAGGTTTATTAACAACTTCATATTTACTACTGTACTCAGCAGTTATATTCTCTGCTTTACCATACACATTTTGTTTACGGAAAGTAAGTAAGTAGTGATAATTAGGTAGAAGATATACTACGGAGTTATAAAGTACGAAACAAAAAATGAATAGCTCAAGCTTCGAAAATGTTAACTTTGTCCTGCGTGTATATATCGATGAATATGGTGTTTTAGATATTATAGCGGTGTATTTGGAGGTGTTCTTCATGCAGTAAACTTCTTTCTGAACAACTCTAATCTCTGACCGGTTTTCGGGTGGGTGTAGAACCCATGCTATGTCTGACTTGCTTGTTTTACATCTTTGGTGGAAACTATTGAATGAAATAGTTGGGTGTTTTTTTTCTATTCTTGATTTCAGTAGACATTTTTTTTATATGCAGAGTTAACCCTTTCTCTATAAGAGCTATATACATAATAAATATTGCAATATGTTCCTTACTCCATAGAATATATTAACCACGTAATGATAAATTTCTTACAATGCACTAACGTACTAACGTAACTGAATCTTTGGCAATTCTTCAATATGGTTTGAAAGCAATATATGGTGTGTAAATATAGTAATAAGAGTGATAGCTTAGCTTTTAATCTGACAACACTATTGGCTCCCCTTTGAAGGTGCGGCACATCAATATCTGATGCGTCTTCAGTATGGGTGTGTCCTCTATATAGTCACTTAGTAGTCCGTTGCATTTCTTTTTGGTGTACCGGATTTTTTAGTGCGTTCTGAAAATGAGTGATAACAATTTCAAGTAATGATGCGCATTGTCGGTTAAAGAATATAATGATCAGGAATGAGTTGAATTTAATTCACACAACCATTCAGATTTTGAGAAATAAATCTGCGCATCGTTCTGAGAAACATTTCGCGGGATCAAAAAAAAACAACAGGTAGGAAACATGTCTTGACCTGACAGTGTTGCCAGATCGATCGCTATGCCACCACTCTTCTTACTTTATTTACATGCATCGTATGCTCTTTTGTTGGTTCTTTGCTAATTTCGTTTCCTTTTTCTGATTATTCCCTATATGTGATTATTCCCTGTATTGTATTGTGTTATGTATGTATAGCCTGTACAAAACCAAAACCGTTATGCCGTCATCGATGAAGCTATTGAAGAACAGCAGAAATACCACTACAAAAATTAAATAATAAAAGAATCAAATGGAATGTATTCAATAACTTTCAAATTTAGCCGCTGTATTCCGTTGCCAGCATATGCGACGTTGTCGAGTTTCACATTTTTCTTGTTGATATTTATTGACCCCTTTGGAGGTTATCCCGTATATATATAATACAATATGCACTATCTGAACGTTTACTTTTATTTTTTATCTTGCGGTCGAAAATATTTTTTTTTAATAACTACCATAGTGTTAAAATTGTCAGAGTAGCTCCTGCAAAATGCCAAATTAATTTAATAGCCATTGTCAAGAGTTAGTAGCATCTCTGGTTCACTATTTTGAACAAGAACTAGACAATAATGGTTCATTGTTGTTGGAATTTATATCAAAAAATTCATGAGAGACATCTAGCGGACACTTACTCAATTATACAAATGTCAAACTAGTCATGTTACCACATGAATATAGTTAGCATCGAACATTCGACAGGAGCGTTTCATTTACCGCTACCCCTCCGTTTTTTAATAGGTTATGAACCCAGACCCACGTGGTTTTCTTCTCGTGTAGTATCGGTAAGTGATTTTTTAACGTCGTCGAATAGTGCAGAACTCGAAAATGGCAGGAAGTTACTTATCCAGTGTGCCAAAGCTTCTCGGTAGAGAAAATTACGATGATTGGGCTTTTGTAGTTGAGACTTTTTTCATGTTAGAGGGTTTAGAAAATACTCTCTGTGGCAAAGAGACAGATTCAGTGCAAATTGCGAAAGCGAAGGCCAAATTAGTGTTGACCTTAGATACATCGATATATTTACACGTGAAAGAAGCAAAAACAGCTCAGGATGTGTGGGAAAAATTAAAATGTTTGTATGCAGACATCGGTTTTACAAGAAAGATCAGTTTGCTGCGATCTTTAATTTCTTTACGGCTGGAGAACTGTGATTCAATGGAAAACTATGTGAATCAGATGATTGAAACTTCGCAGAAGTTAAAACGAACAGGTTTCAATATAGACGAATATTGGACCGGATCGTTGCTATTGGCAGGGCTCTCGGAACGATTCAGTCCTATCATTATGGTGATTGAAAATTCCGGTGTTACCATATCTACAGATTCCATTAAGACTAAACTCTTGGATATGGAGCTAGATGGCAGTAGCGGAAAATCAAGCGTTCTGTACGTAGTAAACAAACGCAAGAGTCGAGTGAGAGATGGGGCTAAAGGCAATCTCACTGACGTAAAGTGTTTTCGTTGTTAACAGTTGGGTCACTTTATGAATAAATGCCCCGAAAATAAACGAAATGAGAACTCAGGCAAAAAGAAAACATTTAGTGCTTTCAGTGCAGTGTTCTTAAATGGACAATATACAGAAAACGAGTGGTACATTGACTCAGGAGCAAGTGTACATTTAACTTCAAGAAAGAATTGGCTTGAAAACATAAATTTCCATGTAAAGCGCAAATAAATTATGATTCCGAACAATATGGTTGTGCCAGTGGTGTGTTCTGGAGACATAAAAATTCAAAAAGTTGTCAAGAATGAGAAGCATGATGTTGTTATAAAAAATGTTTTATATGTCCCTGATTTAACCACAAATTTGTTGTCTATTGGTGAGTTGATTAAAAATGGGAACAGAATCATTTTTGAAAAGAATGGTTGTAAAATTTTTAATGACAAAGGTCTTATTGCTGTAGCTGACATTAAAAATAATGTGTATGAACTGAAATGTGTAAAACAATATCAAAAACCTGTAGTTAATTTAACATTAAACATAAAGGAAAGCATAAAAATAAAAATCAAACATTTTCCTGATATTTTTCTATATCTTTAATATCAAACCTTAAAACTAAAAAAATAAACCTCAACAAAATCAAAACTAACCTTGTAAACTACCAGTAACCAGTAACATCTGATATTTTACATAGGAGGTTTGCTCATTTAAATTACACATATTTAAAACTAATGCAGCAGGGAGCAGTTGAAGGGCTTACGTCCAATGACAACTTAAATAGAAATAAAGTTTGTGAGGTTTGTTGTCAAGGGAAACAATCAAGACTTCCATTTACAAACAAAGGCAACAGATCAGAATCCTTGTTGGAAGTGGTACATGCTGATATATGTGGACCAATGGATGAATTTTCTATTGGAGGATCAAGGTATTTTCTATTATTTGAAGACGATTATAGTAGAATGGCTTTTGTTTATTTTCTTAAAAGGAATGATCAAGTCATAGATTTCTTTAAAGAATTTAAAGATATGGTTGAAAATCAATGTAACAAGAAAATAAAAATACTACGAAGTGATAATGGCGGAGAATTTTGGAGCGAACAATTTGAAAGATTTCTTCGAAGATCTGGCATATTGCATCAAAAGACTAACCCTTATACTCCACAACAAAATGGGATGCTTGAAAGAATGAACAGGACAATTGTGAAAAAGGCAAGATGTATGATTTTCAATGCAGATTTGTCAAAAAGTTTTTGGGCAGAGGCCGTTTATACTGCAGTCTACTTGCGTAATCGCAGTGTGGCAGCGGGTTTAAACAAGAGTATACCTTTTACTATATGGAATGGTAAGAAACCAAATGTAAGCCATATACGCATATTTGGAAGTAAAGTGATGGTTCATATTCCAAAAGAAAAGCGTAGAAAATTTGACAAAAAATCCAGAGACATGATACTTGTTGGATTTGATGAAAATATAAAAGGTCTCCGACTCTATGCTCCAAACACAAAAGACATTATTACAAGCAGAGATGTCATTATAATAGAAGAGGAAAAGGAGCAAAAAAAATTTCAATCATGATCACTGATAATCCTTCAGAGAATATTGAACCATTGGGGGAGACATCTATAGACAGCAATGAGCTTATGGATGATGACTCTGAAAGTTACATGGATGATTCTAATGATAGTGATTTTCTTGTATCAGATGACACAGTAAACCAGTGTGAGCCCACTAGACGGTCAAAAAGGGAAAGAAAACCGAAGAATTTTGATGACTATGTTACATACATGTGTATTGGTGATATAGATCTAGAAGATGTTCCCATAACGATGTCGGAAGCGTTTTCCAGACCAGATAGGCTATGTTGACAGCGAGCAATGGAGGAGGAAATGAGTTCATAAGAAGAAAATCATGCATGGCATCTGGTAGATCATCCAGACAGTAGAACAGTGGTTCAGTGCAAGTGGGTTTTCAAAAAGAAGTGTGGCAGTCAGAATAAAATCAATTATCGTGCTCGGTTAGTGGCAAAAGGTTTTTCACAAAAGCAGGTACTGATTATGGTGAGACTTTTGCGCCAGTGATTGGATTTAGTAGTTTAAGGTTGCTTCTGGCTTTGTCATTGAAACTGAACTTGCAAATAACTCACATTGATGTTTAACAAATAACAATCAAAATAATAGCAAATAACTCACAAAAAAGTTTACATGACACAACCTGAAGGTTTTGTTATTGAAAATGACAAAGTTTGTAAATTGAATAAGGCAATTTATGGCTTAAAGCAGTCATCGAAGGTGTAGAATCATAAAGTTAACAATATTTTGTTTGAACTAGGATTTAAAAGATAAAACTTTGAACCATGCCTATATGCGAAGAAGGATGACAAATCCTTGCTGATTGTAGCTTTATATGTAGATGATTTTTTAATTTTTTCTGACAATGTAGAAAATACTAAAATTGTTAAGGATAAATTAAGGCCTGTGTTTAAAATCAAAGGCGAATTTAGGCGAAGTTAAACATTTCTTGGGAATGAGAATATGTGAAACAGATAATTGTATATCATTGAATCAAGAAAATTATATAAATCAAGTTCTTAAAAGATTTAATATGAGTGAATGTAAGCCGGTAAATACTCCCATGGAGAAATTTGATTATGATGAATGTAATTCAAGTGAGAAAGAGAAAAATTCATTATATCAAAGGTTAATTGGTAGCTTAATGTATTTAGCTGTATTAACACCACCCGACATTTCTTATTGTGTAAGTTTCTTGAGTCAATACAATAACTGTAGCAATACATATACTTGGAAATATGGTAAGAGAGTGCTACGATACTTGCAAGGTACTAAAAGTCATTGTTTGACATTTACAAGGGATGATTTAGATTTGCAAGGGTATGTAGATGCAAATTGGGGATCTTATACAGGTTATGCTTTTGTATTTTGTGGTGGCAGCATTTCGTGAAAAAGCTGTAAGCAAAATACTGTGGCTCTTTCTAGCACAGAAACTGAATATATGGCTCTAAGCGAGGCTGTTAAAGAAGCCAGGTATTTGAGAAATTTGAAAATTGATTCATTTTTTTTTTCTGAGTTGACAGGAAAGTTGGATTGTATAACAATATTTAATAATAACCAAGCTGCTCAAAAATTGTCTGTTAATCCAATTTTTCATGAACGCTCAAAGCACATTGATATTAGACATCACTTTGTAAGGGATGGTATATCAGCAAACATTATAAGAATAAAGTATTTGCCTACCAATGATATGATTGCTGATATTCTGACCAAAAGTTTACCTAGTGTAACAAATGTGAAGTTTGTGTCAAAATTAGGACTAAAACATACTTGAAAGTATTTGTTTAATTTTTTGATAAGTGGGGGTGTTGGAATTTATATCAAAAAATTTATGAGAGACATCTAGCGGACACTTACTCAATTATACAAATGTCAAACTAGTCATGTTACCATACGAATATAGTTAGCATCGAACATTCGACAGGAGCGTATCATTTACCGCTACCCTTCCGTTTTTAACAATTGTTACCCTTTCCGGCTGTTAGAGTAGTATGATAAGTTAACTGCTAATACTTGGATATGTTTAGTTTAAGTCATATGTTTTAAAATCGACTATTAAGCGTAGTTCTACTAAAAGGGTTACGAATACTGCAACTTTTGATATTCTAATCATGACACCATTTATATTATGTATGAACACTGTAAGTATTCGTACTAAGAATTGCAGAACATATTGTTTTTAATTCCATATGTGGTTTATACGTAGGTAGGTACTGACAGTTGAATTCTCATTTTCAGGACAGCATGTAACGTTGAATTCCTTACATGAGGAATTAAGAGAGAAACAACTGTTTGATTGATGCAGTATGTCATTGTGCGATATATTGAAAGAAGTAAGTTTTAAATGAAAAAAAGATGATCCAAGACGAGGGCTTATAGAACTTTCCAATGTTGCCCCAAAAAGTAAAGATTTTTGAGAGGTTTTATGAAGAAAAGAAAAATAGTTTCGATTAAGAAAAAAGAGATAAAACTTATACATAAAATTAAATAATGAAATGGTATGACAGAGAGCATTTACTTCATTGAAAATAAGTGATTATATTAATGGAAATATAAGTGCATGCTGATATTTCATTGTTTTTTCTATTTTATAACTGCATATTATATATATCAATAAATGTTATTGGTAATTATATAATCTTTTTATTTTAATAACCATTCAAATATTATAAAATGTCGATGGTTTTTGAACGAAGCATTTTACATATGCTGAATTTATCTAGAGGTTCTAAATCAACGACACTTACTTACGGCAATACTTTCAATACTTATTATAATTTTTTAGTTACTTAGTAATTTGCATTTAATTTAAAGTTGATTTTTTGAATTGTTATTAACGTTTAAATTGTAAAAATGATTCGCTAAAGTAATGTTATGATATTTAATCATAATCTGGTAACAGGGCAGTGAAAATGTTGATCACGTGCTTAATGACAAACAACTGCTTTTATTTTGTACGATTTATATGTATGCATACGACTTGAGTCATTGTGTTATCTGAACTAATCAAAAGAGAAACTTTAAAACCGCATACTTTATAGCCATCTCTGCATACTTTATAGTCACCAAAACTGGTTCTAAGCTAGTACCATTATCCTGATGATTGTTGTTATAATTCAATTTTTTTTATGGTAGGATAGTAATTAAAATTTACGACAAAACACATTGTCTTAAAGTAAATTTAAGGAATTCAATAAAACTTAATCAAATATTTGTATTATTAGAACTATTATTAGTAAGTATTAGACGTTAGGTTTACCGCTTCTTTAGGGCGGTCACTAAAATCTGGAAAATATATAACCAGAAAGCGGCGATAACTTTCGCGTTATACGTGCTGCTACCGAGATAATGCGGTTCTTCGGGCATTTGAGATCGACTGTTTATGATATTTTTGAGAAATATACGGTTTTGGAAAAATATAAAGAAAGCTCCATTAATAAAACTAGAAAGAACGATTCAATAGATCGGCTGGCAAGGGCCCCGATAATTTCCGAAAAAGCTTATGAGCTCAGTTCAGAGGACTCGGGACAATCCTTGTAAAGACTGATGCAAAAGTTGGAATGAGTGAACAGTCAATGCGTCAGTTTGGGCAAAACATCTCGTTACATGGTTAACGTATGACAAATGCACTCCGAGGTTGTCAGGACCAGGCGAATTTATTAACTTAGTTGAATATTCGATGAGAAACAAAGCCACAGTACATATCAGGTTGTTTCCTGATGAAAAAGATTTAACGTTAATGCAAAATTTAACCGCAAAAATAATCGCCGACTTGGTCACGACCTTCAAAATTTTCCCATTATGGCGAGGACGAAATGTCTGGCTAGTGAAATGTTTGATAGAAACTGTGACTTTTGAGAAGACATGCAGTTTTCAGTAGGAGGGTGCACACACAAAACCATTTAGTCTAAAACTGACGGCTGGATAACGTGGATATGTCTTTGACTAAAGAGTTCTTGTCTTCTAAAAGACCAGATTTGAATCCGTAGAATTATTATTTATGGAGCGTAACTGCAAAGGTCAACAATAAATCAATATATTCCCCTCTCTCCCAATCACTGAAGAAGCATTTGAAAATGTAGATAAGGAGATTGAAGAAAGCGTATAGACCTTGAGGTAGTGATTCAGGTTCAAGTTATTCTATTGAATACATGTATACATTTTTAATTTACGATTAATAAAATGTTGATAGAAAATATTCGTTTTATCTGTAGAGACGTTAAAACTTTAAAACTTGCACGTAGGAATGTATACAACTAATTGAGATTGGTTTTATCTTTTGATATATTTAATAGAGATAAAATAATAAAAATTTTAATATTAATTTATAGAGAACAAGTAATATTTTCCCTAAGCAAAATTACTTTTAATTAAAGGTAATTACAGTTGAAGCACTTCGCATAAAGTATGAAGTTTATAGAAATCGAGGTGTATCAAAAAGAAAGTGTGAAGTGAAAATGATCTTGACAATCGAACAATTTTGAAGATGCTACTCTAGAACTATAACGGAATGAAAATTCAGCTCAAATATTGAAAGAATTGTCGGAAGCTTTAAATGTTACTCTGTGTTGGTTGTTTGAAGATATATAACAATGTGTAATCAACATGTTGCAAAGATCTGTGAAAGAAGTACTGTTGGAAAACGAATGGGAAGTTTTACCACATGCAGCATAGACGCCATCGTAATGCTACCTGTTTCCAATAACCACGATATTGTTATCATGTTATTGTCATACATTTTTCAAATTAAGTTTGAGAAAATTAATTTTTCAAGAAAAAATCACCGGATATTAAATTTAACATATATTGCCTAATACAAGAATATCATAAAATCAGTTATAGCCATTTTAATCGACACAAAACAGGAACGCAAAAATGTATAAAAGAAAATCGTATGCAAATCAAGCCGATAATGAATGCAGCCGCATTTTAAAATGCTGCCCTTTTGCTCAACAACAATTAATGACCGTCATTAACTGACGCAGAACTATTAAACGGAGGCCGAATGCCAGTTACAGATTAACAGAGGGGGGGCTCGCAATAGGTGACCCCCCGTCAGCCTACGCCATAAGTCATCTAACACTTTGATGCTTGAAATATTTCAACTTCAACTTTTGTTTTTGGTTGGGTGGGAAAAATATGAAAAAACATCCACCTTATTTAGAACGTTTTAATATTTTAAATTAACTATTGATATATGATAATATTGTGTGTCATTTCATTACAAAGGTGTCTCTAAAAGTTTTTGAATAAATCATAAAATTTTCTTGATAGTTTATTATTTTTTATTGTTTATATGAAAACCAAATATTAAACTGACTAAAATTACTACTAAACGAAAATTGAAAGAAGTTAAATCTTACAAGTAACAAAAGTAATGTAATTATTTTTAAATTTTAAAAACATTGCCAACTATTCATAATACATTAACTTAATATCTAGTTGATGCTTGACACTTAACTGTATAAAGGGATTGGATTAAGTAATGTATATTCTAGTAAACATATTTATCTTTAGTGTGTTTATTGCTAAATTAAAAAAAAAATAGTTGAATCCCATAAGAATGGAAGAACAAGGTTTGGATAAGTCCCGTATTAAGAAGTTCATGCTTTATGAGTTTAGAAAGCATAACAATGCCACTTATACCACAAATACCATTTATGCTGTTTATTCTGGTACCTTGGGATGCAAAACATGCCAGAGACGGTTTTAAAAATGTTAGAACCGTGATTTCATCGATGGATTAACATTTGGGAGATCTATTAAGTTTGATAAGGATTTGTTTTTGGCTGAAATTGAAGCTGATCCCAACCAAACCATCCGAGAATTAGCCAACCTCATGGTCCAAAATAACCGTTCTTTCTAATTGAGCGGTTTTTTTAATTCTTGAATAAAATACAGATGTCGTTGTGAATTTGCCTAGGTATAGTCTCATATTTATGTATCATAAATATATGATAGTATGGTATTTATAAAAACGAAGTCGTACACAATACATTTTTTTTTATGAAAATGGACTTTCAGAGAAAAACGTTGTTAGAAAAATATGTAATGTTTACGGCTTGCACAGTCGTCCATCTAGAGCACTATTTGTCGAATTGTTCAGAAATGTCAATAAATTGGTTCGGTGGAAGACAAAAGAAGAGAGCGAGAATTTTGGGATTAAGGTCGCATCGATATGGGGATCATTTAGCGACCAAAAAATTTTAGCTTAAATTTAGTACTTATGCTAGAAAAGCTAGAATTACAAAAAGTAAAGATATCACAGATTACGGTTTCACAGATGTTAGTTTATTAGGATTAGCGGGATCGTCCCAATAGGACTGCATTAACGATTGAGTATATTTTTTCGCGAAAGAGAGATGTACTTTCGAATGAAAACCGCGCATGGAGATCGTGCTGAATTGCGTGTTTTGCAAGCCGATCTGCTTCCTCATTACCCTTGATTTCCTTATGACCAGGACAACAGACAAAAAGAAGAGAAGTTGGTCAGAGTCCTGACCAACGATGTTTCTTACAAGGTCTGTGATTTGTGCAATAACTGGGTGAGAAATAAAGCAATTTTGAATCATAGAAAGAGCATTCCTGGAGTCAGAAAATATGATCCAGGAATTTGGGCGATTTGAATTGATATAAGAGAGGAATTTTTCGATGGCCACTAATTTAGCAGTTGGAACGCTTGTTGAGACTGGCAGAAGTCCTGAGGAGGTTCTATCGTGTACGAAGCTGCAGCCGACTCCTTGGTCCGACTTGGATTCATCTGTGTAAATTGATTCGCATGGAGAGTGAGATTGGAGTAAGATGTTTGTTGGATTTATATATCAAGGTACATGTAGGTTATTTATCATATCTTAGTAGGGAGAAGAGTAGTGCAAAATGGAAAAACAGCATGAAGTTGAATATTAAACACATCTGTTAATTGCTGGCAGAGCTGGCAGTGTCTTGAATCAAGGGCCAGATCATGAGTAGACGGGAATCGAAGGATTGGTGGGGGTTGGAAAAAAGATTGGTGGAAAAAAATATACAAAATATGAGCAATACATAGTCATAGTGGTCATAAGAGCATATTGATTTGGTATGTGAAAGTGTTACTGAAGAACCACAAATTTCCATTAGTTGATATTCTCAACAATAGGGCCGTATTTCTTTCAGAATTCTGCTGGTGAAGCTGTAACTGTGAATAGTGTTCGATATTGTGAGATGATAACTAGGTTTTTGTGGGCTGAACTGAATAATATTGAATAATATTCAATATTATTCACATCAATAATATTCAATAATTAAATAATTAATGTGGTTAAGTAATTAAATAATGTGTGGTTCCAGCAAGATGACGCCACACCTCAATTTGCTAATGAAACTACTAACTTATTGAAAGAAAATTTTTCTCGACAAGTAATGTAAACTAAAGAATGAAGATCTTATGTTAGGTGATGTGGCATGAAAGAATAGAATGATCAGAAATAAAGAGATAAAAGGTGTCAGGTGTGGGGTGCAATGTTCCATAAACTTCTTTTTAATTTCCTTCAGGGACTTCTTTTCCGTCTCTGTCAACGTAAACGAGTTGTAAATATCTAATCCGTCTTTGCCAATTAGGCTTAAGAATACAGCAAATTGCTTTTTATCCTGTTTTTTTATCAAATCGGTAGCCGCCATAAACAAATCAAACCTCTATTCAAACCTCACATCGAATCCATGTTTCTCTAGGGCACAATATATTTCTTTTCTAGGGCTCAATCTAGTCTACCTCACACCATGTATTGTTATCTCTTTATTTCTGATCATTCTATACTTCAATGCTACATCATCTAACCTAAGATCTTCATTTTTTAGTTTACATTAGAACTCCATATATTACACTTATCTTTAGGCAACACATATAACTTAATTATATTATACAAAGCCAAGTCTATAAGAACAGCCCACAATAGATTTCTGAACTAAAGTAAATTATTGGAGTCATTGGTGAGATAGAGCCACGGTTATGTCAAAATATCATCCAAGATATTGACAAAAGCGTGGGCGTATATGGAGAGGTAAAAGGTGGGCATTTGGAAGATATTGTCTTTCGTGTTTAAATGTAACACACCATGCTTCAATTATAATTAAAAAGTTTTTGAAATCAACGCAAATTTAGTGTCTTATTCAAGTATAAAGAGAAGGAATGTGGGTGTTATATCAACTTTCAGTTGAAAACAAAATTCAAAGTGTAACCATTAGCAGTACACTTTTGTCCAGGTTAGGTAGAGTGGCTTTTATTCAATAAATTGTGATTGGCTAAAAAAAATGAATTATGGTATGAAGGCTATATGCTTGGGGAATAGGTCATGCCTAAAAATCAACAGAAAATGTCTAATGTAAATGCCTGTTATGTAAAATATTGCAAGCTTATCCAAATATTATGTTTCAGCAAGATTAGGGCTATAGGAACAGTATTTTGTCAAGGGTTCAGGTTTTCAGGTGGTTTAAGGCATTCTCAGAAGGCTGATATTCAAGATAAACCTCACAGCGGAAGGACTTCAACTGCAAGAGTGTTAAAAATGTCTATAGGATCCGGAGGGTACACACATAGGGATTGGAATTAATGAGTAAAAATATTATAACAAGTAAAAATATTACTTGTTATAATCTCCGAAGCCCCCATATTTACCAAACTTGAGTTATTATAACCTTTACCTTTCACCAAGATTAAAAATTCACCTTAAATGACACAATTTTGGGACATTGAAGAATATTAAAGGCCGTAACCGACCAGTTGAAGGCGATTCCAGTATTTGAGTTCCAGCATTGCTATAACGAGTGGACAAAGCATCTCCAGCGCAGTGTAGTTTTCCAAGGTTCATTATACACTTCGTAGTATCGATATTTTAGGGTGTTGAAGAGATTTAATATAGTATTAATAGTAATTTTTAATGACTTAAGTTTATAATTTTTATAAAAATATTGTTACACCATTTTATGGGAAACTACTTTATACATAGTGAATGTTATCTGAAAGGTAATCTCTGAATTATACACATTTTAAAAATATTGTATTCATATTAAAATTTATTTCTTTTGTAGTTAATCCGAAAGTATCTGAGAACACCCTCTTAGATCAAAAAAATTGTCTCCAATATGGATTGTTCTTCTATTTTATAACTAATATATTATGGCCATAAACAGTATTAATTTCTACAAGTCGTTTTATAAAAAAAGAAAAGAAACTTAAACGACCACATGTACAAAAAAATTTGAAAGGGAGAGGAAGAGTGAGAGAGAAAAAGAAAAATGTCTGGTTGTCACCTGAAACCGTGTGTATGTAAGGTGTCGGCCTATAAATCTCGGCTTCTCAGAGGGTGGGCCCGAGGCTGTGGGCCGCCAAAGGGGCCGAAACGGCGGGGCCCACAATGGGGTCCATTGTGGGCGAGAAGCGTCAAAGGCGGCCGCGGAATTTGATTTAGAAATATCGATGTTAAATTGGGCTGCGCTGCAACCCGGACAATGGACACTTTATTTATTTATTTGTTTGTTAGGAGGGATACCGCAGAAAATCAAAATTTGGTAAGGATGTTATGCGAAGGAACTAATATCAGCAAATAATAATCTAAAGTTATGTATAAGAAATTGTTTTTAATACATACGAAAAGAAGAAATAACAAACAAAAAGAAAATTTTGACGAACGATGGACTAACACAAAAAATGTTTTTAAAATTTAAGTAAAAAAATGTAAGTAATAAAAGTAAAATTATATAAAGTGATTTTTTTTTTAGTGCGTCCGAACTTTGAACTAAGTTCAAATAACCAAATTAGATGCCTTGAATCTATTTATTTCTTGTGAAATAACATTCAGTGGCATTCATGTTTATAAACAACTTCGAACAAATGTCCACCACGGCTACTTCTGACAAAGCGCATTCTCTCCTGTTAATCCAATTTTCGACTAGTTCTTCAAGCAATTGGTGTTTTATGTCCGCAATTGTCCGAGTTATATTGGCTCCCAAGGCGTCAGTAGTTGCTGGATTATCGGTATAGACCAAGATTTACCATAATCCAAAAGAAAATAATTTAAAGGCGTTAAATCACATGACCTAAGTGGTCAATTAACAGGTCCGTTTCTCGAAATAATTTTCTCATCGAATTATTCCCTTAATAAACCAATTGTTGCGTTGGATGTATGATATATGGAGACGTCCTGTTGGAACGACATTTCATCTAGGTCAATATCATTCAAATTTGGAATTAAATACTCATTGATTATCGCTCTGTAACGATCCCAATTAACGAATTGATAACTTTGGATCTTCATCAACACCGCCACCAATAGCGGTGATGTTTTCTTAGGAACGAACAGTTTTTTGTCTTGTTTTTGTTTTAATATCGAGCAGCGTGAAATGCATTCGGTATTTGTCGATAATTCGACGAATACAGTACTCGGTTGGACGATTATGAGCACCATAAAATTCAAGTTGCTCTATAAATTTGGTGGGTAGAACATTGACTTTTAATAATAATAAATTTCGACATTTTGCGCTGCTCTGATATTAAACGGTCCATAATGATTTGCCATGATAATTGCCAAAATAACATTTACCATGATGATTTATCAGCGACTCCTATCGGAAATTCAGACACACTAAAAAAAGCATCCTTTACTCAAGAATAAAAGAAAAATTCAACACGGAAAAATAAATTTTATTGGATTCATTTTGTAATTTTTCTGTACCGCATGGCGTTATTATGTAATGTTAATACATCAAGAAATTTCATTTACATTTAACATAAAGATAATAACTATGAGTAAGTCAGTTACGCTTATCATAACACTCTGTAACTCGGCGAGTCATGAACCGAATTAAATAATATGTATTCTTATTGTGATCCAGTCGTGTATAAAGCGCCTGGAATAACTGAGCTTCAATTTCGTTGAAGGTTTCTGGTGGTCGAATAAATCGTCTAATATTTGGATTAATGCCATTCTGCAGTTCTAGTTCTATAGAGTTGCAGATAATTCCTATAGTCGGGTTGTAATATTTCAGTTAAATAACGGGCTGGATTTAAACTTCCTCTGATGAACACTATAGATGACTTGGTTTCCAAACATATAACTGTGAAAACATGTAACTGTGACTTCCAATGTGAAAATTAAATATCGCTTTTTAGCATGTAAACATGCATTATGACATATTAAGATCTTATTGTGCACTGTAAGAGGAAACATCTATAAGGATTAAGTTCATGCATCCCTATCGCAAGTAAATTTTGATTTACAGTCATCTTAGAAACAGTTCTACCTGTATCTGCAACAAAAACGTTACAACTTTACTTGACATTTTTATCTCGATCTCGTATGACAAGAAGTCTAAACTGTTCGTTTCTAAGCCGTTCGACATGGAATTGGATGTTTCTAGGATGATCAGAACCTCGTGCACAACACCGATATTTTACATATTCTCATAAAGGTTTAAGCAGTAAATCCCCCATTGTCTCGCTGATAAGAGAAACATAAACCTGTTGCTTTTATACCAAAAGCTTGTCTCTTTTAAAATTTGGATAATTGCCTGAACCGACGTGGGGCATTTGTGGCATTTTAGCACGTTTAACCGAACCACAATAATACTGCTTAGCTTTGTATCATATGAAAAAATATAAAGAAGAAAAAATAAATTAAATACTTCACAACCTGATAAAAATATTTCTAAAATACTTTACTCTGCCACATTTTTGCAATCCCATACAAAAACATATGTAAAGCGTGTTGAAAAGAGCTATTGTATTTTTTGAGACTATCACAAACGTATACGTTTCTTCTTTGAAACTACTCCGTTATGCCGTTCAACAACAAATTCTAAGAGGTTCAACAACAACAAATTCTAAGACGTGGGATTGAACAGTTAGCCTTATTTTTTTCTGATAAACTGTCTCGAATCTAAAGAGTGATTTTTTAGAGTGTCCGAACTTCCGATAGGAGTTACTGTCAAATTGTCATGGCAAATGCCATCATGGTAATCATCATAGCACATAAAATGTCTGGCAAATCATCATAGCACATAAAATGTTGGGTAAATCATCATAAAACGTATAACATAAAAGCAAGGCTTGCAAATGATCTGGCCAAACTTATAGAGCAACTTCGTGAATTTTATGGTGCACATAATCGCTCAACCGAGCAATGTATTCAAAGTATTATCGACAAATTCCGAACGCATTTTACGCTGCTCAATATTATAATAACACAAGACAAAAAAATTATGCGTTCCGGAGAAAATATCGTTGCTGTGGTTGGCAGTGTTGATGAAGATCCAAATTTATCAATTCGTTGAAAGTTGAGCTTTGTTATTCGACTTTGAATACTGAATTTATATGGTATTGATCTGGAGGAGATGTACTTCCAAAAGAACGGCTCGACATGTCATGGCTGTATGACATGTCGAGCTATTGCTTGAAAAAGAGGTCGGAAATTAGATTAAGAGAATGAGCTATGTCAGGAGTAGCAGCGGCGACATTTATCCGATGTTGTTTTTAAAGATGAATGCCATTGAATTATATTTCTCATAAAATAAATAATATCAAGGCATCTAATTTGGTAGTTATTTTATTTGAATTTAAAATTGAGACGCATTGAAAAAATCACTTTACGACTTTACGAATCTGCTGTAAATGTTCTTGAATTGTTGATCAAGATAAATTATGCTCATCCAATAGCTAGTCTGATAAGGATAGGCTACAACAATGACGCATCAGATAGTTCAAAATCTCCCAATCTATACTTGACAAACTTGACAAACTACTTTTTGTATTTATGAACATCTACCTACTACTTCGAATATATCTGGAACTCTTCTGATGTTTGGCTTGACATTTCAACAATGGTTATTATAAAAGTAATATTGTTATGTAAAACAGTAGCAAAATGATACCTTCACTGAACAAAAATATTTTATAAAATGTTGCCCAATAATTTAAAATGAGGCACAATGAAAACTACAACTAATAATCCGGTAATTTTAATTTTATCTTGAAGAACAAATAATGGCATTATGTGCGTCATCTACAGTTGGAAAGCGAAGGCACACTTCTGGATTTATGGATTTGTGAACAAACCTAACTGCAGGATTTAGAATAATAAAAATCTTCAAGTGATTCCGGAGTGACCTCTTTATCCTTAGAAAGTCACTATTTGGTGCATTTTTTGGGCTGAACGAGTGATCCTTAAGAGAGCCTTATTTTTGAAGACGATGATGTAAATCGTATTATTGTTAATGGTGAACACTATAGAAATATGCTAATAAAATATATTTGTCTTAAACTGATAAATGTAGGTATAAACAATGTTTGTTTCAACAAGACGATGTTTAATGAACTTGTCAGTCACATATCTGGCCAGATAATCTGGATGTGTTATTTCGCGAAATGGTAATGTTAACTGCCAACCAAGATCATGAGATCTTACGCTATTGGATTATTTTTTTGTGCGAACGATTCTTGATTTTAAACGAAACATTCAGGTCACCATTGAAAATATACTACAAGGGTTGCTATTTACGTATCCAGAATTGGCAACAATGTTGTTGCTAGGCGCCATTTGACATATACATCGTAAAATTTGACATTGTTGACTGTATACGTACTCAGAACGTTTTATCATACGGACGCTATTTCTGTTGTCTAGTGACTTGAAAATTTCATCTCGGTTAAAAAATGGAATTAACTCGTTAGAACTTTCGTGCGATGTTTTACTACAACTTTCGACGTGGATTTTCTCAACAACAGTGCATCGATCAACTCACTTCTACTTTTGGCGATAAAGCAACATCAAAAAATCACAGTATATCACTGTTTTAGTGAATTCAATCATGGGTGTCGTTAGCTCAGAAATTAATTTAAAGAGGTCGTGTAAAATCGGTTGTTGTGCTAGAAAACATCGATACTACGCGCAAACTGATAAAGCAAGATTGTCATGTGACACACCCTGAGATTGAAGCATCTCTGGGCATGACAAGCATACACAAGATTTTTCATCAATATTTAGCCATGAAAAAGATTTGTGCGCATTGGATTCCGCATAATTTGATAATCACTCAAAAAAAGGCTTGTGTCGATTGGTGCAAAGAAATGCTTAAAACATACAATCGTGGTACGTCAAAAGCCGTATATAACATCTGCGCAGGTGACGAATCTTGGATCTCTGCGTATGAGACCGAAAGTCAACAGCAGTCGACTGTATGTGTCTGTGTGTATGTGTCAAAATGAGCTAAACCCAACAAAAATTATTCGCAGTTGGAAGCAAATGGTCGCTTGTTTTTTTAGCATAAATGGGCATGTGACTACAGTGCCACTAGAGGATCGTAGAACGATCAATTCTGAATGATACATACCATTTACTTACATTACCAGAAGTGTTTAAGAAAATAAGAAAAAACCGACGCAGGATCATTCTTCACCATGACAATGCGAGCTCTCACACATCGGATTGAATAACTCAATATTTGATCGATCAATTGATGGGTCATCAGCCGTACAGTTGTGATTTGATACCCAATGATTTTTTTTTGTTCCGGTCCATGAAGAATGAATTACGTGGTCAACAATTTTCGATGGCAGAAGAAGCGGTTGATGCGTTCAAAATTCATGTTTTGGAGATACCTCAATCGGAATGGAAAAAGTGCTATGAAAATTGTTTCAAACGTATGAAAAAATATATCGATGATCGAGGAGAATATTTTGAAAAACAATAAAACGATTTTCAATGTTAAATATTTGTTTTATTTATTCTTCCGGGTACATAAATAGCAACCCTGGTACCCGATTTGAATGTATCCCACCAGACAAAACTTTGGAAGACGTGAAGACCATTTGAAGGGCACTATTTTAAAAACATAACTTAACTTAAAATAATTATTACCGGATTATCACTAATTTTTAATAATTACCTCATTTTTAATTACCCTTTACCTAACACTCAGTATAATAACCCAGTTTATATTGGCGTGTGAATCATTATGAAATCAATTTTTTCTTGACCGTGTAATGAAAAAGAACGGATCGAAGGCGGCCGGTCTTCTTTTTGAAAATTCCCTCGTGTCAAAATGTGTCAAAAAGCCACAAATTCGGCTCTGTGATATTAATGATCGGCCGAAATCCGATTACAAACCGACAATCGAAAGTAAAAAAAGATGAATTTCAAACGCATTAAGCCGGAAGAAGTCAGTTTAGGCGAACAGTGTGATTTACGATACAGAGAGGGGTCCAGTGATTTTTTTAAGTTGGGAACAGCATTGACAGGAAAAATCCCATAAAATATTGGTAATGAAAAACTGTAATGTTGAGTCAGATTTGTGGAGAGAGGAAAAATCAATGTATTTACTAAACTCTGTTTTTTATGAGCAAACTCTTTATGGCGCCCAGATACAATATTATATTTCATAAAAGACTAAATGTAAATGAAATTCATATGTTTTGAGATATTTTTGTATGTCATATTCAAATCTATGTTGGAAGTGAAGTAATTTTTATCATTAATTTGTATATTAGTGTGTTCGAATTTCCGATAAGGGTCGCTGACAAATTATCATGGTAAATGGCATCATGACAATCATTATGGCACATCAAGTGTCTGGAATCATGGAATGTGAACCATGTGAATGTGAACCATGAAATCATCATGGAATGTTTAACATCAGAGCAACGCTTGCAGATTCTCGAAATTTATTTTCAAAATCAGTGTTCTGTGCGCAAAACTTATAGAGCACTTTATTTTCCGAATTTTTATTCCGAGCAATTTATTCGCCGAATTATCGACAAATTCCAAACGCATTTTACGCTGCTCGATATTATAACAAAAACAAGACAAAAAACTGTACGTTCCGAAGAAAATATCGCCGCTGTTGCTGGCAGTGTTAATGATGATCCAAAGTTAGCAATTCGTTAATGGGGATCATTACGGAGCGATGATTAATGATTATTTAATTCCGAATTTGAATACTATTGATCTGGAGGAAATGTGAATCCAGTGGCGGCTCGTGGGTTTTTAAAGTGGGAGGGCGTAGAAAAATATAGTGTTGCTGACGAATTTTTTTGCTTTCCCCTTCCGCCTTTTTCCTTTTCGGGCTATTGGAACCCTATTCAGGAGGAGAACTAAGAAAATGAGTTAAAGGAAAGAAACTGAGCGGAAATAAAATATGGCGTTTTGCTCTGAAAAATTGTTTGCTGTGATAAATGCGGGAGGGGCAGCGCCCCAACGCCCTCCCTCACGACCCACCACTGTATGGTTCCAACAGGGCGGCTCATGTCAAACAGCCAAAGCAATAATCGATTTATTGAAGGAACAATTCGGTGAAAAAATTATTTCGAGGAACGGATCTGTTAATCGGCCACTGAGATTATGTGATTTAAGCCTTTCGATTATTTCCTTTGGGGTTATGTTAAATCTTTAATCTATGCCGATAAACCAGTAACTATTGACACCTTAGAAATCAACATTACTCGGGCAATTGCGGACGTAAGATCACAATTGCTTGAAAAAATGGTCGGAAAGTGGATTGACAGAATGCGCTTTATCAGAAGTAGCTGCAGCAAACATTATCCAAAATTGTTTTCAAACATTAATGCCATTCAATGTTGTTTCACATAAAATAAATATTTTCAAGACATCTAATTTGGTTGTGGTTTTATTTTAATTTAAAGTTAGGACGAATTAAAAAAATCACTTTATATATGATTTTTAACAAAAATAATTATCTGTTGGCCAGTTCGTTTAGTTTAGTTAGTATTTTAGTTGAGTTGGTATTAGCAAGTTATTTGTTGAAAAAGTGGTCGGAAATTGGATTGGCAGAATACGGTTTGTCAGAAGTAGCCGCGGAAAACATAATCCAAAATTGCTTTCAAACATTAATGGCATTTACCTGGCAGAAGGCAGGATCATCACCGACGAGTATTCACTACGAGCTTCACTAATCAATCACCTGCACTTACGGCTCGGGTTGTTGGTGTAAAACTCCATGAATTATGGAGACGTACAAGCCATGACAACCGTTTATTTTGCAGAGTAGAAGAAATTATAGAACTTTTCCTACAACCTTCGTATAAGCAAAAGCGATTATTGGCTTGAAAAAGAATAATTTATTGGTTATTATGAATTTTTTTTGGTTTATAGATTTATAAATTAAAACATACTATGGTATTTTACAGTTCTGTAGGAATCATAACATTTATAACACTTTAAACATTATGCAATTAAAAACATACTTATTATTTAGAAATAGAAAGGCAAAAAGCAGTTCTTCATTTGAGAATCCATCAAATGTCTGCAAGGAGAATTGGAAAATTTATAACATAAATAAAAAAATGTAAGTCCAGAGTAAAGTTCTTTAATTAAGTTTCCTTCACCATAGTGACCATGATATGGGAAAAAATACTAAATATTAACAATAATTACTTTCATAAGTACTTTATATTTTTAATATAGTTTTTATAAAAATTAAAAAATACTAATTTTCAAATTAAAGACTTTTTTATTTTATGGTAAGCGGTAGTTTGTTTTATACCGCACCGATACCTACCAGCCATTGTACATAGAGAAAAAAAATTCCGTATTATTACCTTGTTTTGATGCAACAAGTATACCATTAAACATAAATGATGAAAATGGGACTATACAAAGTTTGGGCTGTATACTGGATATGTTAACATTTTAACCCAGAAGTAGATTACATTAATACAATTCCGCTAAAATAACAGCAACGCTTTGTCATATTGTGCCACTTATTATTTGGAACATTTCATACCAGGACAAATATTCTCTAATCTCTTCTTTGGGTTACGGTTTTGGCAGCCGTTCGCCGAAGGCAGTTGGGCCATGGGACACGGATGTATCTCGTCGACATTTCGGTACGCCACTAGGTTCTTCAGACTCAAAAAAATAAACCCTTAAACCGGGAAAAGGGATTTACCTATTCCAAAAAGCCTCAGTTAACTGCAAAAATTATTTAATAATCATAAGTTCAGAGACAAACAAAAAATAAAAATAAGAAAATTAAATAATTATAACACAAAAAAAGGAAATTTAAATGTGATGCTTATAACTGCCTCACTTAACTAGGCATAATAAGACGAAAATGTTGAACATTAAACTAACAGTGTTAAAACAACAATAAAGTAAGGGATCTATAAATTCGTGAAACTCAAAATGTTGGTAGACAAATAGTGATTGAATAATAATTGAGTAATAACAGTGGAAATAATAATCAAATAATATCTGGCCTTTATCCTTTGTTGTGTTGTTTAAATATCCTTCTATTGAAAAGTCCGATAACTTAGATGAACAGGCACTGACATGTACTGGTTTTACAACGTTTGGTACCATCAATGCTCTGCATCAAATATGTCTGGTAATTAAAATATCCCGTATCAAAAATGTCCGGAGTCTAAAACGTTGGGATCTTAAAAAGTCTTGATCCTAATACCTTCTAAAAAATACCAAAAAAAAAGCCTGTGTAGGGCCTGGTCAACTAATAAGCATACCTCTAATGGAGGGATTACTTAACTTGAACTGCCTGCGGCGTCGACTACTAAGTCGCTGTCCGTCTTTTTGGCATGGAGACGAGTGGTCGGCACGAGACGAGATTTTCGAGTGCCTCCGCGTTCTCCGCAGAGAATTCAGGAGGGCTTTGAACCAAGATATGCGCAAGATAGTACTACATGTAGCGGCCGATACTTCTTAAACGCTACAATTCTGTCAGTGCCGATTCATGGAATAAGTTCAACGATTTGATACAGAGCTTTAGAATCTATCATAATAAATCAATCGAAAAATTAATGATATCTGAGGTAACCTTTATACTAAAGGGCGATTTAGTATAAAGGTAGTGATAACACATTTTTGTGTACCCGAACTGTCGATAGGGGTTGCTGTTAAATTATCATGCTAAATGTCATCATGGCAATCATCATGGCATATCAAATGTCTGGTAAATCATCATTGAATATTTAACATTAGAGCAAAATCAGTGTTCTGTGTGCTAGACTGAAAGAGTATTATAGTGTATATAATCGCCCAACCGAGCGATATATTTGCCGGATTATCGACCAATTTCGAACGTATTTCACGCTGATCGATATTAAAACCAAAAAAAGACAAGAAACTGTGCGTTCCGAAGAAAATATCGCCGCTATTACTGGCAGTGTTGATGAAGATCTAAATTTATCAATTCATTAATGGGTATGGTTAGAGATCAATGATTATTTAATGCTGAATTTGAACGATGTTGATCTGAAAGAGATGTGATTCCAACATGGCTCCACATGTCATACAGTCAACGTAATAAAGGATTTATTGGGAGAACCATTCGGTGAAATAATTATTTCCAAGAACGGACCTGTTAATTGGCCACCAAGATTATATTATTTAACATCTTAGATTATTTTCTTTTGGGGTTTTAGATTATTTTCTTTGGTCTATGCTGATAAATCAGCAATTATTGACGCTTTGGGAGCCAACATAACTTGGACAATTGTGGACATAAGATCCCAATTGCTGGAAAAAGTGGTTCAAAATTGGATTGCCAGAATGCATGCATGCACATGCATGCATGCATGCACATTTGTCGGAAATTGTTTTCAAACATTAATGCCATTGAATGTTATTTTGTATAAAGCAAATAGTTTCAAGGCATTTAATTTGGTTGTTGTTTTATTTGAATTTAAAGTTGAAATGCATTATAAAATTCGCTCTATACTTACCATACTTTGGCGTATCTTAAATATTTTAAAGCTAATCGCGTAGTTGTGACTATACGGTTAAAAATATTTCGTATATAAATATTCATATCAAATTCAAATTTGGGTTTTTCAAATAGCATGGAGTAACAAACCACTGTTTTAACATGAAATGTTATGAATTTTCAGGCGACAATTAGATGATCCAATCTTATTGAATCAGTTTCAAAACTATTGAAAATATAAAAAAGACCCTTCACCATTCTGACAACGTTATGATATACCGTAATACGAAGGTTATTATTTTATGTAGCCGGAATAATAAATTAAAAAAAAATATTATCGAAAATGGTTTTATTGTTTTTCAAAATAGTCTTCGCGATGATCGATACAAGTTTTTTTACGTTTTACATACGTTTGAATCAATTTACATAGCACTTTTTTTATTACAATTGAGGTACATTATAACAGTTTATGAAACTCACTCACGGAAACAAAAAAAAATCAGTAGGTACCAAAGCAGGGCTGTACGGCGGATGACCCATCAATTCGATATTTTGACCCGTCAAATATTGAGTTGTTCGGTCCGTGGTGTTCGGTTCGGGCTTACGTTGTCATGGTGAAGAAAAATCTTGCGTCGCTGGTTGTTTTTTCTTATTTCTTCAAAGACTTCTAGTAAATAAATAGTTGTGTATCATCCAGAATTGACGGTTCTACGATTCTCTAGTAACATTGTAGCTACATGCCTATTTATCCCAAAAACGCAGGCTATAATTGCGTGAACGACTTTTGTTAGGTTTGGCTCATTTTGAAAGACCCATACAGTCGACTGCAGTTTACTTTCGGGCTCATACGCATAGACCGAAGATTCATCACCTGTGTAAATGTTTTACACCAGTTTTGGCGGAGCACGACTGTATTTTTTGATCAGTCTTTTTGCATCAGTCGACACGAGCCCATTTTGAGCGACTGTCAACTTATGCGGAATCCAACGTGCACACATTTTTTTTAAGGCTGAATGTTCATGCAAAATTTTATGTTTGCTTGTCATACTAATGCCCAGAAATGTCTCAGGCTCACGGTATATAACATGACGATCTTGCTTTATTAGTTCACGCACATTATCGATGGTTTCTGGGACAACAACCTATTTTGGACGACCTTCTCTAAATTCGTCCGTGAGCGAACGACGGTCACAATTGAATTCACTAAACCGGTGATATATAGTGGTTTTAGATGGTGCTTTGTTGCCAAAAGTCGCAGTGAGTTGATCGATGCACTGTTGTTGAGATAATCCACGTTGAAAGTCGTTGTAAATCATCGTACGAAAATTCACAGGATTTAATTCCATTTTTTGACTGAGATGAAATTTTCAAGTCACTAAACAACACAAATAGCATAGTATGACAAAACGTTTCGAATTAGTATTGTTGTCAATTTCGAATACATAAATAATAACCCTCGTATATTATATTTAATAATGAATATTTAATATATTTAATAATATGCACTCACCATGAATTGTATTATTGTAAAATATTTTATAAAATATATAACAAATAAAATATCGAAGATAAATAACAAATTACATCTTAAATATATCCTACCTTTGTCACTGGCATCTTCAAAATATTCTCTACATGGTATTTTGTTATTTTTGAAAATACTTTCCATAGTGCGGATGTTCTTTTTGGGCTTCTGTTTTACTTTACCTTAATCCTACCTCTTGAACATTTCTGTAGATGACAGTGATTTAAAAAAAAACTATTGCGTTTGTTTATTAATAAAGAAATATATTTACTATACTCCGCAGAGGTTTTGTCCGGTTTCAAGTTTTTGCTCCGACAAACATTTGCTTCAGTACTAAAGAAATATTCAGCCGACGATATGAAAAACGTAAAAATGACTGAAATAAGTCGCGAAATTTGGGCAAATTTATTATATTATTTTAAAAAAGGCTTTAATGTAACTGATGTGACTCCTGAAATTTGAAGTAGAGAGAGCTTCGGTTCAAAAAGTTTCGGGAGTGAATCATGAGAATTGAAGACAGGGGAAGATCAGACCGTCCAGAGCCTCGGAGCAGATGGCAGCTAGGTCTGCGGGCAAGAACAGCTGCCAAAAGAGGAAAGTGCCGTATCAATCTGAACTGCTCAGTTCTAGTTCAGAAGTTCCAGGAGGAGTTCCGTAATAATTCACTTTGAGTTTGTTTCTGATAGTAGGGCGATGAACTCTTCTCAGATCAACTTGAACGAGCGCACGCTGTTCTGACCGAAAAATATTCAGTTTTGGTCAACGGTCAAGAAGTTCTCCTACAGCAAGACAGCGCAAGTCTTTGCACACATCTGATCACCTCCAACATTAACGCAATAGACCTCGAACTTTATCCTCACCCAGCATACAAAACTGACCTCGCTCCATCGGATTACTCACTTTTCGGTGGGAAAAAAATGGACCGAACAGCGAGCGGCTGCGTCGATTTATTCGCATCCAAAGAGTTATCGAGGTATTGGAGAGGAATAGGGTTACTGGTTTAAAGATGGGGATGATAAAATTTTAAAAACTACTTTATAGATTCATTGTTATTGTTAAACAGTACAATTGATTAAAATAATCTAATTACTACGATGATCTATTAGATCTATTAGATTACTATAGTTGATCTACGAAGATCTAATCATCTACCATGATTATATCTAATTATTACGATGATCGAATTAGGGAGCTACAATCAATAATGGGTGGATCGACCTCAACTTTTTATATATTCATGGAGGCGCCTAGGCATTGATCTAATTAGGTGGCGAAGTTCTTCTTGAGATATAGTGTCCTATGCTACTTGAATTTCACCCCCGTAGTGCCTGCAACGTTTGTGGATGGCGTTGCAATCTGAACATTCTTCGACCTATGATATCTCACACATGCTCTATTTCGGAAAGGTGACTCCGGTGGCCAAGTAAATTGATTTGCGCTCTTTCAAAATGACGTAAAGTAACATGTGCAACGTGTGGGCGTGTATTATCCTACTGGAAAAGTGGATTTGGAAGTATTCAAAGGTAGGGGTATATCGTGGTCTACGATTTCTTCGACTTACCGCTGATCTATCACACTACCTCGGACAAAAACTAAAGATGACCTACAATAATGTGCGATGGCACCCCAAACCATAACACCCACTGTGCGATGTACGTGCCTCTCCATGAAGAACTCGGGATTGCACCGTTCTTCGCGATATCTTCTTACACGAGCACGTTCTTCGGCCCACGCTCGCCGAGTTCTGAACACTGTGTGAATAGTCCTATTCGTTCTTCTTCCAATTTCCCGAAAAGATAATCCGGCCTCTCTTAGACCTACAATGCGGCCCCTCTCAAATTGTGTCAATTGGTGAAAATTTCCACATCTTCGCACCCTAGGCATAACTTAAAAAAATATATATTGCAGTAAAACAGATCATTGTCAAATCGTAAAACTTACTCAAATGATGTATCTTTTAGGAAAACAGTGACAAAAACTTTATACGAATAAGTGTTTCGTTGCTATGGCTAAAATTTCAATCATTCTTTTCTAAGGTCACTAGAAATAAGTATACAAAATATAATTTAAATACAAAAAATTTACTGGGTGTTTTTTTTCTGTCATAAACTACCTTTTTCGATGTGACTTTAACATGAAATTTAATTTAATTTTCTTTTCATTTGAAAACTTGGTGGATCAAAGGGCTTGATAAGTATGAATAAAACAAAAATCTAATAGTGAAATTTATTGGAATATACATTTACATTTAATCAGTATAGGGAAATATTCACATTCAATAAATAGTAAATTTTGTTAGATATTATTGTCAAAATTTTAAATACATTTATTGTCAGTATTGTTCTTGTTCTAACGACACACATATAATAGTTATAGAAAGTTTCTGGTACATGATAAATAGATAATATTGTCACACACAGCTTATATTGTCATGTTATATGATTTCCAGCCATATTAAATGTTAAATAGATTCAAACAAATTCTGTAAAATGTTTAAAATTGATTATGGATCTTCGAAAAAAACCTACATAAGAATGATGGAATATTAAATATTTTTTTTTCTCATCTAGATGCAATAATTTGATATTTTTGTTTTAATTCTCTATCAATTGGCCATATATTTTATACTTATCGTTACCTAAGTCCATATGTTTGAGACGATATTCTTGATCGATATTTTTTTGAATGATTATTTTAAAGAAAAGAGAAATAGATATGCTGTAGATTGCTACAAATATTTTTGGAAATTTCCTTACAGATATGTGATATTTTAAATATAAACTAAGCGAGTTAATTAAAAATTTCTTTTGAAGATTTTATGAAAGAAGACGCGAAAATATAGTTTTAGTAATAATTATCCTTGTATAATCAGATTTCTTGTAATATTTTAATCCTGACATAACTTCATACATTTTCTTGTGAGAATGAGATTAATATTAATAAAAATATAAGAAACTGAATAAAGTTAAAAAATCATTCGTGGATGTCTAAATACCTTTCTCAGTAGAATATTGTCGACGGCTGGTTGGAGTAAGAACCGTTTGGAGTCTAATGGTAGCGATGAGACTTTGGTATAGCTGTAGTTCTGGGTTTTCCCATCTGTGGGAGTCTCCCTATAACATAAAAAAGTGTCACATTAGAAGGGTTTGAAAACCTTCTTTTTTAACATATAACATATTGTTTATAAATTATTTTTCAAGAAACAAAGCTTTTTTGGGGCAGATTTCATAAAATTGCCAACAGATCATATTATGTTGGAATTTCTGCTGATTAATTCTTTTCTATCGCTAAATTTAATTACAAACATTTTTAAGTTTCTGGAAAAAGTATTTATGATTATATACAATTATAAATAATTATTTTTGATTGTTAGAGAAGAGTTTTCTATAAAATGTATAATACAAAATGTGCAAATAAAGTAAAGGTGGTGCATCGCTAAGTCTGGAAACACTGTTGCCTTCCCCATGCTTGTGTGTGCATCTTCAGTGCGAGTTGAAACTTCTTAGAGTCACCTGGTATTTTGTGAAAATTCTGAGCAATGGTGCATTATCAAGTTTTGTTTCAGAGTTGGGCACAGTGCGACGGAACCTCCTGTAAACGTCTGCAGATGTCAATAGACCTATGAAAATAGTGTTTTGTCAAGGGTCTAAATTTTCAGGTGGTTTTAGGCATTCTCAGAAGACCGAGACAAGAAATGATGAAAATGTCCACAAAATTCGGGATTGTATGTGTTCTGAGTGTCGATTGATAGTCAGAATTTTTGGGGTACAGTTGAATTTGACTCACATAACCGTCACATCATTTTTGGACTAATGAATTGTTGGATGAAGAAAATCTATGCTAAAACCTTTCAGGAAACCCTTTTTGAGACGGATTGAAAATTACCACACATTTTCTGGAATGTGTCGTTAGTGAGAATGACTTTTGGATTTTTAAATACAACCCGGGAACAAAACGCCAGAGCCAGGAATACCACACGCACCAAACCTAACCACGACCAAAAAAGCCACAATAAGCAAATCAAAGATCAAAAGCATGTTGATAAGGAATTGAGCCTTAAGGGATCTCTTATGAGCCATAAGAAATTTGTGCCTCAAAGTCACACGGTAAATCAGGATTTTTAACCAATTTTTGGGAAATAAAATGATCACTATGACTATACATCCCTTTATTCAACAGACTTGAGTCCTTGTGATTTTTCCTTTTCGCAAGATTGAAAATTCACCTCAAACGACACCATTTTGCGATATTGGAGAACATTTAAAAGGCCGTAACCATCTGAGTTCCCTCACTGCTATGGAGAGTGGAAAACCCGTTTTCAGCCATGTGTAGATTCCTATGGCAACTACTTTGAAGGAGAAAATGTTGTATATATAAATTGTAATATATATAATGGAGATAATAATACGAATGTAATGGTCGGTTAATCGAATGACATAGTCAATTTGGTCTTATTTCGATTAATTAATGCCAGTCGATTCAATCTGAGTTGCATATTTAATCCCAGGCTAGTGCTGTTCAATTAGTGATTTGACATTCGTCACTATTAAAGTTTTTGTAAGATAATGTGTTAGGTAACGAGAATTCAATAAATGGACGAAGAGAAGATTATAGTGGAATGAAGTAGATAACGAGATCAATTAACGATAAGATAACGAGTATCAATTAATGGACGAAGAGAAGAAAATCTTAGTGAAATGAATATATTACTAAGATGGATACCAATAGGATCGTTAGCATAACAAGAGGCCACTTTCTTACCAATGGGATGTCGATCAGTATGGAGATCGCAGAAATAAAAATCTAAAATGTCATCTTAGTCAAAAGTCGTTTACGCCTCTATAAGTTTAAATACATTATGATGTGCGCTATTTTTGTCGGAATATAAATCTGTTAAATATCAGTTTCTCCGTTTTTTCTTTGTTTATAAACAAATGATTATACATTTTACTCCGGTAAATAAACATTCCTTTTGCAGTATTAAAATGATTCAATTGCAAAATATTGAATCGACCGTTTTTAACAAAAACGTTAAAATGAGTGGATTAAGTCGCGAAATTAGGGCAATTCTTTGCGTAGTAGAAGGGCAGGGTGCTGCTCAACTGGTTATTAAAGAACTTTCTAAAAATGAAACTAAGTCCATTGAAAAATGTTCCCCTAAAACCCTTGTGGTTCATATATATGCTACTTGGTATTGTATAAGATTGCTTCTAGACTATTTGACCTATTTTTCTTTTAAGTTATGTCTGTTTGGTATATTTGTTTCCATAAGTATTAGGTGGACACAAATTGAAACATAAAATAAATTTCGTTCATTTTTTAATGATGAAAACATTCCACCTTAGACATATTCAATAGATCAATTTTGGCAATAGGCAATATGTATGATGAAAGCAATAGTCCCACCAATCAGTAAGACTTTGTGATACACTTTTATTAGAAGAACATTTCTAGGAAGCAGCAGCTTGTAGCTGTATCGGAATTAGCTCTGAATTAACTCTAGATCGGAATTAGCAAACTACTTTTGACAAATGAGATCTATTCAATCATTTTCTCCATATAGATGGAATATCTTTTTACACTTTTATCTCTATTTGAAATAATATATTAAAATACAACAACAGTACACATAATTTTCTTACATTTTTTTCAGCTATATAAAACACAATACTGCTATTTTTCAAACCCCAGTGAACCCCAGTTTCCAGATGCGCAATCGAGTAGCATAATAAATAACATCGAGAAAAACGCGAACGAATCGATGTGTACTTCCAAAAATAAACAGAGCGAACTTCTTTGCTTACCCAGTATAATCAGCAAATCAAATCCAGGCTTAATAAACATCAATCCTCCTGGAGTGATTGCAGACAACTTCCAACAACATTATTTAATAAGCTCGAACTTGTTGACCTCATTTTTGACATGAGTACCAGCTAAATTAACCACTTTCATCTTAAAAGGAACGAGATTTGATGGAAATTTAAAAGGATGGGATTTTTTCTTATTGGGATATAGTCCACCAGTATTTACTCTTTTGAAATATCCAACTTTGAAGTATTAGTAAAACAGAAAGAAAGATGTGATGTTTAATAAAGCATTGAAATATTACTTTTTATTTTTTGGAACCCGATTTAAAAAGATTTAAAGAAAAATTATTGAGTTATCCGAAAATTACATACGTTTCACGTTATATTGTGTTTGCAGCTATGGTCGTGTGACAACAATTGTGTGAATACAATTTAATTTTATTGAGCTTTAAACGTTAATATTGTAGGCATAATCTGATTTAATTATCTCCTCAGTTTGTGGAGAGTATTCAAGTGTACAGTGTTTCTCATGTTGTAAAAAAGATGAGAAAAAAGTTTCGAATAGATTTACAGATTAAATCAACTCCTAATAATGCTAACATGGTTAGCAAAACGTGCGTCATGGTGTTTAAAAAAGAAATTTGGTCAAGAGAGTGGTAAATCTCTTTTGGCTCCGGCAAATAAATATTTCTTGTGCAGTATTAAAATGATTCAACTGCAAAATATTCAGTCGGTGGTTTTTAACAAGGACGTTAAAATGAGTGGAGTAAGTGTCGAAATTAGGACAATTTTTTGCGAAGTAGACCTAGATATCGCTCAGCTCCACAACAGTCATCTCTGGTACAAAAAAATTCGGTCGGAATATATGAATCTTGAAGATCTTGAAGAAGGAAGATCTAGTCGTAATAATTTACTTTGAGTTGGTTCTTGATGATATGGTAATAAATTCAGAGCCCTAGAAAGAGTTCAAGCTGTTGTGCCTGAAAAATACCCACTTTTGGTAAACCGTAAAAAGGTCATCTTGCAGCAGGATAACGCAAGACCACACGCATCTTTACACCTGATAACCTAAAAATTAACTATTTAAACTTTGAACTCCTTCCTCATAGCAACATACAGCTCCGACCAAGCTGCGTCGGATAGCCATTTGTTCTGGTCAGTGGCTCATATTTGCGAGGAAGGACTTTGTGCGGTGTCTTGACTTTTTGGGGTTGATTGAAAATACTTTGAAAAAGTCTGAAACAAAATTTGGTAGGGTACCGTTGGTCGAAATTATTCTCATCTTCAGAACGCACTAGAAAAATCTGCTTTACGAAAGAATTGCTACGGACAACCAATTGACTCTAGGGAGTTTAAACCAGCACTGAAGGTTATTATTTGTATATAATATTCATTTATCAAATGTTGATAGGTCTATGTCACTTTTTGGAATAGGGATATTCCACAGACTATATAGTTTGAGCTATGGAAAAAACTAAAAAAGGAGAACAAAAGTTCTTTTCAATTAGTATTGCATCGGCCGAAAAATTAATATAATATTCTGGAAGGACTGGTGGAAATATTGGAAATTGTGAAGTTTCAGTCAAGTGCGTAGTTGCCTAGTATGTTTGCTTAATAGTGTTATATTGAAGGGACATCGACTTACACCGATATGAAAACGGGAGAATACTAATGAGAGAGTTAATGCTTTCGATAGGGCTGGTTATTATTTAATTAAGTATCAGTTATTTAGTTATCAATAAATATGTTATTAATTATGCTAGTTAATTAATTATTAGTTAATATTATTAACTAGTTATTTTAGTGCGAGTTTATTTTTAATCGAATCAGGATTTAAATGGATTTTGAATAAGGAAAATCAGTCCACACCCCAGTTTCTGTTAGTTATCACTTTTAGGTCAGTTAAATCCTTTTGACACCCGATGATTAGGTTTTGGATATGTGCCTTCCAGTATAATTTGTTATCAGTGTTGTTAATTATATGTCTAATTATTCTCAGTTAGTTTAATATTTGGCATCCCAATAATATGATAAAGTTACATATACCCTAAGTATTATAGCCTAGAACTAATATATTTACAAGATTTCAAACCAGTATAATACTACACAAAATCATTTTATCCGTTTAACAAAATAATTTATATAATAAGAGTGCAATATTAATAAATGCCATAAACCAAATATTCAAATCCATACTCCATACTACGCCTTCATTGTTTCATAAAACCTTCTTCCATTCAATTATTTCATGAATTGACAAACAACAACACTGCCATGTTGCTTACTACATTGTCTTATAAAACCTTCTTCCATGCAGTTACTTCATGGATTGCAAGAGATTGTTCAATCTTACAAATTTTACAAGTCAAGCGCCTGTGATTTTACATCAGACAATTTTCATGTTTATTAATATCTTAAAAGATAGTTATTTATGTTTCTATTTGCTTTTTTTTAATTGTGTACCATATTAATCTGAAATAAATTTAAATGTTTTTTTGTTATTTGCAAAGTTTTTCTTTTTTAATTACTATTATTGTTTGCTTAATATTTTCTTAATTCTCTTATTACCATTAAATTTGGTATTAATTTTACTAATTAATTAATTCTACGCCATTTTCCAGTGTAGAATGTTGACGTATTTCTATTGCTTTCCGTTTTTTTTGTTGTGAATATAACAAAATCCACATCCTTTTGTGAAGCAGCAAAAACCTACTTTAATTATAAATGTACCAGTTCCATTAGATGACCATTAAATGCGTAGGTTGATCAATACATCAAGAAAATTGCTAAGTACAAGATCTAAGTCATGATCATAGCCAAATATTTGTCGCATAAAAAATGAACTATTTGCCTGTCTTTTCTGTCCTTAATCTCGCATAAGGGTATAGTGACTTTATATTGTCGATAGTTGCACGGTTTGTCACCATGCCTTCCTATCTTATATCAATCTAGTACCTTACCAGGATCTGCATTTGATCGATTTATCGTGTCGGTGATCTGCCTGAAGAAAACCATGTATCAATTTAAGACCACGAGTTCTTCAGTTAATCTTTTCTTGGTATCATACGTTTCTTAATACCATCTGTTCGTCTAACTGTGGCCAAAGTATTTAGGTATTTTTGGCTAATAACTTTTTATATAAGCGGTTTTTGAGTTTTAATTGTTAAATTTCGTTTCTGCCGTTTATTCATCTTTATGATGCACTTTGACCAAGAGCCATAAAATGATATATGATATATTCAATCATATAGTTAACTTAAATATTCCTTACAAAATTCCGTATAAAAAAACTATTTATCTAATCTATCTAAACCTTCAACATTCATTCCTGGATATAGGCCTCTGTCGTTGACAATTTGTATCCTTCTTGATCCAGCTTGTTTTTTTAGATCGTCTGTCCATCTCAGTTTGAAGTGTTGTTCTATTTGTTTTGTGTTTCCATGGTCACAAGTGTAAGATCGTTTTATTCCACCTTTCTGTGGTACAGTGTGGGCGGCAAATTTCCATTTAAATTTCGCTATTTATGCAAATATGTCCTTCAATGTTGTTATGTTTCTATTCGCCACTCTGACGTTTCACATTTCTCTTTCCATTGATCTTTGTGTCTTCGCTACTTTATCAATATCCAGGTTTGGAAGCTGTATATAAGGATAGTTGGTTCACATTATCTGAAAACTGTAATTTTTAGATGTTTAATTTGAAGATACAGTAGAGTTTCCCAAATGGCATCGTAGTCATAGACGTAGTCTTATCATTCTTTTTATTGATTCCATTTGGCCATTAAATATATATATATATATATATATATATATATATATATATATATATATATATATATATATATATATATATATATATATATATATATATATATATATTATTCACGTATGGGCCCATGGACCACGCGAAGTGCAGTTAGAGGCGTTTGTTGTTGTTAGCCTTCCTTTGCGCCCATACTGATTTCATTGTTTCGCTATGAGCTATTTTTCTTTCGGTAGACCAAGTTGTTCCAGTTTTACATTTTTCTCTCTGGTCAACCTCCCAAACGTTAACCTTGTGTCTGAAACAGCCTCTATCGTAAATTTCACTTTGTGTAATATTTGCTGATCTTAGGTGCTCTTTAATTGCAGCATTCCATTTAATACTTTCTACTTTAGCTCTACTCCTATTTTCATAAAATTCGACTGTTTGTCTAGTTAGCCTACTCGGATTCATCCGTTTTATGTGTCCGTAAAAGGTGTTATCATCTTTCAACCTGGTTTTTTGCAGAGCTAAAATTTGATTTTTTTGCTGATTCAATGTTCGCCCCAATTCGTGTAGTTTTCCTGGGCGCAGGAGAGAGTTGATATTTACCTTTCCAAAGAACGTTTTTGTTTTCGGTTTCAGACGTTGACCAGAGGTCTATAACTCCCTCTGAAAGATTTTGTATTTAAGCCCGGATGCCCCAGAATCCGAAAGTCCGGTTGTACCAGCAAAGCTGGCAGAGCATTGTTTACCTCCTGGGGTAATTTTGTAATTACTAGAATGCTTCATCTTGTATTTTGAATGAAAAGTTTGAACCATTACGGTTCAGAGGTTAAGACTGAAGGGGTTACTTCCAGAATTAAAATCTCAGTGAACAGAGGCTGACCACTCAACCGCTTGATACAAGTCAGACGCTAAGTGGATTTAGTTTTTTACCTTGGTTCGGGGCTGCTTATTTTGAGATATTCGCAGATGTCCATTTATATATATATATATATATATATATATATATATATATATATATATATATATATATATATATATATATATATATATATATACACACACACAGTGCTCGTGTAAAGTTCCTCTCTCCACCCCTTTAACTTTTGAACTGAAAAACATAAAAAGACGAAAGTTGGCGTACATAAACTAAAGCGTAAAAAAATGTTGGCGAAAATAGGCAATGATATAATTGTCAAAGATGGCGTTGTGCCGCCATTTTAATAATTATTTTTAAATGGCAAAAGTGCTTTAGTAATATTTCACTTCAAAGCTGTTTCAAATGTGTAAACTCGGTATTATACACATTTGTAATAATTTGTAATGATGATGTAATAATGATTTTTGTTTATCTTTGTTTAGTATATTCCAAACAGCGGTGACAACAAACTTTTGAAAAGAATTAGTGTCTGATGATTATTCATTATTATTATTATTATCCATCACTGTCAATCAAAAACATTGGTTTGTCACCTTGTCGTCGAAAGTTATTTCGAAAAGTTTTAAATAATGCCGACAAAAAGATATAATATGTATAATGAACAATCGCAGCTGATAATTTTAAATATAATGGTTTGTTTCAACTGGAAAACGAAGTCCGAAACGGATCGCACGTCAACTTTCGAAAATGTGATACAGTGAGCTGCAGATGCAACAAAATGGAGCCCAACAACGATCGCAAATATAAAGAAGAATGGGATAAAATCAGACCAGGATTACGCTTTTCGTATGTCTTCCAACTAAAAGACCGCAAAAACCAAAATAGAATTCGGGACACAATTTATTCTATGTACGCCAGAAATTAATATGTAACATTGACAACAATAAGACAAAAATTCAGGGTAGAAATTGAATATTTTGAGTTTTCCATCGACTCCTTAAGAAGATGGATCAATAGTATAGGCTTGAAGTGGAAAATTTCAAATAATAGATAATATTTGATGGACTTGCCAGATATTGTTCATAAAAGAATCAATTTTTTAAGGGAGTATATCAAAAACAGAAATTTAGGTCCGGAAGGTTTTACTCCAGTTTTCATTGACGAGACGTGGATCTTTAACAAGGGATCATTTCGCAGTAGCTGGCAAAATGACACGAAGCACACGGATTCAAGAAAAAACAGTGAAGGTGAAAATTATTTGTTATCTTTTTAGATTTTTTTAAAAATAAAAACTGGTGCCTTGTGAATCTTTATAATTTCTGGTTTGGCCCTTCAAAGTCCCCTCGCGGATCTATTAAAAATTCGCAGCGAAACAATATAAGCAATATATAGCCTAGGAATGCAAATTTTTACTTTGACGTATTTAAGGATTATTACAGATTATGATTTCTGGAAAACCTTACAAAGCGCCGTACCTGCCATTCCTCCCAAACAATCCAAATTATTTTTTATTTTTATTTTTTTGTTAAAATTTTATAAGTACGTACCTAAGGCAATATGAGGGGATTGAAGTCTATGTACTATGTGCATGGAACATTGCTTATTAATTATATTAAATTTATGTTCTGGTAGAATGATTTTAAATTTTTTTTTTATGTTTAAGACCAATTGAATTGTCTTTTCTTTTTTAGGGTCATCGTTATATTGTGGTCTATGCCGGAAAAGGTAATTCAAATGGCTTGAGACGCAATACAAGTGTGTGATGTCTCTGACATTCTGCCACTTGTGATTACGACTGACGAAGACGACGACGACGAAGACAATATCTCTGACTTCAGTTCTATGTCTGATAATACTAACGAAACTGATTAAGCCTTTTTGTTCTAACAAAATAATTTTCAAAATCATCATCATATCGTTGCAATTACATTAACTTGGCATTGCAATATTGTGTGTTTTTTTTGAGTTTGTATGTTATATTTTTTGAATTGGTATTTTCATTTTGATGTGCTAACATATTCATCCAGGCAGTATTTTTTTTCATGAACAAGTAGATTAAATTGTCAGTATTTTAATTTTTCCCTGTAAGTGTATAGACGAATGTAAAAAATATATATACTGCTAAATCATCATTTGTTAATTTCTGAACGTATAAAAATACATAACAGACTATTAATTTCTGAACGCGATAGTAAATTTTCTAACCTAATATTGATTGGCAAATATATCTATATTAAGTATAATATTAATATAATAATATTATAATATTATTATATATATATTAAGTATAATTCCAACTATATTCAAACCTCTGAATATTAGTTTTGTATTCAAAGATTCAAAGGATGTTTTTACTTTGACATCTGCCATTTGAAAGTACCATTTTTTGTATATTCGAATTTATTTTGTATTTTAAGTATACTAATAAAATTTGCTTTAGTTTTGTTACGTCCGAATAAAATGGCACATAGTTTAGAAGAAAAAGTTAATGCTATTCTAATTGTTGGCGAGGCTGGAAGAAATCTATATGCAGCTGAAAGAATCTTCAATGAGAGATATTCCAAGCGCCCTCTCTTTAGAGCGTATTTGCGACAGTTAGAATTGCGAGAAGTTTCAGGCAACGGGTAGGATTCATGATACAAAACGAATTGGTTGCTCAGGAACTTCAGACAACCAACAAATATATATTGTTGCTGGAACAGTTGTGAATTCTACACAATCTACATCTTAAACTGCAGTTGTCTGTGGAGTATCTGCAAAAACTGTGCAAAGAATTTTAAAAAACAAACATTTCACCCGTACAAATTACAAATGACTCACCAGCTCATACAAGGTGATGCCGATCGCAGACTTGAATTTAAAATAATATCTGGAGGAATAGCCCAAGGACCTGAATATTTAAAAACAATTTGTTTTAGCGTTGAATCCTCCTTTTATCTAACTGCCAATGTGAATACTCAGAATGTAAGGTAGTGGAGTGACTCGAATCCTCATTTCTTTCGGAAGAACCATACACAATTTCCGAGAAAAGGCAACGCGTAATCAGGGACATTGGGAAATTATATAGTTGGACCTATTTTTTTTAATCGAAATTTAACTGGAGAGGTGTATTTGGACCTATTGCAGAATGCTATTGAACCGCTACTTTAAAGATTCTAGAAGAAAATCATTATGAATTTCGAGATCTGAAAGTGACTTTTCAATAGGATGGTCCTCCTCCACATTGTTATGCGGCAGTAACAGTTTATCTGAATGAACAGTATCTCAATAGATGGGTTGACCGATGAGGTACAATGGAATAGCGTACTCGATTTTTAGATCTAACGCCTTTAGATTTCATTTTATGGGGGAGTTTTTATGAGAGATCCCATATTTTATGTATAAAATCTAAGTTATACGTTACGCAATCCGATAACATAGTGGTTTTGAAGTAGATAAGTACGGAACAATGTAGATTAATTTTTACGGATATATTTGAACGGTTAACAGAAGAGTTTTATGACAGGATGCTGTAGTGCCAGCAAGAACGAATTGACCATTTTGAGCATTTATTTTAGTCTTTACAGAACATTCTTGAAATTCATCTGGTATTACATTTTACTTTCATTTTGTTAGTTTGCAATAAAATGTCTTGTTTTCCATTAAATTAGTATTTTATTTCTGTCAGCTCAAAATAACTTCGAATCTGAACATCTGGACTGACTGACTTTCTATGCAATTTCTATTAGAAAAAAACTAGAGGGAGACCCTGTTTAAAAAGTCTAATGACATGCTAATATAAAATTTAATCGATTTTTTCAAAAATCAAATGGCATGTCAAAATAAGAACAACGTTTGAATAGATATTTGAAACAGCTTTAAAATAAGGTATTACTAACGCACTGTTGTCATTTATAAATACTTATTAAAATGGCGCCACAACACTATCTATGACAATTATATCACTGCCTATTACTTGAAACATCTTTTTATACATTTATTTTATGTTTTTCAGTGCAAAAGGAAAAGGGGGAGAGATACTTTAGACGATATTTTGTAACTCAATATTCAATATTTCCTTGTCGGACTGTGATCTTTAACACTTCTGGTTAATTTGTCATAATTTTTGTTTTGTCATCGTCGAACAACCATTCGAAGTTGGTTTTACTTACCACAAACTAGAAGCAAATTTATAATTAATGACGTATTTTTTTTTAGGATTAGTTTCGCATTTATTATTTCAGTAACTAATAAAACAAGTTAAAAACTTTTTCCACCACCGTTTCGGCATATTGTAACATAATTATTTCATATTTCTATTACGGCAATGTATCGCCGACATAATAAGGTTTACTTTGAAATAAAGGAGCTTTCGAAGCCGATGCCATCATCGATATTGATTTTCGTTCCTTTTCACTCAGGCTCCAAAGCTTTTTATCAAATATTTGTTTTTTTCCGGTATTTCTGTGCAGACGTGAAGATACTTTTTTCCTGTTAAATTGAAAAATAAATTTTTTTTATTATTAAGGATTATTTAACAGGGATTTATTTGCAATTGAACTCTGAAAATGAATACATTTTTTTCCAGCGGTTCTCCAATTCATTTAGTCTATCTCTGAAGTGATTTTCTAGAAATGCTTTAAAATAATCATCTACGGCTGCTATAACTTCTTCATTTGATGAAAAACGCTTGCTACGTAGGAATTTCTTGAAGTTTGGGAACAGATGACAGTTAAAAGGGACAGCCAGATGTGGTGAATATGGTGGGTGAATTGGTAGTGTAACTCCTTTATTTAGATACTTAGTGTTACTGCTTTATTTGGCCATTGCAAGACCACCTCTGTGAGCCTGTGCATTGCCTTGATAAAAAATGATATTTTTCTTCTCTAAAATAGGTCTTTTGTCACGAATGTTTAGATCCAATTGGTCTAAAAGGTTTTAGTAATACTGTCCTGTTATTATTTTATCGGTTTGAAGGTAATCAGTTAACAAAATACCTTTTGCAGCCCAAAAAATTAATGCCATAATCTTTTTGGTCGATTTTGACCACTTTGCTGATTCAGAGCTGAACAACCGATCCACCTCACTCCACTCTGCAATTTGTTGTCGCAGTTCAGGATCATAGTGGTAAACCCAAGTCTCATCCATAGTTACAAAACGACGATTAAAATCTATTTTATTCTTTCGGAAAAGATCCAAATGTTGGTTAGAAAGTTTTACTCGAACTGGTTTTTGATCAGAACTTAATAAATATTATTGCACATAGTTTTTTCATGCTCAATTCTTCTTTTAAAGTATGAAACACTCGTTCAGTTGAGATGTCCATAGCTTTAGCAATTTCATTCAAAGTACATTGTCTGTCATCCGTAACCACATCGTGTATAGAATTAATTATTTGTTCAGTAGTTTGACTTATTGGACGTCCAGAACAAGGATCATCATCCAGATTTGTTCGAAGACGTTGAAACTCACCTGCCCTCTTACAAATAATTGTTTTTAAAGGAGTAATCCTCTTCTTATCTAGCCATTGGTGATCCAACTTTGGCACTAGATATCTTCTTAGTTTTGCCAGTGATCTCTATTCAGTGTTGCTTGTTTTCATATTAACCCACCAATTTTCTTGAGATTATCTCCATATTTCATTTGAGTTCATTTTCTCGATCTGTTACTACCACACCTCATAGTTTTCAATCTTGGATAGTGGTATTTTTGTATAGTTCCACTTTAACTCTGTAATGTATTTTCGATCGTCTATGACTTGCTTTGCTTGTAAACTGAATTTTGTTCTTAAACTAAAGTTTTGAGCTTTGAACTAAGTTTTTGTCCAGGTTCGTCCAAATGTGATAACCGTCTGTCATAATTGGAAAGATATATTGATTGAACACTGTATTTTTTAAGTATTGGTATGTCTTGATAGTTTGAAGCATTTACTTTAGCTTATCAAACCTTGTTAATACGAATTGCGTGCTTTTGGTTACTTTGGCTGATTTATTTCCTTCGGTTTTCCTTGTTAAGTTTTTGGATTTGTCCTGAATATATGTCATTATCTACCTCTTGAGAATGTCATAATTTATAATAGCGTTTCTAATTTCTTCCGTATTTGTCATTATTTTGGTTTTCCATAGATTCAGTTTCAATCCTATCTTCTCACAGATTTCTACCAGTTGTTTGATCATAGCTTGTAATTGTTCGAATGTTATAGTTTCATATGTTTAAATTCGAGAAGGAAAACTGCAACAACTTGAAGCAATTCTGTTTTTATCACATGATTCAAAATAGTAACTAGGGGCAGATCTGGAGAATACGGTGGATTAGAAAGTAATTCGAAGCGCAATTCATGCAATTTAGGCATCGTTTCTAACGATTTGTGACACGGTGCATTGTCTTGGTGAATTTTTTTTTCTTTGTTTTTTAATTCTTTTGGGGCATTTTTTGCGATCTCGTCCTTCAAACGCACCAATAACACTATGTAATATTTGCTATTGATGGTTTTATCTTTCTTGAGATAATCGATGAACATTAAGCCATCTGCATCCCAAGATACAGAAGCCATATCTTGCCTGCCGATCGTTGTGTTTTTGGTCACATTAGATGGCTTTCACCGGCTGCTGTCCACTTAGCTGACTGCCGATTTGACTCCGGAGTGTAGTGATGGATCCATGTTTCATCCATTGTAACCATACCGGATAAAAAAGTTTTTCTTTTTCATTTCGCTTAAACAGTTCCAAACATTACTCAGAATTAACAATACGTTGTTGTTTTTGGTCTGCTGTGAGTAAACGCCGTACCTATTTCGATAGCAATTTACGCATTCCCAGATTTTTCGATATCTTCATAATATCAGCTATCTCTTGCAGTTTTACTTTACGGTTTTGCGAAATATTTTTGTGAATTTTTCTGATGTTGTCTGGTGTAACCACCTCAGTTGAACGTCCAGAGCGTTCAGCATTAGCGGTGCTTGTACGACGACGTTTGAATTCAGCATACTAATCAATTATGGTTGATTTTTCTTGGACAGAGTCTGGGTAATGTTTATCAAGATCTTGTTTTGTTTTAACGGTATTTTTCGTCAAAAAGTAATGTTTAATTTTTCTTATACTACTATAAATAAAATAAAATAAAATAAATAAATAATAAAAAATAAAATAAATAAAAGAAATACTTTTTTTTATTGTCTTGAAAATTACAAACGTAGTGTTACTTAAAGCAGAACAACTCAGAAACTAGTAGACCTTCAACATGACGTTTGAAGGTTGGCACAACCGACCACTGATAATTTATTTTTTCACTGACGCCATCTACTTGTCAAACCGGGGACTTATCGACCGATGTGTTAGCTTAAATAATTTGCACGACGTGAAAATAGAGAGCAGTGAGTTTGTCTATTAACATAAGGATTTATATAGATGTCACATAAAAAAAAGTGCCGATTGATAGTTTCGAATCAAAAGCAATCACTCGTTATTTTGAAGCTTGATCATTCTTGGTTACAAATTTTACCTTCCAAATTTTAACCAAAAATACATTCTAAACACAATAACAATATCAGAAAACTGATCCCTGCGGCTGTATAACAATAATCAATTTTACAATTATATTTTTATAATAGCTTAATTTATTACCGACATCTAAAAAGCTATAACGTTGCCTATATATCCAGCTGGGGAGAATATTACGATGGAAATATGAGGTATTTTGCAGTAAATACCATAATTTATTTTCGAGAGCTCAGACCAATTTCAAATTTAGCTTTATATGGAATCATATTTAGTTCCTTTCTAAGAAGAAAATTGCCATTGTCTTTGATATATATGATCCATTTAGTTAATTTTTACTATTTCCTTTTGGGAAACATTATTTCTCGGATATTCCCTCTCTACAGATGGTGAAGGCACCGTATAATTTGATAATGAATAAATTTGAAGGTAGTGGATATAACAGGGTTGTTTTCTAACAAAGCCATTCAATGTAGATCATTATAAATAATTATTTGTACCCTACAGCAGAGCCATGATTGCATATTTGCGGAATTGGAATGGCGTTTTGTGAATGTCAGTTACTGGCACTAAATCAAATTGTTCAAATCCTAAGCATTATCTACAATTGATTAAAAAGAAAGCAATTAACAAGAAATAATCATATCTGTCGTCAATAAAGGATATAATCTTTACCTATAATAATGCTAAATGAGATTAATAGAAAGACCACGAAAATTGTTACAACTTGGTTGGGATATTTGAATATTATAGTGGCTCACGAATTATTATTTGATGAGGATTAAGAAATAAAAAAAGTGTTTTATTTGTTTAGAAATTAATAATTTTATATAAACAATTATTGTTTATAAAGAGTCGCGATTCGAATACTAAAACTTTGACTCGTAAAAGCGGCAACACTGTTTAAAATGTAAATATTAACTTACAGACTCCTGTGTTCAGTATAGTGTGTTAATTCATCATGGAAAAACATACTATACAACAGCGTATAGAAATTGGAAGTTGGAAGACGACCCCCACTTTGGGAAAAAATTAATCTTTTCCGACAAAGCGCATTTCTAGCTTAATGGCTTAAAAGCCTCAAGTGATTCATGAGTTCAACGCTAGGAGTGAACGCTATAGAAATATGCTAACATAATATCGTTGGCCTAACCTGATAAATGTCGATATATATATATATATATATATATATATATATATATATATATATATATATATATATATATATATACACAGTGTGTCCCAGATAAGAAGGCACTTTACAGGGATGTCGGAAACCATAAGAGATACAGAGATGATCAACTTTAAAAAAAATGCACCTCTCTGAACTCTACAACGTCACGTTTTCAAATTTTAAAAATTCTCACTTTATCTCCTCTACAAGGTCAACTTTGTTTTTTAGAATCGAAAAATTTGATTTTATGTTTAGTAAATTCTACTTTTCTGAATCTGAATTCTGAATCCAACGGCATGTCACACTTAATATTTATTACACGTTTTCCACTAAGAAACTCATCATCAATGCAAATAAGTCTATTTAAAAAAATATTTTTATTGTTGTATTTAGTGTGTTTTGTATGAAAAAGCTTCGTTATTATTTTCTTGTATTTATCTTGGAACTCATGTTTGAGTGTCGTACGGTTTAGTATTTGATTTTGTGCTATTCCGAGATACCGATGGGTATCATCTGGTTTCAATGAGTGAATCTGACAGAATGATTCCTGATTTTAACTTGTCCTTTTTGTACATCAACGATAGAACATTTATCTAGACCAAAGGACATCTTAATATCATCGCTGAATATTTTTACGGTTTTAATAAGCGATTGGAGTTTGCTTGGCGACAAAGAGTCTCTCTGGAAAATTCCCTTCTCAACGTTGACTCTTCCAGCATTTTCTCCCGATATTCATATATTCATCTTCCAAGACTTCATTAAGTGAGTAAGCATGGCTCTGATTTCAGCGCAGATTTTGTAAATTTCCAAAACTTTAACTAACTAGTCATGAGGGACAGAGTCGAAGGCCTTACTGTAGTCAATATAACATAAAATAAGATTACCTCTTCTGTTGTAAATTCAACCACATTTATTTCCCGTAAGCCTTCTTGCAGGTTTTCGTTATCTGAGATTCAGGCTGCTGATGTGTTGTACTCTTCCAATAATTTACAAGTTGTTTTCCAAAATTTGTAACATGTTGTTGGGTCGATGTTTTCGGTATTAGATTTACTTTAATTATTCATTCGTTCGAATTAAGTTCATTCGTTTCAGAATCTCGAAAAAACTGTTTTTGATTTTTTTAAATGTGTGCGTTTTGCTCCTTCCTTTTTTTATGCTCATTATATCTACGCAACCTTGCTCCTTTGGTTTTTGCCTTTTGTCTACATTGAACTATGAAATTACTACTATGAAATTATTTGTTCCTTGATTCGTATATCTATATTTGCCGTTTTGGCTATGGCTTTGGCTTTTCCGGTCACTTTTCTAGCTGGCTAGCATTTCAAGTATTTTTTATTATTTATTATTTATTATTATGTTCGATCTGAATTCAAGCATCTCAGCCTAGGCTAGTCGATATTATAATGCCAAAATGAGAAAGCAGTTCAGCTCGTCTCACTTAGCATAAGATTTTAAGGACAATGTGGCATGTCCGCAAGAGTACTGCACGTTGTCCTACTATGGCAATCGATTTTGAGATACCAAGATTTTTCAAATTTTTTGAAAAGGTCTTACTTATCAGGCCTTCGGCGGATATAACGAAAGGCACTATCTCTACCTTATATAATTGCCAATTTTTCAAATCGTATGCTAGGTTTTCATACTTAGTGGTTTTCTCCAACTCGGTTTACCTGATATTATGAGAGAGTGGCACTGCGATGTCAATTATAAACGTTCTTTTCTCCTTTTTACTAATCAGAACAATGTCTGGTCTATTATAATCGACCGTTCGATCTGTTGTGATTGGTCTATCCCAGTATAGAATTGAATCGGATGATTCCAGTACGGCAGAAGGTGAGTACTTATAATATGGAGGATGTGCGTTATCGTTTATTTATTATTATTATTTATTTTATTGTTTTTTTGTTATTTATTATTTTTCATGATTGGCAATAATATTACATGTATTACAGAAATAGAAACTATCAACAAAACGTAATGAATGTATGAACAATTCTGAAATTAGAGAACACATGTTAAATCCAAAACGGTGTTGATGTTTCGATGTTTGAACCGGACCTTCATTTTGTGTTGACCAATAATGACGATTTTGTTCTGTTGAAGATGCCATTGTTACAAAAATAACTTTTGCCCGTTCAGAGAAAATTATTAAGAATATGACTGATTATTAGGAATATGATGATGATTTTCATAACATTGCCTAGTAAACCATTCGCAAAAAGTCATTCTGTAATCCTAATCGCCAGGAAGTAAAGTATGACAGATTCACAATTTATAAGGACGGTATCCTTTTTGGCTAAGTATTTTTTGCGCGACTGATATAGGAACAGCATATTCCTTTACAATACTACAAAATCCTACAGTATCATCTTCTTCTGCAGCAAGCAAAATGGTCATTATCTATTAAGGGTAATTTTTTTTGTGATGTAACACTGGTTTGTTAAACGCACCACATTCCCTTAAATTTGTAACTAATCTTTGAAAAATGGATCGATGAGGTTGATGCCGTTCGGGATATTTTTGAAAATATTGCATCTCTGCCTTCCTATAATTTTTATGACTCTCGATGAAACAGCAAATTATATCAAATTTTTCTTCGTTAGAATAATGTTCCATTATTTTAAGTATAATAATTAATAAATTTAAAACTGACAGACTATCAAATGTCACATTTAATAATTAAATCCAAATTGCGAAAATTCGGTTTTACCCACATATCTTCGAAAATATTCGGAATTTTAAAATTTGAAAACGTGACGTTGGAGAGTTCAGTGAGGTACAAGTTTTTTCTAATCTAATCATCTGTATATTTTTTTTAGTTTCCGAGATCCCTGTAGAGTATTCTTATCTGGGACACCGTATATATATATATATATATATATATATATATATATATATATATATATATATATATATATATATATATATATATATATATATATATATATATATATCTATATACACGATATACACGATGTATACATGATAAGTATGAAGTAAGTTTTAAGTATTTTTTTTATACAAGAAATCAATTCTTGAGATGAGATGAGATCTGTTACAACAATATACGAAGACTAGATCTGATCTAATACATATGCTAGCTTGTAAGTAATATATACACAAGACGAGATCCGCCAGTGTGCTAGAGTGAATATGCGATTCGAAATACCTACAGGTATTTTAACTGAAATGAAACCATTTTGTTAACGCAAGCATTAACAATGCTGATTTTCTGTTCTATAATGTTTAAAAGGGCATTTTTATTGAATTTTGGGATTATTATATTTTAAAACGTGGATTTTCATAAATATCACATTCTAATTTAATGACATTCCTTATTATACATAGACCTAAGAAGTTAATGCTATAAAAAAATCATCTTCCGGATTCTGTTGTTAATGTAATTTAAGTATCGCCCATGCACTTAATCTCAAAAATAATTTTCTTTGCTCTATTAGTATTTAGAATGCCCTCTAATGCCCTCTAATGCCCTCTAACTGAAAGTAATCTTCACTAATGCATATATTAAAAAAATCAAGGATTTCAACTTTAATTATTTTACTAAATGTATTAGTTATTAATAATTTTTCAAGTTACTTACTTTTTTCTATTAAGTTATTATAGCTTAACTAGAACCAATATATAATTTTAAGAACTATTTGAACGGGACTTAAGACATGAAAACAGAAGATATCTATATATTTTCTATATATATTTACTTCTAGTTCGAACTTTATTAATTCTGTGCAGCATTTGACGTTTTTAACCTTATATCCAGATGAAACCATAGCTCTGGATCATAATCCAGAGCCATAACCCAAACAATCACTAAGCAACTTGTAACGGCAAAACTGCCAATAAAACCTTAGGTTCCTTACATGAAAAAATAACTTGTAATATCGTCCCATAGACATGCTACCCAGTGGTTTCTTCTTTTTATTCTTAGGACTACTTTGAAGCTTCGGCCTTGTTTTAGTAGGTATGGAACTTTGTAAGATTTTAAATTTAAAGACAACAACTAGCACCATCTATTGAAACAATATGTTTCATCTGAAAACTGTGAATTTCTATAAAATGAGACTTCCGACATTAGAATCGATCAACGGTTTGTCAAGTTATAGCACTTAAAGTGACAGTACCTTTTGTCACCTCGTAACTAAAACACGATGAAACAAAGAGCTGATATGAAATTTTCTTGGCATTCTGATTTCTGCACATTCTTGAAATCGGAAAACTCCAAAGTGATACGTGGAAGTTGCCAGGCTCTCCGAAATCGAAAAAATGTTATACCCAGTCACAAAAGAAGAAAATATTGATCTGTTTTTACGATTTTAACGATATTATACTACGGGAATTTCTTTCACAGGGCCAAAGTATAACTGATGAATCTTATCTGGATATTATAGAGCGTTTGTGGAAGAGAATCGTTCGAGTGAGGTCCGAATATCGAGGGCCGGGAAGTTGATTTTTGTTGGGCGATAATGCACCAACTCACAGGACCGTCGCTGTTCGTGATTTTTGGCGAAAAAACAAGTTTGTATGCTTCAATATCCTCCGTATTCACTTGATTTATCTCCGTGTGATTATTTCCTCTTCCTAAAATTCAAACTCCCAAAAAAGGAACGTTTTATGACAGTGTTACAAGCATCCAAAAAGCCATATCGAGGTCATTAGGGCGATTTCGAAAAACGTAAAAAGTTCCGCTATTTTTCGGGCATTCCGTGTATCCAAACATTTCAACGTTTATTGTTTCTGACTATTACAACTAAACAGGTTATAATCATCTCGTCGAGGTAAAAATTGTGTCAAAAAATTCTTCCTAAGCTTTCAAAAATTAGAATCATTTTAAACTCGTTCCATAAAGATGTAAGAAAAACAATATTTTGTCCCTTTTAAAAACTTAAAATGTCTTGTGAAATGTGAAAATTACTGACAATAATACATTGGCATCAACGAAACCATTTAATGTTCTCCCATCCTTTATTTATGCGGTAATATTAAATTTCAAAGATTTGTTTTGATTACCAGTAACGGTTTTCCTTTATCAAATTGACTAACCTCGTCTTGTAAACATATCATTCGTTTTCATGTGATTAGTTATAGTGTTAGATATTTTGTTATATTGATGAGGTTATATTTGTATTCAAAATGTTTTGCATACCTACGTATAAATTTAAATTAACCATAGCGTCCGTTTTCTCACAAACCTTCTTATATTGACAAAAATTTAGAATCTGATATATCTTATTTTCCAGACTAATTCAACTTAAGTTTCAACTTTTGATGTCTTAAAATCTATGCGTTATACACCACAATTTCCTCCTAGTTGCAAAAGCAAAATTATCCTGTCATTTACAAATCAGTTAGGTCACTTCGTGAAAAAGACAATCTGTTCATGTAACACATCGGTCAATAAATCAAAATTTCATGACAATCTGTATACTAGTTTCTGAGTTGTTGTGCTTTAAGTGACGCTACTTTTGCTAATGAAAAAAAAAATTCAGGTGTTGATTAGACATTACTTTTTAATGAAGAAAAATACCGTCGAAGCAAAACAATGACTTGATAAACATTACCCGCACTCTGTCCCACGAAAATCAACCATAATTGATTAATATACTGAATTCAAACGTGACCGTGTAAGTATCGATGACACTGAACGGTCTGGACGTCCAAGTGAGTTGGTTAAACCATCAGAAAAATTAACAAAATTATTTCGCAAAACTGTAAATTAAAGTTGAAGACATAGCTGATATGTCCAGATATTAAAAGGAAGTGTTTACATCATTTTACATGAACATTTGAGAATGTGTAAATTGCTATCGAAATTGTTACCGCGTTTGCTCACTGCAGACCAAAAACAACAACGTACTGATGATTCTGAGCAATGTTTGGAGCTGTTTAAGCGAAACAAAAAGGATTTTTTCATGAGGTATGTGACAATGGATATAATACGGATCCATCACTATACTCCGGAGTCAAATCGGCAGTCAGCTGAGTGGACATCATGCAGTGAAAGTCGTCCAAGGCGACCAAAAACACAACCATTGGTAAGTTATGGCCTCTGTATTTTTGGATACCCATGGGATATTGTTCATCGATTATCTCGAGAAAAGTTAAACAATCAATAGATAATATTACATAGCGTTATTGCTGCGACTGAAGGACGACATGGCAAGAAAGGATCCAAATGAACAAAAAAATGCTGTTTCAACAAGTCAATGCACCGTGTCATAAATCGTTGGCAACGATGACTAAATTGCATGAATTGCACTTCGAATTGCTTCTTCATCCACCGTGTTCTCCAGATCTGGACCAAGCGACTATTTCTTGTTTTTAGACCTCAAAAAAATGTTCACTGGAAAGAAATTTCGCTCCAAAGAAAAGGTAGTTGCCGAAACTGAAGGATGTTTGGAAGGCAAAAAGAAAAGCAAAGTTTTATAAGGTGTAGAGAGCATCGTAATGATTGTATTGCTTTTGAATGAAAATATATTAATGAATAAAGTCGATATTTGCGGAAAAAATGAATTTTATGTGACAGACTTACTGACAAATATGTTACTTGTATTTCGATTATCAACTTGTTTATTAATTTAAATAAATACACTTTGAACAAATATTTTGTATTTTTTTACTATGGTGAATTCTGTCTAATAATTGGCTATACAAAAATAGTTCAGGAGCTGCATAACAATAGATTTTTTTTCTATTTTATAAGAAACTCATTATTTTACTAGTATTTACAAGCACTACACAATAATTAAATAAATACATAATAAAAATTAAATAAACAATTTTTCAAGACGAACTCTAAAATATAAATATCATCCTACCAAAACTGCAACGTAAGATTTTGCACATAAGAATTTATATTAGCTGTGTTGCGCGATTGTCGGAGCTCGTCTTTATTAATAATCAGACACATGTTTTCAACTGATGTTGGCGCCACTTATAATGATATACTGAAACCTCAATAGTATAAAAGATATAAAAAATGTGAAATTTGAGCTGTATATATACGCGAAAAATGTTGAGATCCGATTTCGGATCTCTCCTTTAAAAAAGGATCTCGCCTCCTACGGAAACTATATATATGTATATATATATATATATATATATATATATATATATATATATATATATATATATATATATATATATATATATATATATATATATATGTTTTCTTTCAACAAGACGATGCGACTTAGCGCATCTCGCTAGATAATCGACTTATTGGAAGAAGAGTTTCCTGGACGCTTTATTTCGTGAAATGGTAATATCAACTGGTCACCAAGATCATGCAATCTCACGCCCTATTTTTTCTGGGGTTTTGATAAATCTCTGGTTTATAGTATTAAACTCATAACAATTGTAGACTTTAAAAGAAACGTTCAGGTCACCCTTGAAAGTATACCGCCCGATATATCTAAAAAGGTAATCTAAAATTGGGTCTGCAGATTGCACCAGACGAAGCCGACAGGGACATTTGAACGACAATATTTTCAAAATGAATGTTGGAATATTGCCATTATTTGTCCTTTACTCAATCCCAATCACTTGTAGTTATCATTTTGCAAGTCCTGGGACTTTTATTGAAAAACACTTATTACTGCTTAACTTAGTTAACATGACCCCTTGCTTAGAATTATATTGAGTTAGAATTGAATGGGATCCAGAACTCTATCTGAATTAGTGAAGAGTCCTGCACACTAAAAAAAATTGCATCAATTTTAACACAAATCGCGTGTAAAAAACGATTAACACAAATTTTTGTGTCATTTTAACATAAACGTCAACGTAATTTGTGTCAACCACGTAACACAAATTAATGTTAAAAGTAACTCAAATATGTGTTAAAATACTCTACGATCAAACATACAAATTTTGACACATTGTTGTGAATTGAATGTTAAATGTTTAAAAAATTCCACCTAGAATATAATTATGTATAACCTCACTTTATTGCTATATATTGCTATATATTGCTATATATAAATATAATTAAAATACTTGTAGAATTTCGATTGTTATTGATATTTTAAGAGAATTTATAATAATTGAAAATATTAATACCCTGTCACGATGAACATGTAATCACATATATTGTATGCAATAAATATAGCGTCCTGCTTCCCACGTAAAAACAATAGGTGGGAGGGAATCTTCAACAGATGACTAGTGCAAAAACAGCACAATTTTCTGTTGATTTTATAGTGACACATTTAAAGTGTTACTGTTGAACGAAATAACACTTTAACACATGTTAAAAAATGAAGCGAACGAACAGCACAATCGTATTGTCCATTCCTCTATTGGAACATTTGGTGTAAAACACTAAACTTGAAGAGATTTATTATATCACTAAACACCAAATCACTTTTTTTTAACTGCTCGATGCACGTTTCGCTTTGAAGCAAAATTGTTTTTAGCTTAATAACAGGTTTAATGAACAACAAGAAGGAACGGCAATGGGCAATCCTCTGTCACCGTTCTTAGCCAACTTATTTATGAGTAAATTTGAAACCGAAGCAAAAGATGAATCCAGTTACTTTTCGAAGGTATGGTTAAGATATGTGGATGACGTGTTTGCCATTTTCGATTCAAAAAATGAAAATTTAGATGATTTTATTAAGAACGTAAATAGTAAATCCCAAAATATAATATTCAAGTATGAACTCGAAAACAACGATAGTTTACCATTTTTGGATATCTTAGTCAGTAGAAACAATAAAAATAGGTTAGATTTAGATTTTCAGAAAAAACATCACCACTTCGAGATACATTTTCAACAATTCAAATCATAGCCTTCAAAATAAGATGGCTAGTTTAAAATTTATGGTAAATAGGTTAATTAATTTTCCTTTAAATAAAGATAATTATAACAAAGAATTAAAATTAATTAGGGAGGTATCTGAAGTGAATGGTTATAATAAAAACATTGTAGATAGATTAATTAGAGAACAGAAGTTCAGAAAATTATTAAAAAAAATTTCTACTTTTCAAAAAGATCAGAACACAAAAAAATTCATGGTAATACCATTTGATGCCCAATTAACAAGAGAGCTTGATAAAATTTTGAAAAAAGTGGATATTAAGGTTGTGTACAAACCATAAAATAAATTAAGAGAAGTTGGTAATCCAAAAGATAAAGTAGAGCAACATGAAAAGTCGGGGATTTACGAAATTAGTTGTCAAGACTGTGACCGAAGGTATATTGGACAAATAAAAAAATCCATATTGACAAGATATAAAGAACATATTGCCCACATTAGATATGGGAGAAATGAAAAATCTTGTGCTGTCCAACATGCAATCGAACACGACCACAGCATAGATTATAATAATTTAAGACTAATTAAAAGTGTTAATAATAATAGGGCTTTGAATGCATATGAAAGCATTCAAATAGAAAAATGTAAAAAAATCATGAACCGAGATAAACGACCTATCCCGTTTAGTCAACTTTTTCAAATATTAATGTAAGGCTTAGTAAACTTCACGGTTCATGATTTTTACACGCGTCGTTAGGTAGGGTTTTTCATATAAATAGAACATTGTTTAGTTTTAGAATTAGATTAAATCATCTCCTGATGATGCTAACATGGTTAGCGAAACATGCGCCGAGCAGTTCAAAAAAAGTTATTTGGTGTTTAGTGGTAAATCTTTTCAAGTTTACAATAGTATTGTGTCAAATAAAAACACAAACAATTAAAAAAAAAAAAATTTTTGACGCAATGACGGGCAATTTTTCACTGTGTGTTTAGGTGGTTATCATAGACAGTGAAAGGTCAGATATTTTCGAGGTGAAAAGTCATATTTAACTTTAAAGCTACTTACTATCAGAGAAAGCTAAATACGCGAAGCTAATACAGGTTATGTATGCGTCATTAGTAAGATAATAACAGGGAACGTATAGCTTATCAGATAGTGCAGTTTTTAGAAGGGCCTGCGAGAACCACACTCGACTTTGTCGCTAACAGAACGTATATGGAATGGTATTGGTTGACCTCTTTAGCAATTGTCTTGACTACCATTTACTTTAAGTGAACTTCAAAACTGTATACAATGTATCTAGGATTCCTTTCTACAAAAATGCATATATCATCTAATTTAGTGTATGCCTCGCAAAGTACCATAGTGTTATATATTAATAGTTTCCTTGTATCAAATATAAGTAGAATATCTTAGTTTTTTATCATTACATATCACAGTTATGGTGTACATAAATATTATAGAATTAGTCGAATAAACTACAAGTTTCATAGTGTTGCTTGTTTTTTTTTGTTCTCCCGTATATTTGACATCCAGCTTCAACTAAACATTCAATGACTACTGCTACTGACATGCAAACATTGACTAAAATTAATCTCTATCAAATTCAGCTTCAAAACATCAATACAATAACTTTTTGAATTATTACAATATGCAGTAATGGATTAGTTAAATTTAAGGTAATTTTTCAACATAACGTATATGATGTTTATTATATATTCAGTATGTGAAAGTCAAAAATGAACTTTTTAAATTTATCATAATGTTGCAGAATATAATTTTCTTTTATCATTTTTTCACTGGTCTTCTATGTTGAACCATAACAGTTTCTACCTTTTATATTATTATACTGCATGCAAAATACGTAATTAACATCAATACTACTCTCTATTTAATTTGACATAATCGACAACAAGAAAAACCTGCAAGTATCTTTGTCGTCCTCTTTGATATAAGATCTACCAGATCGGTTGAAGCGTCTAGATGATCGATAGGTTGGTAACCATCCAAGGCGTGCCAAAGCCGCTACGTGACGTTTAGTTGGCATGTATGTGTAACTCTTGGAAGATGGTACAAACCAACCTGTTTTTGCTACCGAACCTGTTTGAATCATTGTAAAATAACACTTAATAATAAATAAAATTCTATCTATATATTAACATCATTATTATAATGTTAATTAAAGACGAGTAAATATGAAAATAATTCTCTCTTACCCCTAATATATTGAATACCAGCAGAGATGTACAAGTTACCTCATAAAAAGATATAAGATAGTGGATACTTTTAAGTAATGTATTGGAGATATCAGGATACAAGATGCTTTTAACTTGTATCTTGTATTTTAAACAGCATTTCCAAAAGAATCTTATATCTGATATCTGAAATACATTACTTAAAAGCATTTTATATCTTGTATCTTGTTATAAGGTATCTTGCACATCTCTGAATATTAGTTGACATAATTGTTAAACCTAGAAATTTTCTAATTTTAATAATCCTTTTGGTGAAATATGGATACTATGTCAAGGCTTAAATACCTTGGATGCGTTATTAAAATTTTAAAAATTTAATAAGTAATGATTGTTGTGTAATGTAAAGGATCTTAGAGCACGTGCATGCATAATTTATCGCCAACTGAGTGAATTTTAAAGCAGCCGAATTATTTATCTGTTAGAGGGGAGACACAAGAACGAATTTTAAAATGGATGTCTAAGACTTAGGGACATCAGAGCCCAATTTTCGATAATTTGATTTGTGGCTAGTCTGTAGTTGAATCTAGTTGTACAAGAACCAGAATAACTTGTAAATGTCTCAAAGTCATTTAGACTGTAATATGATCGGGTCTACTTTGTGTTACCCATGCCCACAAAGTATTGATGGCCCAATAAGTATTGATTCTAACGTTGAATTACATTAAATCGTTTTCAGTGAGAAATTCTGATTAGGGGGGCACGATAACCGAAAAAGGGTCCAACGACATGAAGAAAGGGACTTCGTTTATACATTTTAGATATGCTCTAAAGATATGAAGTGAAGAAGCTTGTAGTACTATACTTCAAGAAGAAATAGAACATATCATTCAATCGATAATAAAAAGTTTACAGGAGTGTGTATATAATTAATTAAGCGTTTATATGATGTGTAGATCGATTCGGTTTGAAACCATATATAGTCGAGTTGGTTACATCTTGTGTCTTTCACAATAACCACGTTACCGAATGCACCTTCGAAAAAGAAAACCGGTAACTTCTTTATATTTTAGCCCACTCTAGAGACTTTTTGAGGAGGTTATGGCAGTTCACCAATCTTTTTTGAAATGTTTTCCCTTTATGTACGGTAGTTTTAGTTTGATTATAAAAATTTATCAAATTGTGCATGTTGGTCTGTAATATATAATGTCACTTGTATAAATGGTAAATTCCCATTTTTAGATAACAAGGCAAAAAATAAAATACAGATCAAATATGTATAAGATTAGAAGATGTGTAAATAAAGTAATAAAACTGGGGGCAGCTCATTTGATCTGGCAATATTGTTGGCTTTGTATCTTCTAAAAGGGAGGAAGGCCAACGAGTAACTCCATAGGATCACTTGGTGATCCGTAGCATGTTTTTTTACTAACCGGATGTTTCTAGTGTATTCTGAAAATGAGTGACAATTTCTAGCAAAGGCGCGTTATTAAGTTTTTTTTTCAGACTTGAGCACTGTGCGACGAAAACTGTTGCAAAACGTCAACAGGTCTATGGAAACAGTGTTTTGTCAAGGGTCTAAGTTTTCAGGTGGTTTAAGGCTTTTTCAAAAGAATTTTCAATTGATGATCAATCTTGTAGAGGAACGCTTCAAACTGCAAGAAGTAATAAAAATATCAATAGATTCCGGGATCTAGTATATTCTGATTGTCGGTTGATGGTCAGAATGATCTAGGAAGATTTGAATTTGACTCACACAAACGTTTATCGGATTTTGACCGATTAATTGGGGATGAAGAAACTCAATGCGAAAATGGTTTGGAAAAATCTTTCGAAGGATCAAAAGGACAAAAGGATGGAAACATGTCTTAACTTTTTAAGGCGGATTGAAAATGGCCCTCATTTTCTGATTTATTTTTTTTAAACCCAGAATGAGTAAATCAAAGATCAAAAGCATACTGATTTTCGTTTTTGATAGTGATCGTCCGTAAGGAATGTGTGTCTCAAGGTCAAAGGGTAAACAAATATTTTTACTTATTTTAGAAGTTCTTGAAATTCTTCGAAAAAAGGTCATTCGTATATGATCCAACATCAGGAACACCTGGGTGCTGAATTACGACAATACGCCTTGCCACACAACGATTTCAATTAGAGAATTTTTTAGAAATATAAACATCGCTGTGGCACGGCAGCCCCCTTATTCATCAGACTTGATCCTTGGGCGTTTTTATATTCCTAAGACTGAAAAATAATTTTAAATTACACCCTTTGGGAGACTGGAGAACATTGAACAGGCCGTGTGGCATCCGATCTATTTTGAAGGAGACAATGTAGAATTGTAATTTCAACTGAATATAAAAATTATATAAAATCACTCGCATTATGTTATTTATATACCTCGTATTTACCAAAAGAAACACATTGATGAAAGATCCGCCATGTAAAAATAAAATTATTCTTTACACAAATTTAAAATTTAGTTAATTGTAATAAAATATAAATTAAATTTATACGAAGTATAAATTGTTATAATTGGAAATAAATTTGAAGCTGTCGTTGAAATTTAACTGAATTAAAAAGGTATTTCAATTTAGTACCTGAATCTTGTGTCCGTAAATCTGCAGATTTAATAAAAGTTTTACATCCCCTCTATATGAGTTATTTAATTTTGGAGCTCAAAAGTACACTTTTATTACAATTCTTTTATAATCTTCAGGGCGATTAAATTAACTTTTAATTTAAAGATTATTAACAAAAATTTAATTTTATGTAATTCAGGAAGATTAAAATAGATCGTCTAAGAACCTAGCAAAGAAATGTTGTAAATAATCCCAAAATTTGAAAGAAATCATCTTTTCCGTCTGGTTGAATTATGAAACTTATTAAACAATATTACTGTTTGACCGGACTATTTATTCAACAATATACTGAAGGTTGCGGAATTGGCAAAACCAACATGACACAGGCCGATCAAAGTTATGAAATTTTGGTTGAAATATTTTATATTATCCTCCACATTCATTAGACTTGGGTCCAATCGGTTACTAATTATTTAGGTCCTTACTGAATTCTCTATTATATATTACATAGGTTAGACTGCTATAATTGTAGACCTATTTCTCTTCTGGATAAATATTATAAAGTGTCAGTCAAATCTTTTCCTAAAGAAAATTCTACTTGATTTTAAACCAATTTATGACAGGATTGAAAAAAAAAAGATGCCGTGGAGCGTTGAATTGCTTAGGCAAACTCAAATTAGTTAAGTAGTCAGATAAAAATGTCTGTAAGCAGCACAAAAAAACGAAATAGATAGTATAGAAGGGATATAAGTCGGAAGAATTCCATGTCGATCGAGGGCTTAGACATGGGGATATTCTCTGTCAACAGTATTGCTAAAGCTGGTAGGGAAAACGTATTAAGAAATAGCAAAATAAAAAGAGGTATCACGGCAACAAAAAATCAAAATATGTATCGAGAAAAAATAAATTGAGAATTTATAAGACGGTAATTGGACCAATGGTAACGACAGTGATACCTGAATATTAAAAAAAAACAGATAAATAAATATTGAACAGGTAGGCAGGAAATATATTACGATCGATTAACCGAGAGCAAATACAGAACAGAGTTCAAGAAATAGTATAATAAAGTTGAAGCGCTTTATAAAGAACCTTACATCAGCACTCATATCGAGGCACTAAAATTAGAGGGCTGGGGTATGTCGAATGGCTTGGAAGAAGACGAAATACCAAAATTAACTCTCTACAGTGTCTCTATAAATAAAAAAAAGATAGGGAGAACGAGGATGAGATGGTATGGCAATCTAATGGAAGATTAATGGAAAGTAAATGTGCTAAACAGAGGAGAATTAAAAAGGAGAGTATAAGGAATTCAAATAAAAATAATGAAGAAACATGTACATATTGTTAAAGAAATATAAGGTTTTTTTATACTGAGTCGCTATTATATATGAAAACGGTCAAATATCTCGAGAATGTTTTGACATTTCATAATGAAATGTTGTACACAATCAGGAAATGTTTGCCCCTTTTTGGGTATATTTTCTTTTTTTTTGTCGCATTTGAAATCCAAGATTAACTTGATTTTTTGATGATAACAGAACTTGAATTTGGCATCGTTGGAAAGAGTATTTTTTCTGAATTCAACGATGTAAATATTGTAAGGGTTTTTTTTTCAAAATATATTTTAAAAAATGGCTAAAACGTGTTTCGGTCTGTTTTAAGATAAGTATATTTTTTATTTAGTAGGCTATGAAACTATGGATGACAGATGAAGTATTTGATTACACTTGACAACTATTAACGTCAATTTGTAAATTTCAAATTTCTTTCATCTATTTTGGAATTAATATGTATTTAACTGAAAGAGAAAGAATTGAAATACTAACAATTGTTGGATACGGTGAGAGAAAACGCACTTATGCTGAAGTTTGTCGAGTATTTAATAAATTACATCCGAATAAAAACATCACTAAATCAATAATTTCAAAAACGGTGAAAACTTCAATGATATTATCAGCATTAAAAGTTGTCCAAAATTAGGATAACAAAAAACAAAAACTAATGACGAAAATTCGTTTATATGTTTTAGTGGATGTAGTAGTTAATGATAAGGTTTCCGTGCAACAATTAGCTTTAAAACATAACAAGTGTAGACGCTCAGTCCATAAACAAAAATGTTTATCCTTACAAAATACAATTACTACAAGAATTAAGTGAAGATTATTTTGATAGACGAGTTGAGTTTTGCGAAGTCATGATGGAAAAAATAAATATTAATCCAAATTTTGTTTTAAATATTATTTTTACCGATCAAGTAACATTCTGTTTAAATGGCCATGTTAATATATAACTATAGATACTGAGATGATACTAATCCACTGGATAGAGCAGGTTTATATACAGTATCTTCAAAAGTTAAATGTATGGATGGGATTTAGTGGCAAGAATACTATAGGACCTTTTTTCAATGATGGCAACTTGACAGCAGATAAGTATTTAGATCTATTAGACGAAAATATCATCCTTCAAATTTTGCGTCTGTTTCCAAATTTAAGTAACCAAAATCTGGAAATATGGTTACAGCAAGATGGTGCACCAACACACTATGGCATTAATGTAAAAATGATCGGTCGAAGAGGAGTTGTCGAACGGCCAGCAAGGTCACTACACTTGGACCACCTTATTTTTGTGTGGTACTATTTAAAAAGTGGGGTTTACGTTAATAGGCCAGACAATTTCGAAAGTCTTAAATTACGAATTCGACAAAAAATTGCCGATTTACTTCTTATCTGGTGGGAAAACGCAATCTAAGGCTTTGTCCGACTCATCCATTACTGCCAGAAAGTTAATGGTGGACACTTTGAACACCTTTTGTAAATAGTTCTTTAATAAAAGAAAATATAATTTTAATATTGTTTTTTTTTAATCTGATATTGATAAAAGAGACCGAAACAACTTTTTTAAATCTATTTTGAAAAAAACCCATACAACATTTATCTGGTTGAATTCAGAGAGAAATACTCTTTCCAACAATACCAAAATCAAGTACTGTTGCCATTAAAAAATCAAGTTAACCATATTGATTTCAAATATGCGACAAGAAAAAAAAATGAAAATATACCCAAAAAGCGGTAAACATTTCCTGAGGTTTTTGTAAAAAATTTTTTTAAGAAATCTCAAAACATTCTCGAGATATTTGACCGTTTCCATACATAATAGCGACCTTGTATAGCCCTGGGTCAACATGACATTTAGAGTTTTAATAAAGTATTATTGTAATTATGTTCTAATTCAATTCTTCGATTGGAACCATCGGTGTAAAACACTAAACTGGAAGATTTACTACTAAACATCAAATTACTTTATTTAACTTCTCGAAGTGCATTTTGCTAACCATGCTCGCATCGTCACATTTAAACATTTATAATGATATTAACCTGGTTTAGTGGTAAATATAGTTTACTATATTTTAATTGTGATTCTGAATTTATGACATTATCAAGTTTGGTTTAACGCAAATTATAATTGTTGCTACTATCAAAGTCTATTTGGAAATCATGACTTCCAAAGTATGTTTTATCATCTATAAACATGGTATTTAGGTTAAATCACCCTCAAAATAAACCGTACTTTATTGTATCGAATCGAAAGAACCAAAAATAGCTTTTTATTCAATCAGTTGGGATAAACCGCGCTTACATAAACCATTTTATCTGGCTTTGACGCAACTTTTCTGTTGAAGAGATTTATCTGACCGGACTTTTCAGTGTTTATTTTATTTTTACTTTTCTTGTCCGTTCAAAGGAAAAAATGTTTTAACACCATATATTTTGCAGCTATTTTTTTTTTAGCTGAGTCTTTTAGATCATAAACAATATTAAACAATCACTTAATGATGATGTGAGGATTAAACTAGGTGTGACAAATTTTACAAATCAACAATTTTATATTAAAAGTTAATACGTTTTTTCGTATTACGAGGGTTGCTATTTATGTATCCGGAATTGGCAAGTATGGTGCTGCTAGGCGCCATCTGACATATACATCGTAAAGTTTGACATTATTGACTGTATACGTACTCAGAATATTTTTGTCAAACGGACTATATTTGTGTTGTTTAGTAACTTGAAAATTTCATCTCAGTTAAAAAATGGATTTAATTTGTATTTGACAATTGGGCTTTTAAACATTTTTTTTTTGCCATAAATGGAAAGATCATCTATAAATTTTATAACAAAACAATTTTAATTTTAATTTTTTTCCTTATAATTAAAAAGGTAGATCAAATTAAAATACATTTTTAAACCTAGTACCGATGACACGCCGAGAATTCCCAAAAAAACCATTGTGACCTCACAATTGTACCGAAGGCCAAAATCGACTATATCGGTTCGGCTCGGAGCAATTCGGACCGAAATTTTCTTTCGCGCTCTTCGAATCGGAGTCTCGGGTAAATAAAACAATTTATCGATCTTAGTCATTGTTCTATTATTATCTGTTCTGTTTAACCTATATCTTTGTTAGTTTGCTATTGATTTGAAAATGTAGTTGCTTTTAATTGCTATTTAGGCTTTCGGTGCTGTTCTCGACGTTATACTCATATATCTTTACGTAAGATATGGAGGCTCAAAGGTAAGTTCAGAATGATATCAGATTAAGGTTCCTTTTGTTTTTTGAAATCGTTTTTCTAACCTTTATTTATATTATTTAATTCCTGTAGGAAAAACAAATGAACGTGCTAAATTTATAAGAAGGAATATTCGTGCGTGTCCGCAAAGAATCTACATGTAGCGACACTCGAATCTACATGTAGCGACATCGAATGTAGTAACAATGAGAAAGCCCTACAGGATCGTCTATTTTGTAGGATACGAATAAAAAATATCCAAGATTTAGACAAGAATAGACAAGAATATTCGACTACCAATTTGGAAGGTAATCGTATATGATAAGTCTTATACTTATGCAAGTTTTACAGGATAATCTAATTTGTAGCTGATCGAAGTGTACAGAAACTTGTGTGATCAGTTGTATAAACATCAACTAGTTAAATTAAGGATTGGCAAAGCAGCTTTCTATGGAATCAGAACAAACATCTGAAGAAGTATGCAAAAAAAACGAAAATAGAAGAGCAAAGCTACTATCCAAACAAAAAGTAAAGGAAATAGTATATTTCTGTTCTAAATAAAACAAAACAGTTAAAATATTTAGTGTTTTTCAGAATTTTGGTACATTTCATCTATTAATTGAACATATTTATTTGATAAGGTATGTTTAAACATTGGTTAGAAATTTATTATAGGCATTGAAGATTGATCGCAGGCTGACAGTAGTTCCAGGATATGTTGTGGTACATAGTGGCTTTCTAGTGGGTAGATCTTAACAGGAGAGTCCCACACTTCGACTATAAAAGTTTTCCACTCAAAAAGATGCCTTTTCTTATGTGGGAAATCTCTGGCTGGTCACTAGAGTTAGTTGGCAGCCAGATTTATTTATATTTGTAATTGATGGTTTGTAAAGCAAAAGTAAAGCATGTAAATTCTGAAAACCGTAATTAAAGCAACAATGTAGTATGGGTGGATTTTTTTTGAAAATATTGTTAATAGAGTTTAGTGTGGTGGTTTGAAGAATCGGTCTGGTTTTAAAAGTATTGCAAACTTTAATCAAAGCAATCAAACAAATATGTATATAATTTGTATAGTGATTATTTTATTCTGAATTGATTATTAATGTAGTTTACATATTATAATCTACTGTAATATATTATCCTAGTAGGAGGAAGTTTTAATATGTATATTTAACAGTATGTTTATTATTAAAATAAAATTAGCGATTTAAACAGTACGTATGTATTTTGTTTTTCTAATTATGATTTGTATTGTTTTTCGCTTAAAAAATAATTATATAATAATTAAAAACTAGAAAATATCTTTTGGTTATTTAATATTTAACATTTTTCATTATTTTTTAAACCAATATTTTAAATGTATACAAAAGATTACTATTTATAATATTATATAATTTTTTTTGTTTGAGTATTTATTATCTGCTGAGGCTGCACAATCGCGGCATTGAGTTACTTGATCTTTTCTTAATTTTTCATTAATAATTAAAGTAACTCTAATAGCTTTACTCCGAACTTTATGTTCTGGATATACACGTCATTTAACAGTGCAAAAAATATTTTTGCGATTAAGTGGGGCAAAACCTGTACTATTGTCACCGTAATTTTCTCGTGCCACCCTATAAATAGTTTAATTATATTTAATAGAAATATTTTGTTTCTTATTTACATTAACATTATTATTTTTTAAAAAACTTACATCGATGCTTTAACACCTCGAACTTCAGCTGAATTGAACCGAATGTCATTTTTCAGAAAATCTGTGACCATAAAAATATTCACAGCAAGTGTATTATCTGAATTAGCCTTTAAGAACCCTTTGTCATGCATTACTGAACTAAATTAGTAATCAACAATATTTTATTTTGCACTTAACCAACAATAATTTTGACAGTATATATGCGATTAGAAGTCGTTGACAGTACTCACGTAAAAACACTTTAGTATTCGGACGTTACAAACATAGCAGCCAATCGCGACGCGTTTGTAGTTACGTATTTGTTTTTTAATTCCATACATTTTAATTATTCAATCAGAAGCATTCGTACAGTGAGGACGTATTTCCTGCGCTCCCATTGGTTAATGTGTTCTGATACTGTCCAAGTGCAGCTACACGTGGCATCTAATAGAGAATATTCCGGAATTAGGTTGTTTCTTTAGAAACGACCTATTTTCCAAAGTTTTTAGTGCGGATTATATCGCTTTAGTGCGATACGAGTGAAGTGGAGAGTGTTGGGATTATTTTCGACAGGTTTTCCTCGACGATCCTGGCCGGTAAGTGATAGGATAGTCTTTGGGCATAAATCATTCATAAATAATATCTTAAGGCATTTAAATTTTTCAATACAGCGCCTTATGCGCTGCTTTTGTGTATATTTACTGCTTTTTATATTTTACTGTGTACATTGTTTGGCATAAATGGCATTCGTGTTACCGGGTCCGTCCAACGGACCCGATGACGTCATCATGGCCCTTCAGGCTGAATTAGCGCAGGCCCGTAGCGACAATCACGGGTTAAATGAGACTATTTTCGAGCTAAAGGAGCTCGTCAAACAACTCAGAGACCAGGTGGCTTCGCTTAATGCGAAAGTCGACAAAATGGAAAGGACAGAGACCGCCCGCACCAACGGGACGGAAAATTCTCCCCCAAAAGAGACCGCCAGCACCAAAGGGCCGGCAAAAATATTAAAAAAGGAAACTGGCCGCACCAAAGGGCCGGCGCCTATAGAAGATAAAGAGGCGGCCTGCGACAAACAGCAGGAGGGAAAGATAACAACTGCTGGCGATGGGAAATTGAGCGAGGCCGATTTCCCTCCATTAAAATCGCCAAAAGGCGTCAAAACACTGAATAAAATTCCTGTGGTTTCCAGAATGGAACAGGAAGGAAGTGAAGCTGAAGCAGTTTCCACTGGCGGAGACTCTTCAGACACTGATTTCGAGGTCAGCACCGGCAGAAAAAGGCGCTGTACCAAACGGAATAGGCCGTCCTCTGAGGAAGAGAGGCAGCCAGAGCAGGCAGCGAAAAAAAGACCCGTCGGAGAGGCGGGCCCTAGCACCAAACCAACCCCGGTAGCCAAAGAGGCCACCACAAAGAAAATACCGGCAGCGAAGACTGAAAAAGTCCCGCCGGTGATACTACGCAGCAAAGCGCAGTACATGAAGGTAATGACCTTCATTGTAAAAGAGAAAATCGGCACTGACAAGGCGCTGAATCGCCCTGAAGGGGTCAAGATTCAGCCTAGATCGTCAACCGATTATAGGAAATTGACGGCGTTCTTGGATGGGGAAAAAATTCCCTATCACACGTTCTGCTCAAAAGACGAGAAGCAGCTCCATGTCTTGCTCCGCAACATCGTGGAAACGGTCACGGAGGACGAGGTCAGAGAAGAGCTCGTCGAACTAGGGTTCACTCCATCCAAAGTCCAGAGATGGAGAAATAACAAGGGACCACTAGCCATGGTACACGTCATCCTCCCCAAGACACAAAAGGGGATATATAATTTAAAGTATCTGGTCCACCAGAAAATTAAAGTCGAAAGTGTAAAATCCAACGGTGAGACCTCGCAGTGTTTCAACTGCCAGGTCTATGGGCACACGGCCAAGAAGTGCCACGCCCCACCAAAATGCATGAGGTGCTCGATGAACCATGCCTCAAAAGACTGCAAAAAGCCGAGGAACACTCCGGCTAAATGCGTTAACTGCGGTGGTCCTCACCCAGCAAACGCAAAAACTTGCCCCAGGAAACCCCCGAACAGGTTGGAGGGCAAGAAAACACAGGAAACCGCTCCGGTCAAAACTCCGCCGAAGATTCCACCCCCTACATTCGTCTGGGGGACCCAAACAAACAGGAAAACCCCGGTCGAGGCGACGGTCGCCCCGACACAGGCCACTCTCCCAAAAATCCAGTTGCCGGACTTCTCCGCAATGATGGAGAACATGATGCGTCAGATGGCTGCCATGGTACAGCAGCAACTGAACGCAGCCCTAGCCCTGTATCAAACCGCCAATGAACAATAAAGATTCATTGCGCGTTGTGACATGGAATTCCAACTCCCTGAGCGGGAAAAAGTTGGAATTAACGGCGTTTCTAGAAGACCACGGCATCGACGTAGCCCTGATTCAGGAAACTTTCCTCAAGCCGAGCCAACGGTTCGGCGTGAGGAACTTTTGCTGCTATAGGGAGGATCGCCTCGGCGGAGCGAAGGGTGGTCTGATGATTCTCGTCAGGAGAGGAATCAGACACAACCTTTTGCCCCCGACGGGCTTTACTTCCTCAGAGGTAATGTCGGTCCAAGTGGCTCTAGAAGGTAGTCCAGTAAACCTATCTTCATGGTACCAGAGAACCTGCAACAACTTCGATTCAGGTGAAGTGAGCAGGTTTCTGACTAACAACACTCCATTCATCATTGGAGGGGACTATAACGCTCATAACCCAGTGTGGGGTTCGAGACGGATAAACAAGAGGGGCGCTGACCTGTTTTCTATGGCGGATAGATACGGGCTGAACCTGCTTGTCCCGGACGAACCATCCCGTCTCGACAGCTTCTTAGATTTCTTCATCGTGAGAAATCTAACGAATCATTGCACCGTCCAGGTTGTTCACGAGCTTACGTCGGATCATTACCCGGTCATTCTAACCATAGGTACCAAGGTGGACACCTTCCCACCGCGAAAGGTATCTAACATCAGTTGGAGCAAATTCCAAGAGCATTTGCAAAACAGCGGGCCCAACCCGCGCATTGATAACGTTCAGCAGCTAGAGGATGCGGTCGAGAAACTAACTAAAGACATATTAGAAGCCACGAAAGCGGCGACTAGCTTCAAGACGGACCCTTCTCGGACCACCTTAGACATTCCGTCCGAGGTAAAAGAGAAGATCCGTCTGAAAAACCGACTATACAGACGCTATCGACTGACTGGCGACCCTGAGCTCGGGCGACGTGCAAACGAAGCCAAAAGGGAGTCCTTACAGGCTCTCGAAGAGTTCAGGATTGACAGATGGGACGATTTCCTAGCGTCAACCGACACGGCCGATCGATCGATTTGGAAAACGGCCAATCTCTTGGTGGGAAAGGCGAGAGCGCCGATTCCTCCCCTGAGGACGGGTGATACTCACGCCGTCACGGGGGCGGAAAAAGCGGAGCTCTTCGCCGTGACCTACCAAAAGCAGATGACCTCTCTTCGGCCTTCAGCCGAAAAGAGGACTAAAGTTGAACAGTTCAGGAAAGAAATTCTATCTTACCAAGGAACTCCTAATCCCGGCTACTTGATCAGCCAAATAGTCTCGCCGAAGATAATACACGATATTATCCGAGGTTTGAAATCTAGAAAAGTTCCTGGTCGCGACCGTATCTCTCCGATGCAGCTGAAACGGCTACCAAACAAGCAGATAGCTCAGTTGGCAAATATTGTCAACGCTTCTTTCAGACTTCAGCACTTTCCAGCTATATGGAAACAGGCCCAAATCATAGTAATCCTGAAAAAAGGAAAAAGCCCAAGAGAGCCAAGTAGCTATAGACCCATTAGCTTGCTTAGCGCACTCGGCAAGGTCGTCGAGAGGGCGATTCTACGCGCTCTCAACTTCGTTCTTGCCGACAAGAACATACTGCCGGACGAACAGCTCGGTTTCCGAAGGGGGCATGCGGCCGTCCACCAGGCGGCACGGCTCGCGACGGAAATCAGGCAGGGTTTCGGTGGTAGGCGCCATACGGGAGCCGTCTTCTTAGACCTCTCGCAAGCCTTCGACAGAGTCTGGCATCTCGGACTCATAGTCAAGATGCTCAGGCTGGGTATACCAACAGACCTAGTCAAGCTATTGGCATCGTTCCTGACTGGACGCACCTTCCAAGTGCTCGTCGATGGTACTTTGTCTTCAGTCCAGCGAATCGAAGCGGGAGTACCGCAAGGATCCCCTCTTGCCCCAGTAATCTTCAACGTCTACATGGCGGACTTTCCTAAAATTCCGCATGTAAAGACTGCATTCTATGCTGACGATACCGCTTTTTATACGTCAGCCCCCGGGACCTGGCTGATCACATCCAGGCTCCAAAGGCAGACGTTAAAAGCCCTAAAATGGCTAGCCTACTGGAGGCTAGCAATAAATCGCAGCAAAACCCAGGCTGTCCTCTTCACAAGAAGACAGCCGATAATCAGACAGAATATCCGCATCTACGGAGTCCCCATCAAATGGGCCAGATCGGCACACTACCTGGGCCTTGAGTTCGACAAGGCCCTCACGTGGGTGCCGCACCTAAAGAAGGTAACCGCGAAAGCAAGAGCCATGGCTCGTCTGCTTTACCCCCTAATGAACGGCAAAAGTAAGCTCTCGCTGAACATCCGATTAACCTTGTATAAAACCATGGTCCGATCCGTCCTCATCTACGGATCTCAGGCCTGGTTCCCGTACCTCCCCCCAACGTCGATTGCAATTCTGCAATCGTTCCAGTCACGTGTTCTTCGCACATTAGTAGGTGCCCCATGGTTTGTAAGGAATGCGCAAATCCACCGGGAAACTGACACACCAGTGATTCAGACATTCCTGTCCAGACTTCTGGACAAATTCCTAGCGACGGCGTCCCTTTCGGACAATCCGCTAATCAGAGCCACGGCAGCTTCATTGCCGGCCGTTGCCCCAGTATGACCATCCTCTTCGGTCACCACCTCCATGCCTAAAGGACGGCAGCTAAAACCCGTCGAACAAGCGACATTGTCGTGACGTTCGAAAAAATCAGCGAATACAAGTCAGGGCCTTCGGGTCAACTTAACCTCCAGGACAAGAAGCAGAAGCATACATTTTAATTCATTTATAATTAATTGTAACAAGTTTTTAAAAAGTTTTTCGCATCGATAATCAATATTATTTATGATATAGTTTTAAAATAAAGTAAAAAAATCGATAATAATTTTTTATTCAAAAACCCAATTGCTCAAAAAAAGCTTCGTGTCGATTGATGCAAACAAATATTCAAAAAATATAATCTTGGTACGTTAAAAGCCGTGTATAACGTCTAGACAGGCGACAAATCTTGGATCTATGCGTATGAGCGCGAAAGTAAACAGAAGTCGATTGTATGGGTCTGAGCTAAACCCAGCAAAAATTGTTCGCGCAAGAAGCACTTCTAAGCAAATGGTGGCATGTTTTTTTGAGATAGATAGGCATATGGCTACTGCGCCACTAGAGAATTGTAGAACGGTCAATTTAAAATGGTACACGACCATTTATTTGCGAGAAGTTTTTGAATAAATAATAAAACACAACCAGCGATGCAAGATCATTCTTCACTATGACAATGCGAGCTCTCTCTCACATGGAACCGGTCAAAACATCGAATTGACGGGTCATCCGCCGTACTGTCCTGATTTGGCAACTAATGATTTCGTTTTGTTCCCGTTCATGCGTGAAGAATAAACTAGGTGGTCAACGATTTTCAACGCCAGAAGAAGCAGTTGATGCGTTCATAATGCATATTTTAGATATACCTCAATCAGAATGGAAAAAGTGCTTTGAAAATTGATTCAACCGTATGCAAAAGTGTATCAATCATTGTGGAGAATATTTTTAAAAACAATTAAACCATTTTCAAAAATAAATATTTGTTTTTATTTATTATTCGGGATACATAAATAGCAACCCTCGTAAAGTGATTGCAAAATATCCAAGTGTCCACCTTAAGCTAGTTCTAGGCTTTAATAATAGGATCTACTGACGAAAGATACAACTATACACATTTTCAGAAAAACAAATGTGGAATATTTGGGATTTTATAAAATCGAAAATTATCTTCGTACTTGTTTTGATATACAAGATTTTCGTACTTAATTGTTCCGATCGATTTATACTGTTAGTTCTCGAGCATGAATTAATTTAATTTATGAATAAATAAGTAAAAATGATGAAATTTCCCTATACTAAGAAATGCAAAACTTATTGGATCTTAAATGATACTTTTCATATTTAAGATGTAATACGTTTTATGTATTATCGTGTAAACGAGTCTGTCTTTATAGAGATCAATCAAAAAAAGAAAAAATAAATAAATATACGAACAAGAACTCTTAAGTGTCTAACAATCATTTCGATATCGGATGTCTTTAAAAATGCATTTCTTACATTTAAATTTACATATTTTTAGACAATCGTGATAAATTTAGTGACGAGCAAGGAAAAAGTTTTCAAGGAATTTAAAGAATGGATAGATGGATGGTAATCGTGAACAAAAAAGTACCCAATATAATATACATATTTGAATCAAACTGAACATATAATCACTGTGTAGTATACCTTTATCATCCTAAAATGTAGAAAAGTAAAATTCAATATTTTGCTTACATTCCATTGTTAGGTCCTTTTTGTGTCTTACTAAGCTAAGCGGTAGAAAAAATTGATGCGAAAACATGTGCAGGAAACAAATATTACTTGTCACGAAGTCTGACATGCAATGCTATGTCAAAAATTTAGTAGACAATTACGACTTACGGTTACCTGTAAATCCTAAAATCGATTGAAAAAGTTCGAAATGAACATGATGATAATTTGGACGAAGAATGGAGAATAAGGACAAATCAAGAAAGAGCTTCTATAGTATTTCGATAACAAACCATTAAGGATATGATTAAGATGAATACTTAGGAAAATATGGTTGGAACTAGGATGATGATGATCGAGGAAAATATCAAAATCTTAAACATCAAAAAATGGTGTTTAATCATAACAAACATACAAGAACAGTGTGTTGTTATGGAACAGGCTAAGGCTTTTTAATGCTCTGTTGCGCGACAGGAGAAGAAGCTAAGCGATATTCTTGTAGTTCTGTTAAAAGTAGTAAAATGTCATGAATTTGTAAACTATGTCAAGCAATTTATATGAAAGAAGCAGGTTTTCGTGAAATAGTGAGAGGATTTGACATTTGACTTTTGTTATGAGAACATAGATAACATGGATCGCAAATAATCGAAATTTACTTGAGTTGGGGATGTGTGCTTATCGGCCTTATTGGGTACTTTTTCTTTTAGCGCATCACAGGATGCATCGCTAAAAATGGTAAAAGGTAAAATTTAACGTTCGCATTGGAACGACATTCGGCTACCACTCCAATACTTTTAGTATGGGGAAATGCTTTGGAAGCAAATGACCCTTACTAATCACGTTAGTGAAAATTTAAATACAGCCCATTATGTATCTAAAATATTGCCTATTAAGTTTCCTTAAAATATGTATTCAAAATGCAACATTCCCGAGGAGGACAGGTCAGAACATTTTGAAATTTTCTTAAAAATTGGCAAGGTCGCATCGTCATGTTTATTTTAGTCGAACAGAATTAAGTTTTTCTTTAACTGGCCTCTTTAGGCAATATTTGAAAATTAAATGTAATATTTTAATAGTCTTTCATTCAATTATATATATTCCTATAAGAAAAGGAAAACTTATTTAACACATCATTGCCATTTAATGTCAAAGTTGAAATTACTACCACTAATTTCCACTCATTAACACGTTTTAAACGGTTCACCTTACATCAAAAAACACATGATTAATTGTTTTATTAAATTAATTGTTCAACATATCCACCATAAGACTCTACGCAAGTCTGGCAACGTTTTAACAAGTTTTTCTGAATACATTTCGAAAGTTCTAGTAATAATTTTCATCGCTTGTTTATTCTTATTAATTAACGGGTTTTTTATTTGGAATCATTATTTGGATTCAAAAGAAAAATTCCAAGGGATTAACATCAGGAGATCTGGCAGGCGAATGATAGAGTCTGTTTCTACCTACGAGGGTTGTTATTTATGTATCCGGAATTGGTAACAATGGTGTTGCTAGGATACGTACTCACAAGGTTTTGTCATACAGACGCTATGTGTATAGTTCAGTGACTTGAAAATTTCATCTCAGTTAAAAAATGGAATTAACTCGTTAGAATTTTCATGCGATGATTTACTACGGCTTTCGACGTGGATTCAGTGCATCGATCAACTCAATTCGAGTTTTGGCGATGAAGTATGATCTAAAACCAATGTATATTATTGGTTTAGTGATTTCAATCGTGGCTGTCATTCGCTCATGGACGAATTTAAACAAGGTCGTCCAAAATCGGTTGTTGTGCCAGAAAACATCGATACTGTGCACGAACTGATAAAGCAAGGTCGTCATGTGACATACCGTAAGATTGAGACACATGATTTTTCATGAACATTTAGTCATGAAAGAGATTTGTGCGCGTTGGATTCGCAACTGGAGCGCAAGAAGCAAATGGTCGCCTGTTTTTTTGGAATAGATGGACATGTGGCTACAGTGCTACTAGAGAATCGTAGAATGGTTAATTGTGAATGGTTCACAACCATATGTTTTCCAGAAGTCTTTGAAGAAATAAGAAAAAACAAGTAAATATTTGAAAGGTCAAAACATCGAATTGATAGGTTCCACCTTACAGTCCTGATTTGCAGGATTTTTTTTGTGGGAGTTCTTAGGTTTTTATCCTTTATTGTAAGAACATTTTTTCTTTAAAACTATGTGAAGAATCATTGGTTAAAGTTAGTCAAACTTTTGAGCGATTATTCTGACAGGAACTTTAACTGGACTTGACGCATGTGTACAACGTGCACGGGGTACTAGATGTACAGAGTATTAAAATAATAAAAAAATAATATATAAAATTATAATAGCAATATGTAAATTTATAATAATAATGTTAACAATGTATTGGTGATCCTTATTGTGTGTTCGTTGGGAGGTTTGAAATCTTTGTTCGTTAAGGAGTTGAATAATATTCAGGTCTGCAGGCCAGTATCTATCGAGAGGCCCGGGATGGGATATGGATGTGGATGAAAGTACAGTGAAAGCCCCTTATTCACGGTTTCGTTATTCGTGTTTTCAGTATTCGCGGATTAAAAAATTGTAACCACTTCTTGTATTCGCGACTGAAAATGTCTTTATTTTTAGAGTAATATGTATTTATTTACCAGTTACCTTTCAAAATAAACAAGTATCAAAGCATTTATAAATAAACAAGTCTTGTTGCCGTTTGGCCAAAAGTTCTTTGACAAATAAGTCGTCACCGCCGTATGCGCCGCCGGGTAATGCGTGACGCTATGGTGTTGAATTGTTTGTTTTATTGCTTCATCTTATCATTCGTCGCAATAATTTTAAGTGAATAGCATGTATCCCTTCTTCTTTGTTCGCGGGTTATAATGTCGAGTAAAAGCAAAGGAAAATTAGTTCCAACACGGAAAATAACTGTGTTGCAACTTAAGGCAAAAGGAGAATTGCTTGACAGTTTAAGCCTTTGCTAGTCGTTTGTATCCATATCACGTTTTTTAATGTCAGTGAATCAACTGTACGTTCCAACAAGAAATCAGAAGAAAAAATGGAAGCTGCATTAAAATTGAATCATTGAAAACTGTAGCCAGAAGAGAGTGTTTCTAGGTGGTGCTATAATCCGTGAGAAAGCTAAGCGTATTTACGCACATTTTAAAGAACCTGGTCATGAACATACTGATGGAGGATTTCAAGCATCGGAAGGTTGATTCAATAAGTTCAAGGTGCGACAATAGCATGCATACAATAGCATAGCATGAAAATTGTCGGAAGAAGCTGCATCTCCAGACAATTCATCAGTAATAACATATCCAGAAATATTTTCAAAGTTAATTGCTGTTGGTGGATACAAACCTAAACAAGTGTTGAATGCAGACGAAACAGTCCTCTTTTAAAAAAGAATGCCAAATAAAACTTTTATATCCAAAACTCAAAAGTCTGTCTCTGGTTTTATGGCATCAAATGCTGCTTGATTCTAATGCATCAGGAGATTGTTTAATTAAGCCACTTATTTACAGACCGCTTTGCAAAATCGAAACAAGGACTACCTACCAGTGTTTTGGCGTTCAAACAAGAAATCGTGAGTTCCACTGGTTTCGGGATTGTTTTGTTCCTGAAGTTGAAACTTATTTAAAGAAAATAATTTTGATTTAATTGGAAGAGAGTTTTAGTTTTGGACAATGCTCCAGGTGAGCCGGAAGCTATGCATCCAAATATAAAGGTGATATTTTTGCCTCTTAATACGACGGTCTTACTTCAACCTACGGACCAAGGAATAATCCAGGCCTTTAAGCTCTATTGCATTAGACAAACCTTTAAAATCATACTGTACACCATGGAATTTTTTTTAAAGCATGTTGTTAACGCCAAAGCCGAATATCAATCCGACTTGAAAGACCTTTTAAATAAAATTACTAAATTCTTTAATTAAACTTACTTACTTTTAAATTAATTTTATTATATATTTTTTCTTTTTATTTTGTAACCGTTTGTATCCCCCATAATCCCGTTATTACGATTTCAAATTCACGATTTCTGTATTCGCGGTATATTTACGAAACGTATCCCCCGCAAATAAAATAAACTTCAGACCAGCCGAATATTTTCAAAAGCAACTAAATATTTTCCGATAAATAACTTATGTTTACTTACCCAAAAATCTCTTATCTTCTAATGGATAAATGTTTTGCTCGGCTGCTTCCAAGTCTTGTACAACGTCCTCGTAATCAACGGGCATCTGATAGACGATTTCATTACTGAAATAATCAGCTTGTCGCTTGTTTCTCTGTTGTGCTTTGATAGATTGAATGTTGCGTTTGTCTTGGGGTGCCTCGATAAATTCTGAAAACAATTAAAATTTTCTATAGAAAACTTTATTACAGTTGTTATTATATTGCTATAATAATATTGCGTAGTAAACTTAATTACAGTAATTTTTTGCTTAAAATATGTAGTTTTTTAGCCGCATTTTTATATATTCATTAAAATATTTTGAATGCCGGGTTAAAATTTCCCACCCGCTTTTTGATTTACGGTTGGTAACTTTGAGCTTTTTACAGTTATAATCTATCTTTTTACAGTTATATCTATTTTTCCGATTAAAAAAAATTGAACGCCATATGAGAGTGTGTTATTATTGTTAATATGCATTACAAATTCAGTGTACATTTTGCTGAGACGATATGCAAACTTTTTGGAGTTTTTGGTCGAAAAAGTACATAGAGTGAGTCAACTATCCGCAAATTGATTTAAAAATTTGATAAAACTGGATCGGTGATCCAGATTTAACCAACTACCTTCCTGTTCTGTAGTAAATTTAATAAAATTCATAGAAAGACCCAAAAATACACATCTACAGGAAGGCGAGGTCTTGGTTTCTTTTGACGTATCATCGTTGTTTGCGAGTGTCGATTCCACATACCTTGAAGTATATAAGAGAGTTACTCGAGTTAAACGGTTTTAATAACAAGATTGTTTCTGAGTACATCTCCTTAACGAGATTATGTATGAAACAAAATTGTTTTCAGCTTAATAACAGGTTTTACGAACAACAAGAAGGAACGGCAATGGGCAATCCTCTGTCACCGTTCTTAGCCAACCTACTTATGAATAAATTTGAATCCGAGGCGAAAGATGAATTTAGTTATTTTCCGAAGGTATGGTTAAGATATGTAGATAACGTTTTTGCAATTTTTGATTTAAAAAATGAAAACTTAGATGATTCTATTAGGAACGTAAATAGTAATTCCCAAAATATAATATTCACGCATAAACTCGAAAACAACAACAGTTTGACATTTTTATATAATAAGTTGGACTTTGATATTTTTAGAAAAAACACCACCACTTTGAAAAATGTAAGAAAATCCTGAACCTATTCCATACAGTCAACTTTTTCAATTATTAATGTAAGGCTCAGTAAACTTCATGGTTCATGATTTTTACACGCTTCATTAGGTAGGGTTTATCATATAAATATAGCATAGTTTAGTTTTTAGAATTAAATTAAATCATCTCCTGATAATGCTAACATGGTTAGCGTAACGTGCGTCGAGAAGTTTTCAAAAAGTGAATTGGTGTTTAGTGGTAAATCTCTTTGAGTTTAGTGGATCGGTGATGCAAAATCGTCTGAGTATAAACATGGAATAAGAATATTGCTATGATTAATGAACGTGTCGTTACAAATGTGAGAACATCGTGCACAACAATTAAACATTTCGGAAAGCTCCCTTTCACGAATACTTATAAAATACCTCAATCTTCATGCGTACAACATTGAACTGATGTAGAAACTGGAGTTTTTTGAGTATGCTCACCCTTTGAAGTTCTACAGGTGGTTTTTAGAGTCATGAAACAAATTTTCAATTTGTTCGAAAAATCATCTTCAGTGATGAGGGTCATTTTCAATGCAACGCTTTCATAAAGAAACAAAACTGTCGCTTTTGGGGCTAAAACCCTTGCGAAGGGCCAAACGAGTCACTGTTTGATGCAGAGTTTGGGCATGCAGGTATGGACCAGAATATGGACCTATCATATGGATGATAGGTCCATATTTTTCTTTGAAAAGGAGAATTGAAAGGTGAGATCTGTAAATGACAATGGTTACCGTAATATGATAACAGAGATTTTTGGCATCAACTAGATGATATGGATCTTGAGCAAATGTGGTTACCGAGAGATGGCACCACCTGCTACACAACTACTGCACCAACAATTTCATGAAATGCCGAAATCAATGGGCCATCAAGTTCTCATAATTTCATGTCGAATACCCTGCGACTTCTTTTTGTGGGGTTCTTTAAAGTTCTAGGCCTATACTGTCAACCCACAAACAGATGAGGACCTCAATAACTTCATCAATAATAAAGTCGATATGATATCAATGTAATTGATCACAGATTATGCTTAGTAATAAGAACAAAGATTTGCAGCCAAAACCGCGGTGGTTTGTTGTTTTGTTCGACATATTTTTCATATCTAGTCTGATAGTGTGTATTTCAGTGCTCAAAAAATACAATAATAAAATCAATAAAATGGTTGTTTTATTTCTAATTTATATCTAATGTTCAATTTGGGATACCCTTTATTACTTGCTCCCATTGTTCTGGCAAAAAAATAGATTCTAACTTAAATGGGTCAATATTCAGACAATCATATTCAGCAATCCATAATTGACGCCTTTTAAAACGTCATGGTATTATTAAATTGATTCAGAAATATAATTACCCGATGGCGCCAAATCTGGAAAATAGGCTAAGCATGGAAAAACTTTTCAATTGATTTACAAACGTTCTTCCTTCAGAAAACCGCGCACTGCCAGATAGCAGAATTGCTCTTCGCCATTTACTAGCTATTGATTGTTTTGTTTGCATCAGCATTATTTAATTTAAACAAATATTAGTTGTTGCTCTTAGCAACACTGTTAATGAACAACAGTTTATAAATATTTATAATATTTATCTTTGCTGCCGGTATGGATGGATCTTCAGAATCTACCCATGATTTTTCCACTTAGGATCAACAATGTATTGTTTCTTTTCATTTGTAACAATGAAGTACAACAAAAATGTTTGTATTTGCTTGGGGCAAGAAACTTGCTACAGATAAATATAGTACGATGTTTGGAGTAGCGACGTTACAGATATTAGCATCCGCAATCGCGGAACTTCCGCATTAATTTTAGCATCCGCATCTGCATCTGCAATAATCAATGCGGAGCTTTTGCAGATGCGGATGTTGCAAGTTGAGATGAAAAATTGTGAACGGAGTCAGCGAGTGACACTTCGCTGATTAACCAATCGGAATTTTGACACGTTTGTGTTGTTTTTCATTTTTGATTGTAAATCAATGACATGTTTAGACTTTAGATTTACATTATGTTTGAGTGTTTTGCTTTGGATAATTTATTCGACAAGTGAATCTACAATTCAAATACAACAACCATTAACGTAAAGTATGATTTGGACTTATTTTAAACCAGATGAGCGTAATCGAGATAAATCTCAGTTAAAATACGAAATAAAATATACTCTCGTAAGGGCCTTACAACCACGTCTTTAAAGAATCATCTGAAATCGATGCACCCGGAACAGTTTAGTCTGCTTCAAAGCTCAGATAATGAAAAACAATTCCAGAAGAAAAAAGATAAATTACGTAAGTTTTAACAATATTACTTTATTAGTCTCGTTTTATAAATTTGATTTAACTCGTGAGGCTAATTAGCTTTACCTCAGAAAAGATACGGTCGGTAAGAGGTATGACCCGGACATAGTTAAGTATGGTATTTTTCTTTCATAAATTGGTTTTCGAATAAACTTCTAAAAATTAATTAAAATTAAAGAGGAGCTTATACCGCAACTATCCCAAATTTGATATTTTGTATTGAATAAAAAATGTCAATCCAAGCGTTTTGATTTTTTAAACCTATTTTTAACGTAGTCTCTAGTTTTCAGAACAAGTTATAATTTATTTATGTTTTCTTTTTCAGATAAAAATCATCACTCCGCTTCAAGAAGCAAAAAAACATATTTAGAGGAAGTAGTTCAAAAAAAAGTGGGATACTATTAAAAATACCAATTCGAAAAAAATTGTCAAACTGATCGGAGAAATGATTGCACTTCAAAATTTACCATTTAATTTCGTGGAAGGTATAGGATTTCGCAGGCTGATACAAGAAATAGTACCAAAATATAATTTAATAGGGCGTAACTTTATTACTGATTTCGTGTGCAAGGAACTGTATGATAAAGTTGCTGACAAAGTTAAAATTTGAGAATTTTAAATTTGATTTAAGAATTGATTGAAAAATTTGATTACATGTCATTTACTACTGACATTTGAACAGATCCAAGCTCTAATGCTTTTTTGCTTAGCCAGACTTGTCACGGAATAGCAGAACACTTTGATCGATCATCAATTGTATTGAAATGCGTGACTTTTGACGATCGTCACACGGGTGATATAATTGCCGAAGAAATCGACACAATGCTCATTGAATGGTATAATTCAAAAGAGCAAGTGAGCATGATTCGAGACGAAGGATCCAACCTGAAAAAAGTTATGCAATTAGCAGTATTAAATATTTACAATCGCAGGAAAACATAAAAGACATCAAATAAAAATGTAAAAGAATTTCGACTCATTTTAACAATTCCACGATTGCTCAAAAACAGCTGCAAAAAGTTCAAAACAGACTGAATCAGCCGCATCGCAGAGTGTTCCAAGATTGCGAAACGCGATGGAACAGTACCTTTTAGATGTTTGAGCGATTTTAAAAGTAAAAGATGCGTTAAATCTTTTCATTAACTACAAAGACATTGGCCTCTTTTTGACAGAAGGCTGGACAACTATAGAATATTGTGTTGAGATATTGCAATCTTTTGAAGTAGCTACACGAGAACTAAGCAGCTCTCAGACTCTCATATCGTCTGTAATTCCAGTAATTCAAATGATTATGAAAAAACTGAATAAACATTTAACAAGATCACAGGATTCTGATCGAATTCGGTTGGCAGTCACATACTTATAACAAGAGTCTCTTACGTAAGACCCTTCTTATAAGCACATATTTTTTAAACCAGTGACCGAAGAAAAGATTAAAGATGAAGTATTGCAGGTTCTCCGAATTCCGAAGAAGTTAAATGACTGAGAATGAGAGATTCTCTGGAAAAAAGTATAGAACAAGGGACGCCTCGTTACGGCTACTAAGCTATGGTTTAAGTACTAAGCTAAGCTAAGTCAAAAGAAATCATGTGACAATCGTAGTCCCGGTGCTGTTCTTAAGAAGGAATTGTTTCTGTATTGTAATAAAAAAAGAATAAGTGTATCTGAAAGTCCTTTTAACTCGTGGATAGTTAATCGTAATGAATTCAAAATGCTATCTGCTACAGCACGCAGATATGTGTCGCCCGCTGCAGCCAGTGTTTCAAGTGAACAATTAGTTAGTGACGCGGAATTAATCTATGCACCTCTGCGAAACAGGGTGGAATCTAAAAAAGCAGCGATATTGCTCTTTATTAAATATAACACACTAATTTTTTAATTTTCCTACTAAAAATTTGATTATAAAATAAAGATTATTAAAAATTACGATATTTTTAATCTATTCATGTACCTAAATTAAATATTTCTTTAAAAAAAAACTTGAGATCTGTATACGCCGATGAGAGCCTTAAAACATCCGCATTCGCGGATGTCAAAAATTCTGCATCCGCAACATCAGTGATTTGGAAAACCAATGTGTTAATCACCTTTTTTAATATTTAATATTTAGAAATGATATGAATAATATTTAACGTTATTCAAAATTATTGGAATGTGTGTGTTGAAGTTTTATTCAATAATGCTTTGAGCGTCACATCTTCTATCATCACCACTTCTGAATTGTTAAAGATTTGTTTCATTTTAATTAAAATATTGTAAATATGTTAACTATTAAAGACCATTCACAATCAGCTAAATACATTTCCTCGTGTCAGCTTCAATTAGATGTAATGGGACAATCATATATAAAGAGTTTTTCAATAAAAGTGTCAGAACTTTGAACTTGTTTATCATATTGTCATTTTGCTCTTTAATATAACGTCTTTTATGTTAATTGAGCCTAGTGGAAAAAGGACTTCCTGTTTGTCTAAGATATACGTTTTGACACGAACCGCACTCAATTAAATATAGTAAACTTCTACTTTATAAAGTTTAATCGTTTGGCTTTTATTGTTTTTAATGCGGTGGCCTAGACTATTACTTGTTTTAAAAGTAATATTTTTATTGTGTTTGTATATGTCATTGTTTTGTATGTGATATTTTTGATGTTATTGAAAGGTTTTATTAAATTACTAGTTTTATTATAGTATTTTTAATAAATATGATGTACTTATATTTAAAACCTTTTGTAAAAAATATAATTAAGTCAAAGTTTTCCGATCAAGAAGCTCTACAAACAATAAATGGAGAGGAAATTGTAACTAGGTTGATGTAACCACCTCAAAGGTTTTGGCCATCCAGTGGAAACTAAAACAGAAAATCAATATAGCATAATTAAAATGTTCAGCTACTATCATGCTTATTCATCATCCTTTAATACCTTTAGTTTTCGTATAAATAGCAAACATTAACTTTTTAATGTGTCTATTAAATGTACATCAAAAATATTAAGAATATATTATTTCTATAAAGTTTACAGAACAACAAAAAAAGTAAAATTATCAGTGGTATTTCAGCAAATAATATATTTAATAATATAAACCAGTGGCGGCTCGTGAAGGTGGGCGTTGGGGCACCCTTCTAGCATTTATCACAGTAAACAAGTTTCAGAGCAAAACACCATATTTTATTTCCGTTCAGTTTCTTTCTTTTAACTCATTTTAAGATATTATTAAAAATTAAAAAATCTAGAAGAACATCTGTCGACCCATCACACCAAATAATGCAGATAAAAATTCTAACCTCTCGCCACAATTTTTACGTCGTTTTACGTGTTTTGTTGGTTGCCAGAATTCGGGGGTTTAACTGCTTTCTAAAACATGCGATTTGGACGTAGATTCCTTGCGACCGAGCGTATCAGTAATTAGTTTTAAACACTGATTTGACGAGTACGGAGCGTTTGATATGTCTCGCGTCGCGTATTTCGTTCGCCTCGCAAATACTTGTTTTGATTTAAGATTTGTTATATGTGTGCACATTGAGTAGTGCTTTTTAAATAAAAATAATGAACTTTTAATTGCAAACATAAAGATGTCTGATTTAAAACAGTTAATAATGACTAATTTAAGTTTTTTTTCGAACCTTTTCAAATTTATTCTACTGATTTACAGTTACAATAAACAGTTTGAATGGTTTACCCTTTGGGAAACGGTAAGTACCTACTTATTCATTCCTTTATCTGCGCAACAAGCAACAACCCATCCTTCAATGTCCTTGTAAGTAGTAACATTACAAAATTTTCATGTTTTCTTGGTTCACCTCCTGTATAGGGTTTCAATAGCACCAAAAGTATAAAGTAGGAAGCGGAAAGCAAAAAAAAATCTTTAGCAGCACGATTTCTTGCTACGCCCTCCCACTTTAAAAACCCACGAACCGCTACTGATATATACATCAATAACAATATTTTATTTTAGAAATATATCATTCATTTATTGATATTTAGTACGCATTAATATAACAGTGCATGAAAAGCATTGAATTATTAAACCTTTTGTTGGAAAATGATAATTTTGTCATAAAATTTTTAGTGAAGCTAAAATTTAATTAATAATGATGTATTGATTAATAATACCTTGATTTTAATTAAACTAACGTGGGCTCTGAATCGCGGTCATCAGCTATCGATTAACTGCGGCCAGCCTCCCGAAAAAAAAACTTTTTACTTTGTCTACGTCCTACGAATTGGCATGTGACCATCGTAGAAAACCTCTCAGAAGACATTCGACTTTACTCATCCTCGAACTCTGACTATATATATTATAGTCATAGTTCGAGTAATCCTGGGTCTCCTGGGATCCTGGGTCTCCCTTTCGGTCTGCTCTATGCTGGCTTCCATGTTGTTATCCCTCTTATTGGTGTATCGCTGTCTCTTCTCATTACGTGTCCGTACCATCTTATTCTTTGTGATTTAATTATTCTCACAATATTTTCCCCTCCTAACAACTTATTTTACGTTCAAAAATATTTAGTTTGTTTTCCTCTTTTGCTGTGAGTGTTCCAGTCTCATATATGAATGCTGTAACTATTGGTCTTGTTATTGTTTTGTATATTCCGAATTTATTCATTGTGCTCAATATTTTGTCTTTCAGTAATTTCTTGTTGCTATGGAATGCTTTATATCCTTTATGTATAATTTCTTTTATATCAAGTTCCTGATTTCTATCTGTTATGACTCCCAGGTATGTAAATGTTTTCACTTCTTCGAATTTATAGCTTCCGCACTCTAAATTTCTCAATATTATCAATATCATTGATCTGGAAAAGTTACGGTTCTAACAGGACAAATCCAGATATCATGCAGCCAACGCAACAACCGATTTATTAAGCAAACAATTCGGTGAGAAAATTATTTCGAGGAACGGGCCAATTAATTAGCCACCAAGGCCATGAGATTTAATGCCCATAGATAGTTTTCTTTGGGGTTATGTAAAATTTTTGGTCTATATCGATTAACCAGCAACTAATCCGGAATTGTGCGTTAATTCACATAAAACACATGGTTTTGAGTCATCTAATTTTGTTGTTGATTTATTTGAATTTAAACGCAAATATACGAAACCTTGCGGGCGTGAATCACTGATTTGCCTGCCGATTTTTTTCTCCAAAAGTAGGTCAGAAAAGAAGGTGATCCTGAAGATTTGAACTCGATAATTAGCTCTAATTTTTTTAATTTAAAAATGTTAATTTTTTAATCATATTCATTTAATCATATTCGATTAACTTTGCGAAGTCATATATCTAAAGAATAGAGGCAATCAATGAAAATTAGGGTAAACACCAACAGAATATACCTGACAAAAATATGAGATGTTGTTTAGCTTTCTACTTCAAAAAGTGAAGATCTGGGAATGTTTTAAAAATAGGCAAAATTACACTAAAATAGTGATTCAATTAAAAGTGCCCAGCTAAGCCGGATTTAAGTTTGAAACCAAAAATTATTTTTTCTCTCAAATAGAAGATCAGTAGAGAAGAATGCCTTTCGGCTCAAGTCTGTAAGTTAAACAATTGATTTTTTAAGGCATCAAATATTTACGTTATCGGTACACCAGATACAATTCTGACAATGAGAATGACCTTCAAACGCTCTTCCATTCATTCTTCACGATCGCCGGCAATATGATATGACAATATCAGTATGAAAAACAAAATAACTAGTAAGATGCGAACTAATGATGAAGGTCAATCGACCGAACAGATTATGTCGTTTAATTATTTGGTTCTCAAAATATCGGCAAATCAAGATCGAATCTCTGAACTTAGATGCTAAGTAAATAAGGGCAACCGAGTGTCGGGATGGTTTAATGGAGAATTTGGTACAACAAGAAGAGGCCCTATTAAGAATATGCGTAGAGAAGCAAAACTAAAAATTGATAAAACATGCATTCGCCTCATTATGACCTGTACAATAGAGACTCAAGCAGAGATAATAGGAAATCAAAATCGTTATTGAGAACATAGAAATGAGAAATTTTAGAAGAATGGCTGGTTACACTTTGTATGATAGAAAAGGAAATAGTGACATAGAACAAGAATGTTATATATATGATATTGTTAGATGGGGACGAAGACGCAGATCAGCCTGGAATGAGCATGTGGAACAAATAACACCTAACAGATTGGTAAAAATACGTCACAATCATATCACCACTATAATTAAAATTAAGCAACCTTTTAGGTGATTATGTTGCAAAATAAAAGTATTTCAAATGTTCCAGATGTATGCAGTGTTTGATTCAGTGAATAATAATATACTGCGGCGTAATATAAGACAACGTGGCGTAACGAATGTTCGTTACGCCAATTATGACGAAACAATGCATTTACGATGCACTTTGAGGCATGTTTCAAACATCCCATATGTTTCCTATTATACTAGCGACAATAATTCAATACTTTATCTCTTTCGTATATTAATTAATATTAATAAAACAATTAAAATACCGTATGGTAGTTTACAAAAAGAGGGAATGATAAAATTGAAAAGAAAATTTTATCTTTATGTATAATTATATTTAATAAATTAACAAAAAACTTTAGCGCATCATTTCGATATACGATGATCGAGTTAAACGTCCTGTACCTGTTTAAAAGTACCTGTTTAAATGAATTATTGTTTTTTTTTCGAAACGTCTTCTCTTATTTCGATACACTTTGGCTAACGATATACAAATTTTTTATGCCTTCCAGAAAGTTTGACTTGTCCAACTTTGCAAAATAGTCTTCTTTTTCGATAATGAACTTTTCACTGGATGTTAATTTTTGTCCAGCCATTTGTTCATGTTTAGAAAGAGAAACAATTTGTCAGGGGCCAAGGAGAATAGAACGAATCTGGCATCAGTTTGTTGCACACATTGACCAATGTCGCTTTTGCAACGAAGGACGAATGTGCGCGTGCATTATACTGATAAAATAGCACATTTTTCTTCGCCCAATGAGGGCATTTTTTTATCAGTTCTTCGTGAAATTTGATCAGTAACACAGTATAACACTCTCCTATGATCGTCTTCCCCTTGCCAATTAATCAATAAATATAATGTCTTAGGAATCGCAGAAAACAGTAGCCATGACCTTTCCGGTCGATAGAAGAATCTTTCCCTTCTTCAGAGCACGTTCGCCGGGTAAAACCCACTGTGTTGGCTGTTCCATCATCTCTTGTGTATAGTGATGAATCCCTGGTGTATAGTGATGTATAATGATGAATAGTTTCATTAACAATCATGAATCGATGCAGCAACTCCTTCAAATTTGATGATATATATTTAAATACCACTGTAAAGTGGTTACACGATTCCGTTTCTAGCACACAGTAAGCAAACACGGCATTCATCGCGCTATGTTTTTTCATCTTATATGTTCATAATCCCAACAAACGCTCAACATAGGAACCTTAGGGGGCGTCCTTATTGCGTAGCGTCACTCATCTTGGATCGACTACATCCAAACTCGGTAAATCACTTATAAACTATGAAATGCAAAGGAGAAGAGTCCTCATAATACTTTTTCAACTTATCTTCGGATTGTTCGACGGTTTTTTTACACAAAAAGTAGTTTTTAATCAACTCACAAAATTCTCCTTTTTCCTTGATTACAAAAATATGGAACTTATTATAAACGAAAGGAGGCTATTTTTTAGAAATGCAGCGAAAACATCGACATCTATCGGAAAAATATCTAACTTTTTATTCTATCTTAGCGGCCGTAATATAGCCGTGGTTGACGTCACTAAAGCATTCTTTGTGCAAATCAGGTGGTGTTGGTTTACTAAAGAGCCTTGGTTGCGACCGTTACGTCAAATAGCCGTGCCGCCATTTGGATCACGGAAGTCATAGCGATATCAAATAGTTCCTGGAACGTTTATTCCTGTGTAGCAATGACCATTTTAAAATATAAATCAGTGCAAACAGTACAAACGTGATTTGGGCCAGCGAATATGACAAAATATTGATTGGTTTTATAAGAAATAATGAACTTAATAGAACACTTAATAGAAAAAAAATGAAATACACCCTCTAGAGTACGATTTCTATATATCGTACTCTCTTCCAAACGATAGTTTTTGTTTTTTGATGACTAAATATCTTCCAAATATAGTATCAATGCTTGGTTCAGGTCTTCCATTATCCATCGCAATAAGCTCAGTGTCCGTTAACAGTCTTTTTTTAATTTGACATCTCTGGTCACTCTGGTCTCACGGCGCCGCGTTCTTAGAAAACCATAGCTTAACTCTGTACGATGTTGTAGACAGTTAATATAAGTCATATTATGCAATACGACTGTAAGTTTGCAAGCAATATTTATCAGAAAATCTAAACTATTATAAAAATCGATTACCACACCCTTACGAAAATATTAATAAGAATTCATGGTAATATAGAGGTGTAAAAAATATCGACAATATTTTAAAGATTTAAGCATCATCAGTTCCAATAAAAAATTATATGCCGTCTAAAATATACCCTGTCAGTCAGTAGTTTGTCTCCCTAATAAATCCGTCTCCGACACAAACCCATCAAGGGTGGGCGCGCGGGTGGCTTCTGTTTTTGAGATCGCTTCTCGGAAATGTAGCCGCAGTGGATCATTTCTCGGAATTGCAGCACGCGTTCTGTACAAAATAATGATTCATAAATAACTGTTCGGCATTTTTTCAAGCTGAAATACGAATTATATGACATCAGTTAGTGTCTCAATGCAAATTTAAATAAGATATGGATACAAAAATTCGAGGAAACTGATTCTTCCCTAAACAAAAAAGCAATGGGACCGCGATCGTATCCGAGACACAAAGAACATGTGTAACAGGTTGGGATGTCTTCTGGTCGATCCGAACTTCTTGATATAAATACTTGGCTGCCCTGGCAATATACCTAACAAGCTTTCTACAGATTTTAAATCCAAACTTTAAATTGCAACCTTTCAAGACAAAAAAACATTTTTTGACATTGTACTAGACCATAGTAACTATGAAAATATTCAGTTTTCAGATGAAGCATAACGCGCTTATCAATATACTGAAATACGAAATGTGTAAATAATGTAATGAGACTGATGGCGTACCGTTCATTCTGGCACACGCGTCTTCAGTATGAGTTTAAACTCCCTAGGGTCACTTGATGGTCCGTAGCAACTTTTTTTGTGAACCGGAGATTTCTAGTGCCTTCTGAAAATAGATGACAACAATTTAGAATAACGGAGCGCTATCAAGTTTCATTTCAGACTTAGGTATTTTCAAACCGCCCCAAAAAGTCAAGACATGTTTCCCTCCTGGTACTTTTTTAATCCTGCGAAAGGTTTTGAACGGTAGTGTGAGTCAAATTCAACTCTTCCTAAATCATTTTGACCAACCAACCAACCAACCATCAGAACGCACAAGAGCCCGGATTCTGCGAACATTTTCAATTGACTCTTGGACTCCTGAGGGTGCCTTAAACCACCTTGATACTGTTTCAAAAGCCTTTTAAAGTTTTTGCAGTTTCCGTCACACTGTGGGCAAGTCTGAAACAAAACTTTAATGCACCGTGCAATCATTGCCACTTATTTTTAGAACGTAGAAGAAAAATCCGGTTCATGAAAATAATTGCTGTGGACCACCAAGTAACTCTAGGATGTTCAAACTTCTGATGTTGCCAGATCGAAAGCTGCTTCATCAGTCTCATTACTATATTTACAGACCGTATATAAGAATATATAAGAAACTCTCGATTTACTAATGACCTGAAAATGACTCATTGGGCAGCCATGTCAGTAAATCGCTAATAGATCCTTAAGAATAGAATAGTCTTAGCAATATATGGATTATGTTAATAAAACAAAAAATTTATTAAAAATTCCCTTAATTTTTTTTCCTACTTTTAATAAATATTTATTTTCATACATATTTTTGAAAAGTGAACGAAAATATCACCCTCACTGCTGGAAATTCAGAATATAATCAAATGGAATAGAAATGGAATAAAAATTAATTTCATAATGTTTTAAGTTATGACATCAGTGTTTATTTGATTGTTATTATTATTGTTATTGTTTGAGATTGTTAGAGATTTTTAATTAAATCAATCAATTTTGCTGGAGTCAATTCAATTTATCTTAATAGAAATTAAATGGTCCAGCAATATTTTACTATTGCGCATTTGGTGAATCTTCTTCAGGATTGGTACGAAATGAATTGTTTTTAAATCCTTACTTATAAAGAGTGGGGCAAGTATCACTCTACCATTTAACTCGAGCGATAGTATTTTTCCTGATATTTGTGACAGTTTGGGCATGGCTTTTAGATAGTGCTACTATGCAATTTTTATTATGGCTAAGTGCACGTTAAAACATGCAGTCAAATTGTAGTAATTTACATAAACAACAAGTAATTCAATTATTGCAACTCAACGTGAATTTTGGCGAAAATATTGTAATCGTCCAAGACCTCATAAACGACAATTTATCGTCGCGATAATCCCTGCCACATTTACCAAACACTATTTCATCTAATTAAAGTTATAATACGGTATGGTATTCATGCTCAAAACAATATTGTATCATTTATTATTGCATCATCGTTGACCATAGTCAACGGTGAAAGCTATAAAACATAATTGAAAGCTTTTTGGTATCTCAATTGGAAGAGCAAGGAGTCCAGAATATGGTGCAATAGCACACATCAATAATTTGAAGAACATATTCCCTAGTCGTTTAATTTCACGAAGTGGAGATTTCGTGACATAGTGAGGATTTATAGTGGCCGCCTAGATCTCTTGATTTGAGAGCTCCGGATTATTTTTTATGGTGATTTTTGAAGGAAAATGTTTATATAAATAAATAATCATAAATAAATTAGGTAAGCATTAATACCAGATATGTTGACAAAAGGTAATAGAAAATATGGAAATATTTAAAAATAAATAGATAATATGTTAAAAGACGCACAAAGTTACATTGCTCTAATGGCTCACATTTGTTTGACATTATTTATCAGAGTTAATTAACACAAAATATAAATACAAAATAAACATATCATAGAAAAAATCTGATTTGTTTCTTTTAAAAGTTATAAATATTGAAAAGGAATCAAAATGGTAAAAATCCGGTTTATGAAAAGAATTGCTGAGGACCACCAAGTAACTCTAGGGTGTTCAAACTTGTACTAAAAGCGCATCTGATGTTGCCAGATCGAAGGCTGCTTCATCAGTCTCATTACTATATTTACAGACCATATATAAGAATTATAGAAAGAAAAAAATTAGGTAAGCATTAATACCAGATATGTTGACAAAAAGTTATAGAAAATATGGAAACATTTAAAAATAAGTAGATAATATGTTAAAAGACGCACAAAGTTACATGGCTGCTAATGGCTCATATTTGACTGACATAACTTTTCTGAATTAATTAACACAAAATGTAAATACGAAATAAACATATCATAGAAAAATCTGACTTGTTTCTTTTAAAAGTTATAAATATTTAAAATGAATCAAAATGAACGATTTTTATTTATAGAAAATTAAAAATTTCCCGTTTAAGCCAAATAAATTATTAGATGAAAATTCAAAATACAAGCATTAATTCAAAATTACCTGCAAATTTCTTGCCTAAAAGTCCATCTCTGGCAAGACTTTGGATGTTTCTCTTTCCGTAGACGTTGGGAAGTTCTCCAGTTTTAGCTAAACTGCTTATGGACCGTTTGCCGATGCCCTGGTTCGGATAGTTGAAATTCCTCGCCAAACTGGCGACATTTCTCTTCTCGTACAGATTTTCCAACAAAGCCTGGTAATCTTGGAAATTTTGGTGCCGATGTAATTCACCATTTCTGGCTAATGCCTCTATACCTAGAAATAAATAATCAAATTTAAAAATTTGAACATTTTTTTGTCACAATACCATATTTTTCCTCTAACCATAGCTAATGTTTTTTTTAATGTATGGCTTTTTTCATTTCGTAAGATATATTGAATAATGATATAATGAAAGCAGATAAAGATTATTTTGCGAGTTAAATGTATTTTGGAAAAAGAATATGTTTTATTGGAAAATCATGTCATTTATATCTTTGATATTCAGTACGTTTTCATCTTTTGTACTTCGGTATTATCTATATATTAAATATATAATATTCTATATATTTCTCGTTTTATGTAAAGATGCAAATAAGATTATATTCTGAAACCCTCGACATTCACCATTTATTTGATCAACTTTTTTGTAAAACCATTTTAGTTGTAATTGTAGTAGGCAACCAGTTTTCTTTTCAATGTTTACATCTTCTGTTTCAACGTAACGACTATTTATTTATTTTGCTAATATTAAACTTTTTATGTTAAGGAAGTACGAGCGATACTTATGAGTCAAAATAATGAAGAAATTTTCTTTTTCCTAAAACTTAAAATTGTTACAGACATTCACAATTTTTATTTATAATACTAAAATAAACTTTAACGAAATGACCTCGTTGTTATTAACAGACGGTTCGAAAAAAAATGTGCCAACACACACACACACATATATATATATATATATATATATATATATATATATATATATATATATATATATATATATATATATATATATATATATATATATATATATATATATAGATATAGACGAAATCGAGGAGAATATTTGAACGACATTAATTTAAAAACATAATGCCATTATTTGTTCTTCAAGCTAAAATAAAAATTACCACATTATTGTGGTTGCTTATTATTGTACCTCATTTTGATGTACTGACACACTTTTATTGAATTGAACACTGTATATTTACAGAATGTTTATTGTATTCATATTTGAATAATCCTTCCTATTGTATAGTGACCTCCAAAGTCACTAAAATCGTGTTGAAACACGTTCCTTTTATCATCAGCTTCAATTTTGGGAACAAGCAAAAATCACTCAAAATAAGATAACACCAACATGATCGAGGACCATTTAAAATTAAATATATAATAGATCAATGGTATATATATATATATATATATATATATATATATATATATATATACATATATATATATATATATATATATATATATATATATATATATATATATATATATATATATATATATATATATATATAGATATATATATATATTGGGTATATATGTATGAAGGTTTTAACGTTAAGAGAGAAAATTTATATTAAAAAATGTGCAAAGGTCAATTCTGTAAGAATAATAACTTTTTTAATTTCAAATTCATAAATGTATTTTTTTAGCTATAACTCCATCTCTTTTTTTCTCATCTAGTTGCTCGACGTTTAGAGTTTTGGTCGAGTGTTTGGTTAAAAGTTTGATTTCATTTATTTAAATAATTTTATCGTTAACCCAATATTATTCATATATAATAACATTCTGCAAATTAATAATAATATAAACTTTATCATATGTTATTTTTTATTTTATAAAGTTAGGATTAATAGTAAAAAAATAGAAAACTTCATAGCGGAAATTATTCTACCATAAGAAACTGTGTGTATAAGAGCGGTTAAAAATATAATTTTTTCAAAGCATTTTTCTAAAAAACTACACATTGAAAAATTTTAAAGTTTTAAGCATAGTTCAATTACACATCATTTGTCACAATTACCGAATTTTAAGTCTTAGATCTGGAAATTCGTTTTTTCCTTAGATTCGCTCCTGCTTCCTTAAGCCTCTGGTGGCCGCGCTATGGACTGTGAGACCGGGTGCAGTGAAAATTGCTTATATATAAAAAACCTGCTGCTAAATCTCTTTACCCCTCCCAATACCTTCTTAAAAAGTCATTGTGGATTGTTAGTAGCGAATGTTATATGGAAGGGTGTATTTCTTGTAAAGTTATTAACAGTTATTTGCAGATACGTCCTCTCTGATAGTGCGCGACCACTCGCGCTGATTTTTTTAATTGCTTATAATATTCATCCGAATTATAGGAAAAGTGAGAATAGTCATCATATAAAATGCGAATTGAAAAAAAACCTTACTTTACTAAGATGAACTATGAAAAAGAAATAAAACGCCTAGAACAATTGTATCACGAAGTATGTGGAGTAGTAGTTCCTGAAAATAAAATTTAAACACGGAAGATGCAGTTTTTGTTATTGGTAAATGAACAGAAAAATGAAATATTTTTGAAAAACGTGTGGTACTGGGGTGTGCTTGGAACATGTTAACGTAATTTGAAGTGAATATTATGACATGTTTCAAGGTTCAAATTAACGCCTAATTTACTAGAATATGGACTACGAGAAGGCTATTTTTATATGTATTTACGAGAATAAAGTAATTGTAATATTAATAATATTTAATTGTAAATTGTTTCTTATTATTTAACTATTATATATTTTTTTTTCGAAAAGAAACTGAAAAATATGTTTAAAATAATTTTTAAATTATTTTATAATTAATAATTTTTAATTTTTAGATGGGTAAAAATACAGAGAACTTTTGCAATGACTCAAACTGTTTATGCCAGTAAAGCAAAACGTTTTTGAAAAAAAATGTGATTGTTTTGGGTTAATGGTTATGTGCCAGGTTCATTGTTCAGGAATTCATTGGTATTCCGATATTTATTACAGTGGCGGCTCGTGAGGAAGGGCGTTGGCAAAACACCATATTTTATTTCCGTTCAGTTCCTTTCTTTTAACTCATATTCCTGGTTCACCTCCTGTATAGGGTTTCAATAGCACAAAAACTAAAAAGGAGGAAGGGAAAAGCAAAAAAAACTTCAGCAGCACTATTTTCTTTTATACCCTCCCACTTTAAAAACCCACGAGCCACCATTGATCTATTATATATTTAATTTTAAATGGTCCTCGATCATGTTGGTGTTATCATATTTTGAGTAATTTTTGCTTGTTCCCAAAATTGAAGCTGATGATAAAAGGAACGTGTTTCAACACGATTTTAGTGACTTTGGAGGTCACTATACAATAGGAAGGATTATTCAAATATGAATACAATAAACATTCTGTAAACATACAGTGTTATCCAATAAAAGCGTCAGTACATCAAAATGAGGTACAATAATAACCAAACACAATAATGTGGTAATTTTTATTTTAGCTTGAAGAACAAATAATGGCATTATGTTTTTAAATTAATGTCATTCAAATGTTCTCCTCGATTTCGTCTATTAGAATGCATTTTGGAAACCCAATTTTCTAATATGTTTTCAAATACATCGCGTGGTATATTTTCAGTGGTGGTCTGAATGTTTCGTTTAAGGTTAAGAATTGTTCAGGGTTTACTTCTGTAAACCAGAGATTTGTCACAAAACTACAATAATAATCCAAGGGCGTAATATCAAAATGATCTTGGTGGCTAGCTCACATTTCCATTTCGCGAAATAATGCACCCAGGAAACTTTTCTTACTATAAATCGATTGTTAGGTGAAAAGACCGACCAATCGCACCGCCTTATTGAAATTAAACATTGTTTATATTTATATCTATCAGTTCAGACCAAAGACAATTTGTTAGCATATTTCTATATGCTAGGAGAATGCATTCCATTAAACGAAACCGAAGAGGAGATTTGAACGATATTAATTTGAAAACATAATGTTATCATTGTGCTTCATTTTAAGATTTCAACATCAACAAATCTTATGAGACAACCCTTTTCCATCCATTAAATAATATATATGTACATTTACTACAATACATTAACCATAAATGTGTACTAGGGAACAAAAAAAGTGCATCATCTAAGATACATATTTAAATCAAATTGAAAATATTCTCGCTGTATATACAGGGTCGAAACTTTGTATGGAAACGGTCAAATATCTCGAGAACGGTTTGAGATTTCTTAATGAAATTTTGTACACAAACATCAGGAAATGTTTGCCACTTTTTGGGTATATTTTTATTTTCTTGTGGCATATTTGAAATTGAAAGCTTGATTTTTGATTTTGATTTTTTAAAACAACAACAGTACTTGACATTGTTGGAAAGAGCATTTTTTCTGAATTTAACAAGGTAAATATTGTATGATTTTTTTTTCAAAATAGATTTAAAAAATTGCTAAAAGGTGTTTCGGACTATTTTAGGGTAAATTTTATATGTACTAGGATATGAAGCTATGATTAACGTCAATTTGTAAATTTCAAATTTTTTCAATTTTTATCTGGCATTATGTGAAATATGTATTAAACTGAAAGAGAAAGAAAAGAAAGATACAATGGGGGAAACGCACTAACGCTGAAGTTTGTCTAGTATTAATGAAGTACATCCGAATAAAAATATTATTAAGTCAACAGGTTCAAAATCGGTGAAAAGATTCAATGATACAGGCAGCATTAAAAGTCATTTTAAATTAGGAAGACAAAAAAACCAAAAACCAATGAAAATTTGTTGAATGTTTTAACTGATGTAGAAACGGTAAGATTTCCGTGCAACAACTAGCTTTAAATCATAACATGTCTAGACGGGTTGTTCAAAAAATAATAAAAAAAGGTTTTATCCTTACAAAATATAATTACTATAAGAACTAAGTAAATATAGTTTTGCGAGGTAATGATGGAAAAAATAAATACCAATCCAAATTTTGTTTCAAATATTATTTTCTCGGATGAAGCCACATTCTGTTTAAATGATCATGTTAACAGACACAACTGTAGATTTGGGCTAATACTAATCCGCACTGAATGGAACAGGTTCATACACATCCTCAAAAGTTAAATTTTTGGATGGGATTTAGTCCAAGAATACTATAGGACCTTTTTTTATTTTCAAGTTTAATTAACCAAAACCAGGATATATGGCAAGGAAATATGGCAAAACCAGGAATACAGCAAGATGGTTCACCAGCCCACTATGGCATTAACGTATGAAATTTTCTTAATATTACTTTGCTAAACAGATGGATCGGTAGAGAATGATCGGATCGGAGCTTTCAAATTGCCGGGCAGGTCACCAGACTTGGAACCACCCGATTTTTTCTGTTGGGGCATTTAAAAAGTCGGGTTACGTTAATAGGCAAGAAAATGCCGAAGACCTCAAATTACGAATTTGCCGGTATACTTCTTATGTGGTAGGAAAACGCAATTCAATTGCGATTCACTGGATCTGTAGTTCAATGTGGGTTCCGAATTACGGTCATCGGCCACCGATAAACCCGGTCAGTACCCCTCTCGGGGTATCAACTCTTAGTTTTATTCTTAACCGTAAATCTTTCGAAAAGCTTACCGACTGGCGAATGACCAACATAGAATACCTCTCAGAAAACATCCGTCCTTATCTAGCCTCGAATCGGTGTGGAGGGGAAATTCCTTGCCGGATTTTATACTATCGCCTATTAAATACAGAAAGCAAGTCTGGTCTTTTATTATATGGTCACTCATCCCAGTACGACTCTCAACAAGCGACGCTGAATTTCTACCTCCGAGTTGCCGGAGTTACAGAGTGTTATAATAACCATGGTGGACCTTCATATTGTTTTGTGTCAAAAGTAAGTTGAATTTCTTGATAATTTCATCATTATATGATGGTTGTTACAAATATGATGAAATTGATCCACTAATTTTTTGTCATAGTTTACTAATTATTGTTCTCCAGAATATGTTGAGATACAAAACATTGTTTTTTAAAAATAATTTATTTACGTATACATAATTTTTTTAATGTATTTTTGTATTCTAATATTAGTAACCGAACTTTTATGCTATTAAAAGAAAAAATACCACTTAATTCGAGCAAATCAGAGTACCTCTGTACTTCAACTGTAGTTTGATTGTATTGTGTTTTTGCTGACTGATTGTATAACTGGCATAGGAAATGTATAACAAAAGCAAATTTTATTGTACGAGGAAATATTGTAGGGCAACATCATCATGCTTCTTAGAGTCATACTTTGAATAGATACATTATAACTAATCTCGAAGAGATCTACGACTACATCGTTATCATCATCTTTTGATGATGCTTACATGGTTAGCCAACGCACATTAATAAGCATTAAAACAAAAGTATTTGTTTAGTGGTAAATCTCTGCGATTTTAGTATTTCACACTAAAAGTTTCAATAAAATAATTGATAGATACATTATATTCCGTCACTAAAATGGTTACTAATATACGAATAATATTCTTCCGTTATATTTCAATAATTGATATTCAAATAAAATTCTTCAGTGACATTTGAACGAATTCTTATTGGACTGTTTCTTTTCGATGTCTTCATGTTCCCGATTGTCGTTCAATCGACTAGTTGTCACAATGGAAAAATACTTTTGTAAATTTAACCAAAGATTATTCACGTCAATTCAAAGAAAAAAGCTCCTTACAATAAGGATCAAAAACCTAAGGGTTTCCGAGAAAAAATAAGTTATTAAATCACCAATCGAATAGCTGTAATAAGAATTATCATTTTAAGCAAATATGTGAAAAAGTACTTTTGGCAAATATTGATATGATATTATTTAACGAATAAACTACAAATAAACTAATGAACATTGTTAAAACAAATTTTGAAAAATTTAAAATTACGTCATACGTCTGCCAACATCGACGTGACAAGGTTGCAAATGAATTGCAAAGAATTTTACTTCAACATTGTGACAAAAATATCATTTGACTGTGTGTCAGTGCGTGCATTTAAGTTCTATTTAAAACTACAAATATTTTTGGTATGCGAATATCAGAAAACGCTTCGTATTTACAGAGAACCTAGGGAAGCTAATAAGCCTAGGGGCTAAAAAAAATTTCTGGGTATCGTTGCTAGTAAATAAGCCTAGGGGCTAGGCTTATTTACGAGCAACGATACCCAGAAAATCGGCTTCCAACTCGGCAAACATTAGTCCAAGTTTTTCAAAGAATTTGGATACGGGAAGTGTGGTTCTAGAGTTCAAAAAGGTACGCGGATTCTATCTGAAGTACTGAAAGTGCATTGTAAGATTTTCCCATTGGATTATATAGAGGACACTAAAAGAACAATTACTTATACAATACCAGTACGTAAGGTACAAGCACTCTTATCACCTGATTTTTTACACAAGCAAAAATAATGTGAATAGTTTATTGGCCAAAACCAAAGGATATTTTTGTTCAGTATTTTATCAACCGACAAAGATTCTTTCACGAGAAATGGGATGGTAGACATCTTCAACAAACAATTTAATAGAACAATGATCATATATTTCTTAATGTGACGTGAATAGTGTAAAACATATAGTGTCAACAATTAGTGTAGACAAATCAACTTAGACATTAAGCGATAATAATGTGTAAGTTTTCTTTTAATTACAAATAATTAAATAAAATAATTACAAATAATTTAATTTACAAAAAATAACTTTTAAATTCTAATAATATATTTAAATAAAATTTTCAAATAAAATTGTTCTAGTATATTCAAATAATATACTAGAGAGACAAAAGCAACAGAAACTGCATTTCGATAGGTTGAAATAAACAAGATGATGATGAACACCACGTTGTCATTATTAAGAAAATTAAAATAAACTTTCTGTACGTGTTACAAGGTAACTTTTTGTTCAAAAATTGCATATAATCATTAATTAAATGTACGGACGTACTTTCTCTTACATCCTGTAGATACGAGACGAGCAATCATCTGAATGTAATTGTTTTGACAACTTATTAATACATTGATATCACTTATCGATATATTGCTTCGTCGCGCCTTTCAGACAAAAGCTACGACACAAGGCGTATTGCCTTTGCTAATTCGAAGAGTATATTTGAGGGAAATTAATAACGGAATTAAAAGATAATCTGGGATTAATTTTTATCATAATCTTCAAAAAGCTTAATATATTTGGTGAATCAATAACGAAAAGATACTCATTTACCTCAACCATAACATTTTTGTCATCAGAAGAGAGTTATCTGTAAATGTTGTTTTAGATTAGAAAATAAAAATAATGAAAGTTTGAAACCAGCATTGTGAATTACAGTTATTGAAATACAACTCTTGTAAACTAGGGCATTATCCTGTGAAAACAAGACATCTCAATTAATTTTTTTCTCATTTTGTTTTCTTATATTGTATCACAAACTCGCGATATATGATTCTCATAATAGTAACTTTACTAATTTGATATTGATAATTTACGTTACATAAAAGTTACCATCCATTCCATTCCATTACTGGAAATCTACGCAGCCTATAAATGTGTAAAAACACCACAACAAATTGATAAGGATTAATAAGAAATCACGTGATTCTTGCATCAAATAAGTTCACATAAAAGTGTACATAATACCTCTCAGAAATCTAATAACTAAAAATCAGACATAATTAATAACATAAGCTCTAGCCATAATAGGGACGTAAGTAATAACATAAGAGTTTCTTAAAAAAGAGATAAATGATACAATAATTTCTTAATTGAAGGTTAAACAGCCAAAAAAAATAAAAAGTAAAGTTTTGTTGAAACTGAAACACCTGCAGTATTTGTAAATACTGTTGCAACAGCGTGCTTGCTAAATTCATAAATTGAGGATCCCACATTAAAACCTTTAAAAAAGCTAAAAAGGAACTAATTTAATTCAATCAAGAAAAAAAAAATGTCGAATACATTTCGATAATAGATCTAGGGGACATTTTAGTAATATTTTTGGTGACGAAGTTCCTAAGTTCAAATAAATCACTAGTCACGTGGGTTACAGGACTAAATAAAGGCATTACATGGAGAGTTGAGAAGAGTGGTTTTTCCAAGAAGGTTTGGTAAAGCTAACGCGGTAATAACTGAAAAATTGAGCTTTATTTTTTATTGTAAGACACGTATTAAGATTGAGTATCTAATATATATATATATATATATATATATATATATATATATATATATATATATATATATATATATATATATATATATATATAAATATATATTGGAAAATAATGTCGCTGCTGGTTATAAAAAAGTATTGATTAAATCGTAACATAGTGCGATATTATCCGGATAATATTTTAATAAATTGTTATTTAAAAGCTAAAGGGCAATTTGTACTTCGATTATTTTTTTTCCAATTCTTCTAATGTTTCTTAGAGTACTAATAATAAGGGTTCGACCAGATTTGTAGATCTTTTACATTAACGCTAATATAACATGTAATAATTGACCGACAGTGACAACAATATGTACACTATTTCACCTATTCTGTCGGAACAATGTTCTTATAAGAATAGCAAGGCAATGAGGTGATTCTTGAAAGTATAGTTAAAATTTTACAAATGATTATTAAAATATCTACTCTAAAATTCAATTAACACAAGAAGCTTAGAGATGACGGATATCCTAGGAATTAAATTTATGCGATGTTAGAGCTGAAACAAGACAATATTTTTACACAAAATCAATATCACTAATAAAGTTAATCAACTTATAAATGAGTTTGTTAATAAGTAAATATGTCAAGCTTAGAAAATTCGAGCGATGTCATAGCATATCGATATGCCTTATTGCAAAAAAGATTTTCAACAGACCTTATTAATTATTATTAACCTTTTCATTTGAAAATTAGACAAATTGTACTATTTGTTCCATACCATATGATGCCATTTTTGTAAACGGCAACAATTCAGTTTCTCAAATGTAAAAAAAATAGTATATATGTTACAGAATAGTACAGATATTTATTAGATAATAATTCATGGAGGATCATATGTACTACTTGATCAAAAACTAATATAATTTTTGTTTTAAAAATTCGCGCGATTTGCGTAATAATATGTACAACCATTTGTTTTTATTGGTATGACGATCAATGGTATGATGATCAATAAAGAAAATATTACCAAAATATTATTTAAGTGTAATGTATCATTTCGAAATTGAAATGCGTGAGTCAATTAAAAAAAAAGATTTATGGCAAAATTTGTGCATTACGAAAATTGATGATCGTTTTGTACACCCGAATTATTATTAGTCAGATTTCACAATAAATCAATAGATTTTATTTAAAAGTCTTTACTTCTTGCTCTTAGTAGTTGGACGGTAGCATCGACAGTTCAGGGGCGGAAATTTTGAATTGAAAGACCAGTGGCTGTCCTTCAAGCAATGATGTCGTGGAAATATAAGCTTTTAATAGCCGGATATCCACACACCAGATAAGTTAAATATTAATAAAGTAGAAAAGTTTTGCATTGCTTTTTAGGATGCATTTTTTACGATGCAGAATTGGCAAAGAGGAAAAGCCTCCTATTTTCATGGTAGTCATCCCATTCCCGTAGTCATGAACTACGATCTATTCCACTCCCGCCAAAAATGTTTAAATGAGAAATCTTTTAAACAATTTTAATTCTTAATTAATTTCTTAAAATCTTATAATTAATTAATTTTTTTAATAATTAATTCATTTTTTTGTATAATAGAAGTAAGCATTAAATGATGAAATTTGCTAATATACCCTGCAAAAATAAGTGTATTCCTTTCTCGGAACTATTCTACTTAAGAAAGTACGAGTGATACTTATGATTCAAAATAATGATGATTTTTTTTTGTTTCCCTAAAACTTAAAATAGTTACAGAATTTGAATTTTTTTTATAATACTAAAACAAGCTTTATAATTATTAATAAACTATTATTTATTTATAAAAAGTAACGTATTGATTTCGTTATGCGGTTCGACAAAAAATATGCAGCAACAGCTCATATGTGCTTGGTTTGGCTTGGTTATTTTAAAATATATATATAATATATATATATATATATATATATATATATATATATATATATATATATATATATATATATATATATATATATATATATATTGAATTAACCAAACCAAACCAAACTAAACACAATATGATTGGCAGTAACGGAAAGCTACTGAATTACTTCGCGGGATTAATTTTCCGAAGGAACCATTTTTGGTCTCCGCTCTTCAGATTTCCTTTTCGAGAGCAGTCGACTGTGCATATATGTATATATATATATATATATATATATATATATATATATATATATATATATATATATATATATATATATATAAATATATATATAAATATATATATATATTTATATATATATATATATATATATATATATATATATATATATATATATATATATATATATATATATATATATATATATATATATATATATATATGAACAGCTGCCGAATATGAATGCAGAAGCGGTTGAGCGGTCAGTGTCTGTTCACCAGTGGTGCGGCTGATATTTAAATTCTGGAACTAACCCCTCCAGTCTTAACCTCTGAACCGTCATGGTTCAAACAATTAATTCAAAGTACAAGATGAAGCGTTCTAGTAATTACAAAATTACCCCAGGAGGTAGACAATCCTCTGCCAGCTTTGCTGGTACAACCGGACTTTCGGATTCTGGGGCGTCCGGGCTTGAACGCAAAATCTTTCAGAGGGAGTCGGAGACCTCTGGTAAATATCAACGGTAAATATCAATTCTCTCCTGCGTCCAGGAAAACTACACGAATTGGGGCGAACATTGAATCAGCAAAAAATCCAAATTTTAGCTTTGCAAGAAACCAGATTGACAGATGATAACACCTTGGAATTCGGCAACTACAGACTTTTTAAAAGTAAAACGGACAAAAGAATACTCAAAAATACACCACATCTCGGTGTTGCTTTCGCTATCTCAAGAAACATTCTTGGTTCTATACTAATGTCCAGCCAGTAAATAATCGACATATGACACTATCCCTCAAGTGTGCTAACAAAAACTATACATTAATCAATGCACACCTCCCAGTTAACGAAGAAAATAAATCTAATCCTGAAAAAGTAAATAAGTCCTGGGAAATTCTGGAAAAGACTATCTCTAAAATTCCCTCTAACCATGTAAAAATCCTATTGGGTGATTTCAACGTCCAACTAGGGAAAGAAAAAAAGTACAGGAAAACAGTCGGCAGTTTTCCCGCTCATAAATGGACTAACCATGATGGTAGAAGATTGGTTGAACTATGTTCGCAGTTTAATCTAAAAATAATGTCAACACATTTTAAGAAGAAAATAACAAAACAGAAGACCTGGAGGTGCCCAAACACGTACATAGGTGAATTTCAAATTGACCATGTTGCCATTTCGTACCCCAATTATAAAGAGATTTTGAATGTTCAAGTCAGGAAAGGAGCTAACATAGACACGGATCACTACTTGAGTAGAATTGAAACAAAAAATTATTAAAACAGCCTTAAAGTTGGTCCCTTTACAAAAACGTCGAAAACATCCATGGTGGGATGAAGTTTGCGAGCAAGCAGTATTAAGCCGAAGTAAAGCATTCAAAGATTGGAACAGTCAAAAAACAGCAATAAACTATAGCATCTTTTGGAAGTAAGAAAAGAAACATCGAAGCTAATTAGACAAACTAAAAGAAAATATGAAAACAATCAACTGAATGAAATAGAAAAAGATTTCCAAAAAAATAACACCCGAAACTTTTACAAAACATTTAAAACTAAATTAACAGGCTACCAACCCCAAAGTCTTTGCTTCCAAAAGGAAAACGGTCAATTAGCTCTAAATAACCAAGACAATTGCAAAGAACTTGCGAAATATTTTGAACAAATACTAAACTCTCCTGAGCCTTTAAACAAATTACCAACACTAAACCCTAAACAAACAAACCCAGATTCATTACCGCCGAATGAAGATGAAATAATTAGACAAATCAAGCGGCTTAAAAATAACAAAGCTTCTGGTGAAGATGGAATCACTGCTGAACTTTTGAAATCCGCTGGTCCAGGCACAATCAAGGAAATAACCAAAATTCTACAAGAAGTTTGGCGAACCGAACGGATTCCGGAAGATTGGAAAGATGCTCTAATCCATCCACTACACAAGAAAGGAGATAGAACGGATGTAAACAACTATAGAGGGATATCTCTTCTCCCAGTTTGTTACAAGATTCTATCTCAATGTCTACTAGACAGAGCACAAGGACAGTTGGAACCTAAAATTGGTGAATATCAAGCAGGTTTTCGACAGGGCTGATCCTGCCCTGAACAGATCCTGAATCTAAAGTTGATCCTAAGACAAGATCCTGTACATTTGTGGATTTCAAGAAAGCATATGATTCTATAGACCGCGAATCTTTATTCCGAATCTTGAAAGAACAAGGACTAGATCTGAAAACGCTGGCAATTATTAAAGCAACATTAACTAACACAAGGTCAAAAGTTAAATTCATGGGTGACATCTCAGAGCCCTTCGGAATTAAAACTGGAGTGAGACAAGGGGATGGACTCTCGCCACTCTTATTTAACTGTGTTCTAGAAAAAGCAATACAGGAGTGGCGTGAAAAAAAGTTGACCCTGAATATTGACCAGCCCATTAACCTGGGGAGAACCAACATCAAAATTGATTGTCTGGCGTTTGCTGATCATCTAGCTATTTTGGCTAAAGATGTATTAACGGCACAGAAACAGATTGAAATTCTAAAAGAAACAGCAGAAAAGGTAGGACTCCAAATTTCCTTTGAAAAGACACAATACATGACCTGCAACAGACTAAGAACACCATTTCTAAAAACAAAATATGGTAACATCAGACGAGTCTCTCAATTCAAATATTTGGGTGAAATAATCATGGAAAATGGGTTGGAAAAAGCGGCCAATAAGGGCAGATGTCAAAAAATGGAAACGGCATTGAGACTTACACAAAATATTTACAACAAAAAATGCCTATCTAAAAACACAAAACTGAGACATTACAACACAGTTATTAAGCCAGAATGTCTATATGGGGCAGAAACGCTCATTTTGAATAGAAGGAGAGACATCGAGGACATTGAAAAGAAGGAAAGAAAAATCATAAGAAAAATCCTAGCCCCAAACAAATAAATACAACAACATACCGACTTCGAGAAAACCAAGAAATCAAACAATACACAGATATACATAGCGATATGAGAAAAAGAAGACTTAAGTTTTACGGACACATAAAACGGATGAATCCAAATAGGCTAACTAGACAAATAGTCGAATTTTATGAAAATAGGAGTAGAGCTAAAGTAGAAAAAATTAAATGGATTGCTGCAATTAAAGAGGACCTAAGATCAGCAAATATTACACAAAGTGAAATTCAGGATAGAGTCTGTTTCAGACACAAGGTTGACGTTTGGAAGGTTGGTCAGAGAGAAAAATGTAGGAAGACTGGAACAACTTGGTCTGACGAAAGGAAAAAAGCTCATAGCGAAAGAATGAAATTAGTATGGGCGCAAAGGAAGGCTAACAACAACAAACGCCTTTAATTGTACTTCGCGTGGTCCACCCGGGCTCATACGTGAATAATAATAATATATATTTCCACGAAACCGCGCGGTCATGAGTCAACGACTTGGTTGCCAATTTTTTCTCCGAAAGTAGACTGAAAAAGGACATGATCCTGAAAATTATGTGATACGGACCCTACTTATGTTGTTTAGTGAATTGAAAATTTTATCTTAGTCAAAAAATGGAATTAAGTAAGTCGTGAGAATTGTCCTGCGGTCCTTTACTACGACTTTGGACAAGGATTATCTCAACAACAGTGCATCGATCAACTCACTTCGACTTTTGACAATGAAGCACTATTTAAAATCACTATATATCACTGGTTTAGTGAATTGAATCGTGGTTGTCGTTCGCTCATGGACGATTTTAAGAAAGGCCGTCCAAAATCGGTTGTGCCAGAAAACATCGATACTATACGCGATCTAATAAAGCAAGATCTTCTGTGACAAATCGTGAGATTCAGGCATCCCTGGATATTAGTATGAAAACCATACACAAGATTTCATATCAACATTTAACCGTAAAAAATATTTGTGCGCGTTGAATTCCTCATAATTTGACAATCGCTCAAAAAAGGCTCGTCTAGAGTGGTGCAAAGAAATGCTCAAAAAATACAATTGTGGTGCGTCAAAAGTCGTGTATAACATTTTCTTAGGTGACGAATCTTGAATCTATGCATACGAGCCCAAAACTAAACAGTAGTCGATTGCATGGGTCTTTCAAAATGAGCCAAATCCAACAAAAGTTGTTCGCACAAGAAGCACTGGACGATGCAACTGGTCGCCTGTTTTTTTGGGATAAATAGGCATGTGGCTACAGTGCCACTAGGCAATCTTAGAACGGTCAATTTTGAATGGTATACAACCATTTGTTTGCCAGCAAACTTTGAAGAAATAAGATATAACAGCCTAAGAAAAAAACCAATTAATATTCGACCGGTCACATCGAATTGATGGGTTATCTACCGTACAGCCCTGATTTGGCACCCAATAATTTCCTGTTCTTTCTTCAACGATTTTCGACGCCAGAAGAAGCGGTTGATGCGTTTAAAATGCATGTTTTGGAGATACTACAATCGGAATGGAAAAAGTGCTATGAAAATTAATTCAAACGTATGCAAAAGTGTATCGATCATCGAGGAGAATATTTTGAAAAACAATAAAACCATTTTCAATGATAAATATTTGTTTTTATTTATTATTTCGGATTTCGGATATTTATTGTTTCGGCAACCCTCATATAATGATATAAGATTGGACTCAGTTAAATATTTAATGAAAATGAATGGATTTTTAAACAATTTTTTAACTTACTGCGCTTCTCATTTTCCATTGAGTCCGGTATTAAGGATGTTTGGCGATATGGTAAATTTGTGGTGCTTCTCTTGTAATCATCTGGCAGCGGAGGATTCTTATACCAAGTACCTGCCCTGGCCAATGATTCTAAATTACGTTTGTGCTCGTCTGGAAAATCATTCCATCTTCCCGGAGCCGTCATGTATCTGGAAATACTGCACACTGATAATTATATCGCCAATATTTTGTTGACAAAAATACCTTTTGTAGGTTTTTCCATCTTCTAATTCCGCCACGTTCAAATCTTCTTGGAGTCTGCGAAGGAGATGCCGTCTTAAAGCTTGGACCTGAATAGAGTCATTGTCTTGAGGATTTAATAGTGTACGAAGGGTTTCCGAGATGTCTACATCACAAGTAGCGGCGCATTGTACCTGGAAAAATAATATTTAAAATTAATATAATAATAAAGAAACATATTGAATTAAAATATTCTAAAATTTCAGTATATTTATTCGTAGATGTGTTAATTCCAAATCAATTTAAGAAGAATCAATTTTTAATTTCAATTTCATGAGTATATAATGAGAGTTTGGCGATCGAGCTAAGAAAACATATCTCGACATTTTCTGAAAAATGTATCTATTTTTCAGAAAATATTCGAGTTGTTATAAAATATTTTGTAAGGTATGATTTATTTAGAGTGTTCGAACTTCCGATAGGGTTCGCTGACAAAACATTATGACAAATGTAATGGCAATCATCATGGCAAATCAAACCACCATGTCGCTCAAATCGCCATGGAACATGCTTGCAAATTATCCAAATTTATTATCAAAATCAGTGTTCTGTGCTCCAAATTTCTAGGGTCTTTTATGGTGCACATAATCGCCCAACAAACGATGTATTCGCCGAATTATCGACAATTGCCGAACGCAGTTTACTCTGCTCGATATTAAAACAAAAACAAAGCAAAAAAATGTGTTACAAAGAAAACATCGCCGCTGTTGCTGACAGTGTTAAAGAAAATCCAAATTTATCAATTTGTTAATGGGGATTGCTACAGAGCTATGAATGATGATTATTTAATTCCAAATTTGAATGGTCTTGATTTGGAGGAAATGCAGTTCCAACAGGGTGGCTCCACATGTCATACAACCAACGCAACAATCGATTTATTGAGGGGTACAATTCGGTGAGACAATTATTTCGAGGAACAGATCTGTTAATTTATATTTTATTTAGGGTTATGATAAATTTTTGGTCTATGTCGATAAACCAGCAACTATTGACGCCTTCGAAGCCAACATAACTCAGACGATTACGGACACAAGACCCCCATTGCTTGAAAAACTGGTCGGAAATTAGCTTGTCTTGTCAGTCGCTTGTCAGAAGTAGCCGCGGTGGATATTCGTCTAAAATTGTTTTCAAACATTAACGACATTGAATATTATTTCACATAAAATAAATAGTTTCAAGGCATCTAATTTGCCTTGTTGTTGTTTTAATTGAATTAAATTTCGGACGCAAACACAGTTAAATTCCACTAAAGGATTCTTCCCCTTCATTTTCACTGATATAAAGAAGGCTATTGAATTTAGAAGTGGTAGTATATTCACTAAAGATAATGAATGCTCTAGACACCCAAAAATTGAATCAACGACCAAAATCGGTACATCATAGAACACCATTAGGAGAATCCCAGAAAACTGTGAATTTTCATTTCTTTGACACTTTCGGTGTTTCGTCTTTAAGGTGTAATGGCGAATCCATGTATTATATAGAGTGGAAGAGACTTCAATAGGTCTAAACATTTTTGAGAAGTGTTAATTTAAATGCGTTTTTGATCGACATACCTATCTGGTGGAAATCTTTTTCATACCCCAAACATTGTGTAAAATGAATTGGACATTAATGGGCGTTTTGAGCGTTCATCATATCTAACGGATGTACGAACAGATGTAACGGGTGTAACGGATGTAACGGATGTAGATTAAAATTAAGCAGCCCAGTTTTTTACTATCGCGAACGAAGGATAAGATTTTTTTTTAATATGGAATCTAACTCATTTTGCGTATGTGTCAGAGTTAAAAAAACCCAAAACAATGTATATGGCGATTTTTTTAGTATGCCCGAACTGTAAATTGAAATAAAACATAAGATGATCATTCAATAAGCCCTTAGAAAATCCAAGAGATGACGCTCGTAGTATAGGATATGGTTTATTTTTAGTAAACATCATTAATCACCAGATAGCTGTATGGAAGTGACTACTCCCGAAATGATTGACAAAATTCACGACCTAGTTTTATGTGATCGACTAATCAAAGTGCGCAAAGTAGTTGAGGCCACAGGTTTATCGCAAGGTACAGTGTTTTCAAATTTGCACGAAAAATTGGGTGAATAAAAAAAATCGACAAGATGGGTGCCGCGTTTGCTCTCAGTGGAGAATAAACCCAATCGTGTGGTTGAATCTGATGCTGTTTTAGAGCTTTTTCGTCGGAATCCTGATGAGTTTCTCCATCGGTACATAACTATAAACAAAACATGGAAACACTACTACACTCCAGAGATAAATGAACAATCGAAACAGTGGGTTTTTGAAGGCGAACGGGCTCCGAAGAAGGCAAAGACGGTGAAATCGGCAGATAAGGATATGGCCACAGTTTATTGGAATGCACGCGAAATCGTCTACATCGATTACTTGAAAAAACGAAAAACAATAACTGGAGAGTATTATGGGTCGTTATTACACCGACTGAGCGAAGAAATCAAGAAAAATCGTCCTCATTTGAAAAAGAAAAAGATCCACTTCCATCAAGACAATGCACGGGTACACACCTGTACAGTTTCAATGGCCAAAATCATGAAATTAACGTTCGAATTTTTACAACACCCATCGTATTCAACGGATTTGGCACCCAGTGATTTTTTTTATTTCCGAACTTAAAAAAATGGCTTTGGGAATAACGGTTCATATCCAACGAGGAGGTCATCGTCCAAACAGATGTTTATTTTCAGGACCTTCCGAAATTTTACTTTTTAGACGGCTTAAAAAAGTTGGAGAAACGCTTGGAAAAGTGTATAGAGCTAAAAGAAGATTATGATAAAAAAAAATGGCTATGATAATTGCCATGATGACATTTGCCATGACAGCGATCCCTATTGGAAGTTCGGACACACTTAAAAAATCAGCCTTTATTTTATAATAGCTAGAACTCGAAAACATATGTATCTAAAATTTAGAGCTATGCCATTTAAAGAATCATACTTAACAAATATTACGGTCATTGGGTGAGCTATGGCAAAAATTTGCCGAAATATATTTTCTTCGAAAGAAACATTTAACAATTTTTGAATAAGAAATAAGAATGCATCTTAATTATTACAAGAGTTAACTAAGCAAAGAAATAATGCCTTGTTATCAAAATTCCTCTTTTGTCTGTTTTCCAATGACTTATTTACCTAATTCAATTATTTAATAATACCGTTTTCATTTTCTGTTTTAAATTGGCGTTCTATTTAAACAGTATACTTTGGTTGAGGCAATGTTTCAAAAATAAACGTACTGATTACGTTATTGTTAACTTCTTCTCGTGAAAAGCAATGCTGACTGCTTACGGCTTCAAAACAAAGGAGAAACCATAGGAACTTGTTTCGAACCGTTCTTAGAAACTAAATTAATTTCTGATGTGAATACAAAATAGTTAACTTAAAATTAATATCTTTTTAACAGAAAATCGCAGATGCATATAATTCAATATTTTTAAATGTTCATTTAAACATTCTTCTGATCAGGTGATTTGAAGACTGTCGACAGAGTTAATTTTAAGCAATTTCTTGATATTGTAGGGAGCATGTAAGTAAATATGGCAGCGATTATTCGTGGGAGGAGATACTGATCTTAAAAAAGTAGGCCATATCGAAGAAGAGACTCTGGATGACCAAAAAGAACCTCATTCTGGAAAGATAGGGAACAAAGCGTATAGGACATAGGTATGCCAGATAATAAGAATGAGTTCGGTAAACAGCATATTTGTTCGTTTAAGCTTATTTCTTGTAGTCTATTCATAATGCAAGGTGAGGCGGACAAGGACTGGTGAACAGGACTTTTAAAAATTGCCATTCCTAGTTGCGCCATTTTTTGAAGGAGTAAGCGTTGGAAAGGTGCATCCATCACTGATGTTGTGAGAAAATTTCATGCCATTCGGATCATTAGAAGCCAAATTATTGCACTTAAAGTATCAGTGTGTTTATACCATCGATCGAAAAATGAACATAGAACAAAGAGTGAATATTAAGTTTGGTATTAAACTTGGTAAAACATTCACCAAAACGTTTCAATTAATGAAACAAGTGCATGATGAGGATTGTTTATCCCGTGGCAAAGTCCTCGAGTAGACTCATCCGTCAAGGACGACGAACATCCTATTCCGAAAAATTTCTTGGTTACTCAAAGAAACATTGAAATTGTGCGTAAATTTATCAAAAATTAGCCAAAATCTCTCTTGCGATACACAGAAATGGAGTTGAACATGTCCAAAGATTCAATTTATCGCATTTTGATTGATCATTTGGGACTTCGGAAGGTTTGTGCGCGCTTTGTTCCACACAAATTGATTGACGACCAAAAATTGCTCCGAATCCAACATTGCAAGGATTTGATTAAATAGTTGAAAAAGAACGAAAACCTCAAGTACAGCATTGTTATTTGGTGATGAGAGGTGGTGTTTTTAATATGATCCAGAAACGAAGCATCAAAGCGCCGAATGGTAGCACCGGAGCGAGCCAAATCCGAAGATAGCCGTCTCGCGAAAGTCAAAAATCAAAACAATGTTGATTTATTTCTACCATTCGGCGAGAAATGTGCACAACGAGTTCCTTCCACGTGATCAATCGATCAATGCTGTGTTTTATTTTGGTGTTATGAAGCACCTGTTGTTGCCTATTCGTCGTGTTATTCCACAATACCGCCAACAAGGCAGCTGGCGCTTGTTGCACGATAATACGCTGTCCTATCGCTCGACGCTCATCACTGATTTTTTACGAAAAATGGCATTTTAACCATAAATAATTTACCATACCCGCCTGATTTTGCTCCCTGCAACTACTACCTCTTCGAAAAACTTCATTTATCGATGAAAACACAGCGTTAAGCTGATTTTGAAGCTATTGGAAAGGCGTCGACTGCCATCCTGAAGGACATATCTTTGGACGAGTTCAAAAATGTATTCGTCAACCTAATTGACCCTGCAAAACATTGTATTGACGCGCAGGGAGTCTATTTTGAATAAAATTAATGATTTTTTTTCAAAAATAGAAACATTTTTTCCGTGAGACACACCTTGTATTAATTTCGTCTCCCACCTATCGACATATGGTCATTAGATTAAACGGTATAATTAGAGAGCAAATTGGAACAACTTTGGAGTATGATGTGCCACAGAGTTGAATATAATCTATTGTGAGCAAACCCAAGCATACATCATCATAAAGCATGCAAAATTTTAATTGAATATTTTATCACTTATTTTCCAAAATAACCACACTACATCCAAACATCAGTTTCTTATCAATAACTGAAATTGAGTAACGTCGATCGTGGTTAGTACTTAGATAAAATCAGTAACGACTTAATTGCCTGGTAACAACTTATTCGCAAAGTCAATGAAATTGAAAGAAAAGCTGTGTGATCTAAACGATATTTATTGTTTATTGGTTATTTTTGATGAACTATATTCAATTCTTCTACTGGAACCCTAGTGTGAAACACTAAACTCAAATAGTTTTACCGCTAAACATCAAATCACTTTTATTAAAGCTCTCGGCGCACGTTTCCCTAACCATGTTATCATCATAAGGTGATGATTAAATCATCTGAGAGCATTAAAAATATATATTAAAAAAGATTTGGTGTTTAGTGATAACTCTCTTTGAGTTTAATGAACTATATCGTTAATGATATTTTTTTGCAGACGTCATGTAACAGTTTACATAATATGTTATGTGAAACGTAGACGTAAATATTTGCCCTAAGATTATAATTTATCGGCATTTTAACCGGATTGAAACACTGCTGAAGCAAACTCTTCCAAATGCTTATAATTCAACACGGCAACTAATACACCTCCTTACCTTGAGCACAGTCGGGATATAAACTATATATATATATATATATATATATATATATATATATATATATATATATATATATATATATATATATATATATATATATAATCCATTAAGGATGGATCGCGGCCGGACGTAACTATTTATCCCACAGCTTTGGGGAAAAAAAAAAATTGTACTAAAAATGATCATGAGAAATTCACCAAAAATATTTTAAAGCTTCTAAAACGACCGCAAGAGGGCATGACGAGCTAAACATTTTTAAAAATCATTTTTTTATATATATATATATATATATATATATATATATATATATATATATATATATATATATATATATATATATACCAGGTGTCCCATTAAGGATGGATCGCGGCCGGACGTAACTATTTATCCCACAGCTTTGGGGAAAAAAAAATTGTACTAAAAATGATCATGAGAAATTCACCAAAAATATTTTAAAGCTTCTAAAACGACCGCAAGAGGGCATGACGAGCTAAACATTTTTAAAAATAATTTTTTTGTGTATTTTCAAGTGGTAACCGAGTAAGAAAAATTCTCAGTTATAATTAGCAAACTGTCTCCTACAACTTTGTTTTCTAACATTTTGTCGTAATTTCACGAATAGTGGGGTGGGGGGAGTTTTACCTATTGAGATAAAAAGTCGTCTAATGTCCGTTTGCCTTAACCGATTTTCCTCAATTTAGATTCATTTAAAAGGCAATTGCTGGGACAACCAGATAATCTGGGAGATAAATTATTTAGTTTATAAATGAAACCGCGAGGTGGCGTTACATTCAACAATAGTTTTTTTGAAGTTTTGTTCAGTTTTTTCAAATCGATTGGTACAGCTTTTACTGCATGGAAGGTAATTTAAAGAGGAATCGTCCAGTGAAAACCCGAAACCGATATCTCTGACATGTCAAGAGATATTTCGATTTTTCTGAAAAAAAATCAGTTTTAATTTTTACCGTAATATTAGCTAAAAATTGGTCTTAATATTTAGGTCGCAATCGCAACCGCAACAATTTTATTTAAAAGATAAAATTATCTATTCAGTGTAATATTTTCTAATTTAATTACATAAGCGGAAAAAATGCCCTTCTCCAATTGTTGCATTTTCTCTTTTGTGATGCTTAAATACTACTTGACATAATATTGAAATCAGTCATTAATAAATATACCTTTCTATATTTACTATATATATAATATACTCTTTCTTTTAAACTAAATGAATGAATGAATGAAATTATGCGTTTTCGGGTTTCCAAATAAATGCATGCAATCCTTAGGTACATTACACAAAGAGTGTAAGAAGGGAACCATGGAAACAAACAAAAACAGTCAAATTAACTTGTCAATTTTGAAATGCATTACATTTTCAACATTGCATTTATTGATTATTAATAATTATTATAATAATATCTAACAATGCTTTTTACGAATAACGAGGCCTATGACATGTTGGCGGTGTATTTCCAATGTTTTGAAAATGCATGTATTGCAGAAAGGCAATATGCAAGTCAATATCCCGAAAGAAGGTATTATTCGAAGAAGGTGTTTACACGTCTAGCAAGATGCTTACGAGAAACAGGAATTGTGCATCCAGATCCAGTCCGCACCATGTGACGTTCGATTCGTAATGGAGATAATGTCGTAAATGTTCTGGCTTATGTTGAAACCAACCCCCATTTAAGTATCAGACAAATATCTGAAGAATTAGGTGTTAGCAAGACATCCGTTCATCGAATCTTAAGAGATAACAAGCTGCACCCCTATCATATTGTCTTACACCAAGCCCTTTTGGATAACGATTTCGACAGACGGTTAGACCATTGTCACTGGTTAAAAAATATGTGTAGTGGAAGTAAACAATTCTTAAAACGCATACTATGGACTGATGAAGCTACTTTTAGCAGTGATGGAGGCGTTAACTTACATAATATGCACTACTGGGCAGTTGCTAATCCACACTGGATGTTATAAATCAACCACCAAAATAGATGGAGTGTGAACGTATGGTGTGGTGTTTTGGGAGACAAAATTATTGGCCCCTTTATTTTTAATGGACATTTGAATAGTGAAACATATTTAAATTTTTTACAAAATGGACTACCAGAACTAATGGAAGATGTTTCGTTGGAAACAAGAAGACAAATGTGGCACCAGCATGATGGATGCCCTGCCCACTTCTCGCAGGTGGTTCGAAACTTCTTGGATGCTTCGTTTCCAAATCCTTGGATAGGACGGGGTAGTTTATTTTCGTGGCCGGCGCGCTCACCGGATTTGATAGTCCTCGATTTTTACTTGTGGGGAAGACTAAAAGACCTTGTTTTTCAAGCTCGTCCTACCACACGAGAAAACATGATTGAAAGAATTCAAAATTCAATAACCAGCATTTCAAGAGCGGAAATTGAAGCTGCCGTTTTTAGTACTCGTCGAAAAATAAATCTTTGCATTTCTAAGGATGGAAGGCATTTTGAACATTTAGAAAGGCGTTAAAGTTCAGATTCTGTTAATTATTAGACTGTTGTGCTGTTAATTTTATTTGACTGTTGTTATTATTATTATCTTCGTTGTTGGCCCGTTGGCCTTTAAACACGCTCCAAATTAATATGGCACAAAGATTTTGGACCAGTCCTAAGCCTGGGTAAAGTGTGAAGGAAGGCAAACATTAGGTTAATATTTTTTTTAACTTAATGCAGGTAGTAGTGAAATAATAACTGATTTTTTCAGAAAAATCTAAATATCTCTTGACATGTCAGAGATATCGATTTCGGGTTTTCACTGGATGATTCCTCTTTAAATTACCTTTCTAGCCATGTGATAAAAGCTGCACCATTCCATTTGAAAAAACTGAACAAAACTTCAAAACAACTATTGTTGAATGTAACGCAACCTCGCGGTTTCATTTATAAACTAAATAATTTATCTCCCAGATTATCTGATTGTCCCAGCAATTGCCTTTTAAATGAATCCAAATTGAGGAAAATCGGTTTAGGCAAACGGACATTAGACGACTTTTTATTTAAATAGGTAAAACTCCCCCCACTTCTTTATTCGCGAAGTTACGACAAAATGTCATAAAACAAAGTTGTAAGAGACTTGAAAATACACAAAAAAAATAATTTTTAAAAATGTTTAGCTCGTCACGCCCTCTTGCGGTCGTTTTAGAAGCTTAAAAATATTTTTGGTGAATTTCTCATAATCATTTTTAGTACAATTTTTTTTCCCCAAAGCTGTGGGATAAATAGTTTTCAAGATACGGCCGCGATCCATCCTTAATGGGACACCTGGTATATATATATATATATATATATATATATATATATATATATATATATATATATATATATATATATATATATATATATATAGTATAAATGACAATGGAACTTCAAGGATCAGGTATAACGTCTAACTCAAGCAGTTATATAAATCTCTGGATATTGTAGACTAATGAAGGTTTAGCGACTCAGATGTACGGAACAAGTGGCAAAATTGCTAGAAAACCTAATACCAAGGAAAATCATGGTGGAGTGAATAGGAGATAACAGAAAAAGAGGTAGATTCAGGATAATGTAAGAAGAAATGCTGAAGAAGTACTCAAAAATTGGCAAGAGGCTGTTGGAGATTGATCCGGTTGGAGATGAAGGTTGAAGGTGGTCAAGGCTTACTAATAGGCTGTAACACCACAGGAAGAAAAAGAAAAAGAGAACTTTTGTTACTAGTTACAAAAGACAAAGGAAGTTATGGATCTCTTCAGTAAGTGGTCCACGTCTTTTTTATGGATGTACTGGCGCGTTAAATATTCAGCGTGGGTGCTTGAAAATTATAAAATAGCAATTATACGGAAAATATTAAATCAATTAAAAAATAACGAACGCTGTCATATTAAAAATACAAGGTTTATGAAGGTCGCTAAATTAAGAAACCAGATTTCGCAATAGATATATATATATATATATATATATATATATATATATATATATATATATATATATATATATATATATATATATATGTATATGTATATATATAATATATATATATATATGTATATATATATATATATATATATATATATATATATATATATATATATATATATATATATATATATATATATATATATATTGCGATATACTAAACAATAGTTTTGGTCAGATTCAACATATTTGAATTATGAATTTCAACAAATGATTTACCGCAGAAACGTTTCCATAAATCACTTTCAAAATAATGTTAAAACCATTAAGAGAATATACTTTTTAAAATGTTTTATATAGCTGGTGTTACTTAAGCTAATTTATCATTGAAGGCAACTGTTTCTATAGAAAAAAAGTCAGTATATACATAAAATAAATCAATTTACGATTCCGATAAATGGTATATTGAGTTATTCTAGGGTATTAAAGGTTAAACGTAATACATTCTGGTTTTAATTGCATTATATTATTAAATAGAACAATCACAATTTTATTTGGTGTTATATAATGAGAATTTAATTGTTTAATTATAATGAAATAAATGATTTTAATTAAACTTAAGGAGATTAAAAATTAAAATTTAAGGAGATTTATGTCATATTTTAAATCACTTCATCATTTAAATAAATCGTGGTTTTGCTGACGTTTCGATGGAATGTCACCCATCATTTTCAAAACGTTTACTCGACGGTGTTTCGACGACAAATGCATTTGTCATCCACCAGTGGATAACACGGGATACTCGAGAAGCTATCGTTACATGTCAAGACAATGGTTCATAGCTATGCTAGGATCCGATAGGTGGCGCTGTAGTCAAGTTACTAACAAATTCTATATTTAAAAAAGGAAATGATTCGTATTTAAACAATATGACATATTAACATCATTTATGTGTTATTGTTGATTGATTTGACCGTTACTTTGGGATAGTTCATTTTTTAAAAAGGAACAAAATAATTTTGTATGTGTTATTGATTTAAATAAACATTTTCTAATACAGGGATTTTAACCAAATCAAACTCATCGCGCCACCTACCGGGAAGTGCAGAGCAACATCTGCCAGGCCAGCTAGTATATATATATATATATATATATATATATATATATATATATATATATATATATATATATATATATATATATATATATATATAATAAGGCCATGTAGCGAGGCGATGGGGCGAAAGATGAACCAGGGCGATCCTGGACTGTATACCGCTTGACTGCAAACGTCCACGGAGAACACTGAAAACATGATGGACTAATGACATCAGGAAGTATATTGGACCCGAATGGCAGAAGAAAGCTCCGGACTGCGAAAGTTGGAAGCATGCTGAAGAGGCCATTATCCTGCAGTGGATTAATACGGGCTAATGATGATGAATCACCAACATTTTTCTTTGGTGCTTGACCGGGAACGAGCCCCACCCATCCATTCAACTGGATGGCATATGTTTCGTCTTTCGATGTAAATAGGATGTCTACGCCTATGATACTATGATACAAAATGAAAATAACAAAATCATTGTTCTGCTGATAACACAGGTTTTTCAAAATTTGCCCATTCCGTTGATACTGGTATTTAACACATTATTACAGTTATTTTTAAATTTTCAATCTGTTTAAAAATGCCTAGATACATGATATCTCATTTTAACAGATCAAGAGTAATTGTTTTGTTACAATAGGGCTTTAATTAAAGTAATATCGCGGAAATTGTAGGTGTTTCCCAAACTGCTGTATCGAAAATTCATAAAAAAATTCCAAGAGACAAATGACATAAAGGATCGTCCTTGAAGTAATAAAAAATTAGGAACAACAGCTGCACAAGACCGGCAGATATCAATGATAGCTCGAAGAAATCGTCTGGAATCTACAAATGGTATATCAAGGGAGCTTGTTTGGCTGGAAGTTGCAAATGTGTCATTACAAATGATAACACCCATTTAAGACACAAATAAGTCAACGAACGCATTTCACGCTCCCCGACATTAAAACAAAAAAAAGATAAAAAAATGTGTGTTTCAAAGAAAATATAGCCGCTGCTGTTGGAGTGTTGATGAAGATCCAAATTTATCAATTTGTTTATAGGGATCATTACAGAGCCATGATCAATGATTTTTTAATTCCGAATTTGCGTGGTATTGATCTGGAGGAGATATGGTTCCAACAGGACGTTCCACATATTATAAAGTCAACGTAGCAATCGATTTATTGAGGAAACAATTCGGCGAGAAAGTTATTTCAAGAAACGGACCTATTAATTGGTCACCAAGGTCATCTGATTTGACGCCTTAAGATTATTTTCTTTGGGGTTATGTTATATTTTTGGTCTATGCCGATAAAACAGCAACTATTGACACCTTAGAAGCAAACATAACTCAAACAATTGTGGACATAAAACCTCAATTGCTTGAAAAAGTGGCGCGAAAATGGATTGACAGAATGGGCTTTGTCAGAAATAGCCGAATAGTCCGAAATTATATTTCATTCCATTGAATGTCATTTTACAAAAAATAAATAGAATCAAGGCATCTAATATGGCAGTTTGATTTGAATTTGAAGTTATGTACAGTCAAAACTCCTTATTAAAAATTGTGACCACTCTTGTACTCGCACTTTCTTTTTTCGGGGATCCAAAACCAATGATACATATTGTATTTTTAGAATAATATGTATTTATTTACCAGTTACCTTTCAAAATAAACAAGTATCATAGTACTTATAAACAAATAAGTCTTATTGCCGCTTGGCCGACTGTTCTTTGACAAATAAGTCGCAGCCACTGCCGGGTTACATTGAGGCTATAGTTTTTGATAAAAGCCGCCTACGCACGATCAGTGCCGAATGCTTTGCTTTATTGCTTTAACTTGAGAGTGCCTCTAAATTATGTTATAATGCGTGAGAAAGCTAAGCGTTTTTACGAACATTTTAAAGAACCTTGTGATGAACATACGGATGGGGGATTCTATGCATCGAAAGGTTGGTTCAATGAGTTTAAAATGCGACAATCACTACATAACATCAAAACAGTTGAAAAAGTTGTATCTGCAGACACTTCAGCAGCTGCAACATATCCAGAAGAAATGAATTGCTTGTTATATATAACAAGTGTTCAGTCTCTGGTTTTAAGGCAACAAAATATAGAGTTACACTGCTGCTTTGTTCTAATGCATCAGGAGATTATTAAGCTACTTGTGCTTTACTGGTTGCTAAATCCTCGTGTTTTGAAAAATCAAAACCAGGACAACCTACCAGTGTTTAAAAAAGAAAGCGCCCGTCTAAGGAAAGACGTCTTGTTTTTAAAAGGCAAATTGTTAATGCCACTGGCGAATATCAATCCGAATTGAAAAACCTTTTAAAAGAAGCAAAACAAGAAACAATTTGCTAAATTCTAAAAATCTCTCATAAAACTGCTTTTATTATGTATTTTTCTTTATACTTTCTAATTTTGGAATGTATCCCTTATAATCCCGTACAAATTACCATTCCGCATTCACCATTTCTGTAGTCACGGCATCTTATGGACGGAATAAGTGGCTTTGACTGTATAAATAAAAATATATAATATATAATAAATATATATAAAATATCTTAAGATATAAAATATCTTAAGATATAAAATATCTTAAAAAGGAATAAAACAATTTTTTACTTTGTTATCTATCACTTTTATTTTTAAATAAAATTTGTGTAACTATAGTTTCGCAAAACGACTTTACATTCTCAAACACTACATTAAAACTACTACTACTACTACTAAAAATAAAAATGATAGATAACAAAGTAAAAAATTGTTTTATTCCTTTTTAAAAAATTAACTATCACAAAGTAACGGACAAATCAATCAATAATACAATCAATAATATATATATATATATATATATATATATATATATATATATATATATATATATATATATATATATATATTTCGTATGCCTCTAATCGAAGCAGAATATATATATATATATATATATATATATATATATATATATATATATATATATATATATATATATATATATATATATATATATCGTTGTGATTGAGTTATTTCGCTTATTGCAGCTCAAACCTCAGCTTTCAGCTCATCAATATTTTTAAACGTCAAAGTTAAAATACCGCACCACATGTTATATCCAAAACGGGGTTGATGTCTCGATGTTCGAACACGATTTTTATTTTGTGTTGACTAATAATTACGATTTTTTCTGTTGAAAATGCCATTGTTATACAAATAACTTTTGTCCGTCCAGAGAACGTTATTAGGAAAATGACGATTTTCATAGCATTTCCTAGTAAACTATTAGCAAAAAGTCATTCTGCACTTGTAATCACCAGGAAGCAACGTATGAGACATTCAGAATTTATAAGGACGGTATCCTTCTTGACTAAGTATTCTTTGTGTGACTGGTATAGGAACAGCATGTTCCTTATCATTACTACGAAATCCTACAGTATCATCTTCTTCTACTGCAAGTGAAACTGCACCATGTGCCCTTAATTTGTAAGTAATCTTTGAAACATTGATCAATTGATTTGATGCCGTTCGGGATATTTTTGAAAATATTGCATATCTGTTTGCCTACAATTCTTATGCCTCTCGATGTAACAGCAAATTGTATCAAATTTGTCTTCGTTAGAATAACGTACCATTATTTTAGTAATGTAATTTTATATGTATATTTATATATTTAGTAAATTATTTCAATAATGTACCATTTTTGTATAGTAATTAATAATTACTATTAATTACTATACTATATATAATAAGTAATAAATTTAAAACTTTCAGACTGTCAAATGTTACATCTAAACAAATTATTGAAAGAATTGCAAACACATGCAAATGACATCCCTTAGTCGGAAATTATTATTATTATTGTCATCCCTTAGTCGGAAACATGTAATAAATATTAATTTTGACATGTCGTTGGATTCAGAATAAAAAGTAGAATTTACATAAAATACAAATTTTATATTATTAAAAAAAACAAAGTTGCTAATGACCGAGAAAAGCCGAAACGTCGGATCAAAAATCTAATTACACTACTTTGTAGAAAAGAAAAAGTGGCCATGAAAAGGTCAAATTTATTTTGAGATATCTCCTCAAATAGAATTAGAAACGAATAAAATCCAAATCGTAAAAATTCGGTTTTTCCCACATATCTTCGAAAATATTTGGAATTTTTAAAATTTAAAAACGTGATATTGCAGAGTTCAGTGAGGTGCAACTTTTTTTTAATTTAGTCACCTCTGTATGTATCTCTTATGGTTTCCTAGATCCCTGTAGAGAGCATTCTTATCTGGGACACCGTGTATAGTGTGTGCGCATATATATATATATATATATATATATATATATATATATATATATATATATATATATATATATATATATATATATATATATATATATATATATATATATATGTATATATATATATATATATATATATATATATATATATATATATATATATATATATATGATTTATTCATTAGTTTCCATGACTCATTTCATACAATCAATATCACATCTTCAATTCAATCCTTCCATCCCCTTCGATCTTCCCCTTTTCGATTCTCCTGCTAATAATTTCCAAGCGATTTTTTTACTGATCTTCTGTAATATATTCGTTCGAGATACCCCAGCTAGTGAAACTCTACTATTGTCACCGCATTATAGATTTTATAAAGTTCCTGATTTGGACGTCTTTACCATCCTCCGTTTGTTTTCTGCCTCTATTGATTCTAATCTGAAGTTTCTTACTATGTAAATATATAGAATTGTTTCATGTCGTAAATCTGGAAGGACCCTAGTTTTTAATGTTTCGAATCATCTCAATGAGCATATTTTGAACACAAAAACTAGTACATATGATTTCTGTTTAGTTTTATGTTTCTCTATGTTTTTGCCAAACAAAATTTAAATTATTGTAAATTGTATAAAAATTTTATTTTTTATTTTGAGGTGAAATATTTTTGTATGCTACTTAGCTAAGTAGTACTCTTATAGTTCTGTTAAAAGTGTTAATATACCACTTGTTCGTGCACCACTTCGGTTAAAGTTGAAATTTTTGTAAACTAGCGAGATGGTAGTTTAAAAATCAGAGTTATGCATGAATTAGAAATTATGTACGTAACGTAACGTTAAGGACGTAACAACAAATGACATCGTAGACGTGTGGCTATTACAAAATCGATATGAAAATATATGGCAAATGCGCGATGCTTCTGTTGCACTTACAGAAAGGACTGTTTCGAGGATGATTGCTAATCAGCATTTGCTTATAATAGGAATGCATACTTATTGTTCCAATTCAATGATTACACGTGCAGCACGTAGCAAGACGCGTCGCTTAGAATAGTGCCGAACTAGAATTGACTGGTATCTTTAATAGATGTTTATTTGCTTTATTAATGATTTTGTGCGATGATGCCTAGAAAGGCTAACATTTTCGGAGTGAAATGCGAACTTAACTTCCGCATTGAAATGATGGCATGTAACTGTCACTTCAGGAATATGAATATGAATATTGTATAAGGGACTCTGCTTATTAAGCAGGTCGTCTCTAGTAACTATCACATAAAGTTTAAATGCAGCCCGTTATGTAATCAAAATATCACAACCCGTCATTAAGACGTATCTGCAATCAATGTGAAGCATATCCAAATTTCAGTATTGTCTGAATGATTGTGGCGTGTTCATAATTTTTTTTTCTCGTGTTTTTTGCCACGATCTAAAACTGAAAAAAATTTCAAAAATATCTGTTCTTTGGTAAATAAAGAATCACAGGGTAAAAAACAAAAACAAAATGAAAACAAATTTCTCAATGATTCTTTGTCTGTAATAAAGTTGCCTAACAAACAAAATTTAAAAAAATACAAAAATTATCTAAAATAAATACAAACTTTTAAACGTTAACGTTTCGGAAGGTCTTCTCCTCCCGTTTTCAAAACGAATCTAACAAAATACTTTATATTAATTTCTATATATACCATATATACATACATATAATGATAGGAAGTAAACTTTTGGGGTTAGAGGCGCATCAGCAACTGAGAAGCCTATTTAGCGAATAGAAACTAAATATATTTTGTGTATATGTCAATAATACTTACATTGACTGTAATAGTTTTAATGACAGTGACATACTACCAAAAAAAAAAATTTATATATATATTTTTATAAAAATTTTTAAAAATTATAAAAATAAAAATTTATATATATATATTATTTATATATATTTATATATATATATTATTTATATATATTTATATATATATATATATATTTATATATATATATATTTATATATATATAATATATATATATATATATATATATATATATATATATATATATATATATATATATATATATATATATATATATATATATATATATGTATATATATATATATATATATATATATATATATATATATATATATATATATATATATATATTTATATATATATATATATATATATATATATATATATATATATATATATATATATATATATATATATATATATATATATATATATGTTGTATTTTATTCTTATGTTGTATTTATTTACTACTCTTTTAATTGTGTCAGAAATACCGCGGATGTAAGGAATTGTGAGGATAATTGTTTGAGACTTATTATTATTATTGTTATTAGTAAGTTGTCTGTTTTGTCTGGTATCAAAAGTTTTAAATGACTTATCATTAAAACTGTAAGTATCATTAACATATACACAAAATATATTTACTTCCAATCTTTTCAATATATATATATATATATATATATATATATATATATATATATATATATATATATATATATATATATATATAGAAATTAATATAATGTATTGTTTAGATTCGTTTTGAACACGGGAGGAGAAGACCTCCCGAAACGTTAACGTTCAAAAGTTTGTATTTATTTTTCGTTATTTATATAAGAACAGATATTTTTGATATTATTTTGAGTTTTAGATCGTGCCGAAAAACTCAAAAAAAGAAAAAATATAGGTAGGTCATATATCAGATATTGGATTGTCTTGAAAGTTAATAAAGTTTTTCCATTAGTTGCCCTTTTAACGCTTGTAAAAAAAATCTATGTTGGATTTGTAATGCTTATTTACATATTATTATTATTCCTCTGGTGCTCACAATGTTCATTCCAGATTCACTCTGATTTGCCTTCAGTTAGTCAAGTTGATTCAAATTGAAAATGTAACCCGATAACTTGCATTTCCACCACATTATGCTTTTTATTTTAAAAAGGGACCAGAATGCTGTTCAAACGAAAAACAAGATTCGTGCCGTTTACGGAGAGGGTTTAGTTAGAGGGCCATAGTGTAAATAGCTGTTTGGAGGGTTCAGGGACAGAAATTTTGACCGGGAAGACTGGCATTACTCTGGAGGTCCTTTAATCACTTACGTCGAGAAAATAAAGATCATAATTGCCAAACATCCACGTACCACAGGTCGTGAGATAGCAGATAAGTTAAATATTGGCTATCGACTCTTTTTAATCTGAAAAAATGGGTACGTCTGACAATGTAATGTATGGGTCCTTCACGAACTTATTGATCGAAGTCTGCCGGACCAAATCTCTGTATAATTTTTTCCAAAAAACGTGTAAAGAAATGTTATGGTGATTACTATGAGAGTGAGGGTTTTAAGTAAGGATTTTAAGTACTTTATTCGAAGACCGAATTATGCCGAAAATCATGCTTTGCATTTGGTGGGATTGGAAGAAGCTCAAAGTAGTTCTATTTTGAGCATCTTCGACACAACCAAAACTTGTTGTGTCGATTCAATTCGGATATTTTGTCCCGTCCATCTTACTCATCATACACGGATATCACACTCTCGGACTATCATCTATTCCATCCTCACTAAAGTTGTTTAAATAAGAAATATTTTAAAAGGGAAGAAAAGGTTAAAAGTAACCTGTTGATATTTGTTATGAAAAAGGCATTATGGACCAACAACCACGTTGGCAATAGTTACAAATAACAATGGTAACATAATAGAACTACATAAAAAAATATATAAATTATTTGCCTTTCTCTTTGTTTTAAAAAAATCCCTACGAACTTGAGTTCTGAATTAGAGTGTATTTTTTTTGTTCACCAGTTCAACACATTTTCAGTAAGTCCCCGGTCTCACATATAGATGACGCCGCTTACAAAAAATCCTTGCCAGTGCTCGGTTGTGCCAACCTTCAAACGTCATGTGGTAACATTTCTTGACAATATGTCTACTAATTTATAAATTATTGTGCTTTAAGTCACGCCACTTTTGTTATTTTCAAAACAATGGAAAAAATAATTTCCTATATTGATTAAGAACTGCCTTTGATGAAGATAAATACCGTTTAAGCAAAACAATGGCTTGATAAACATTACTCGGAGGAAAATCAACTCTGCCGCAGGAAAATCAACTATAATTGCCTAATATGCTGAATTCAAACGCGGGCGTACACGCACCGATGCTGGGCGCTCTGAACGTCCAAATGAGGTGGTTACACCAGACAACATCAGAAAAAATCACAAAATTGTCTCGCAAAACCGTAAAGTAAAGCTGTAGTTGATAGCTGATATTATGAAGATGTCGAAAGGAAGTATTTACACCATTTTGCATGAATATTTCAGAATGCGTAAATTGCTATCGAAATAGGTACCGCGTTTGCTCACAGAGGAACAAAAACAACAACGTATTGATGATTATGAGCAATGTTTAGAGCTGTTTAAGCGAAAAAGAAAGGATTTGTTCATACGGTATGCGACAAGAGATGAACCATGGATATATCCGTAGTTAAATTAGAAGTCAGCTGAGTGGACAGCAGCCAGTGAAAGACGTCCAAAGCGGCTAAAAACACAACCATCGGCAGGCAAGGTTTAGGGCCTCTGTATTTCGAGATGCGCATATTATATTGTTCATCGATTATCTCGAGAAACGTAAAACCATCAATAGCGAATATTATATAGGTGCGTTTGAAGGGCGAGATCACAAAAAAGGGTCCAAATGAACAAAAAAGTGCAGTTTTGTCAAGACAATGTACCATATCACAAATCGTTGACAACGATGGCTAAATTGCATAAATTGCACTTCGAAATACTTTCTTATCTGCCGTATTTTCCAGCTCTGGCCTCCAGCAACTATTTTCTGTTCTCAGACTTCAAAAAAATGTTCGCTGGAATGAATTTTCGCTCCAATGAAGAGATAATTGCCGAAAGTGAATAATATTTTGAAGGTAAAGAGAAATCATTCTATAAAAAAGGCGTAGAAATGTTAGAAAAGCATTGGAATGATTGTATTGTTCTTCAGGGAGTATATATTGATGCATAAAGTCAAAATTTGTAAAAAAAAGTGTGTTTTATTTGTCAGACCGGGACTTATTGACCGATGTATTATATACATATCCTGGCTTTTACTTGTTTATAACTACAACCACAAATCGAAAATAGTCAATTAATTCCAATACGTTTCCACTCGAAATTTTACAATAAATTCATGTTTAAAGCCAATCGAAAAATCATTATGAGTTCACATTAAACGCCACAAAAGCTCCGATAAAAGAATCAAACATCCAGTTTAATTGAAATCGTTATTCGTTGCGAATGAATAAATTTCATTTGATCAATAGTCCATGAATAATGGGCGGTGCTGCAATTAGATGAATATCATGCAGAAAAAAACTTAATATTACAATTTATCATCCCACTATTTTAATTAAAATATATCACATTATATCTAATGTTAGGCCATGTTTTTAATAGATATTTTGCGATATTTAGTACAGGAACTTTCAACAATAAGATTCTTTTTAAAAGGTTAATTCAACAAAATATTTATAGATTTTATTAATTTATTTTCAAATTGTTTTCATTTATGTTCTCTAAATACTAGGGTGTAACAAAAGAATTTGCATTTTTGAGGTTGTTTTATTTACTGTTAATAGTGATTCACTCTTTGGCGACATTCCTATTCCTAGCAAATGTTGGTTAATGAGAGTATGGAATATCCTGGATACGGCGTAAAAAAAGAATTTGTATTCTTGAGGTTGCTTTATTTACTGTTAATAGTGATTCAGTCTTTGGTGCCATTCCTATGCCTAACAAATGTTGGTTAATGATAGTATGGGATACTCCTAATTTCCCCGAACAATTTCCTAGTGCTTGTTCTAGAATATGTCGCTACAACTGATTTTAAAACGTCCGGATCAAGCGACCATGGACTATCTTATCCTATCTGCAAGACTCACGCTCCCGAAACTTTTTGAACCAAAGCTGAGAAGTGCGGATTAGTATGGTACCTTTTTCTTCTAGTTGGCACATCTCACAAGCGGCGTCAGTGGCTTTGAAACCTTTTTTTTTAAATAAGACCAGTACGCGAAACATACTTTTATTAAAGTGTTTTTAACGTGGATCATTACTGCCAACACACATAAGCAAAATATTTTCCAGTGATAATAGACAATTTCTATATTTAGTTTTTAAGACCACCATAGAAGAGAAGCTTTTTTCGCATAAGTAAGAAGTAGCGAAGGGGATCAATGTGTTCAAAGCTTCAGTTATTAGGTTTCCATATTCACATCGTCGTACAAACCAAAAATTATTTAAATCTTGAGTTAACAATTCTAGTTGTTGTAATGTTTTGCAATGTTACAGTTTTGTCGGGCGATATTTCAATAAGTTGGTTATGAATCTCAATAGGTAATTCGGCAGCTGCAACAACATTTTCATCAAACGGGTTGAGAACCCATCACCGAGAACCCATCAAACCCCCACCGAAATAAGCCAAATATTACCTAATATTATGCCGAAAAAACACGAGGAGTGAAGAGAGTTAAATTATTACATTAGAATTGAATATATATCCGAACTAGTGGACGTTGGGCACAGTAATGCCATCTCTTGTCGAGTAGTCGACCTATTTTGTATCGTATGGAAACTTTGCGTTCTTTCTCGATTATTCGCCACGCCCCTCGGTGGGAATGAGCGGAGCTTTGTGGAAGTTTGTGGTAGTTTCTGGACGGCTACTACCGGGCTGCTATATAAGCGGCGCGTGACCACGCTTACGCCAGTATTGTTCCATGCGAACTCGAAGCGAATATAAGTGAAAAGTGGTGAACGAATAGTGAAGAGAATTAAGTGTACCGTGTAAGTGAGTAATTTTAGTGCAGTGTTATTCGGTAACCTTGTTAAGGATAGATACGTGAATCATTATTACTGTCGAAAAATGGAGGGGAAAAAAGGAAGGGTGATAAACTTAAAGGTATGGACTACTGGAAAAAGTGGTGTAGTCAAGGGGTTTCTAATAAAGAAACAAATTTGGATTTAGCTATCAAAGCTTCAGCTACCTTGCATGCTGAAAATAAGACTGTGATGACAAGCGGGCCCTCGACCTCGACCTCAATCACAATACCGAATGTCGAAATCGATGCCATGTCGCTGGTGCCCTGTTCGATACCTTCTACTGCCGAATCTACATCTAGTCTGCAACAGGCCAGCTTGCCTGTTACCTCATCTTTTACAACTGTAGCTAAGTTGGATGTTGGTTTTTACGCGAATCAAGAAAAAATCTTGGATGAATATTTTAAAGTCCAAATTTTAAAAACGTCATGGAACCCACCCAGAGATTATAAGTTTCCTATTTCCACAAAACGAAACTTGCGCTTTCAATTGAAATGGTTGGAGAGATTCCCCTGGTTGTCATATTCGGAATATAAAAGTGGAGCATATTGCAGAGTTTGCGTGGTAATGGGACGTTCGCTTGATGAAGGTAAAGGCGGTCATCAAAGGATCGGCCAGTTGGTAACCGAACCTTTTTGTAAGTGGAAAAATGCCCTAGAAATATTTGAAGCTCATGCGAAATCGGAATACCACAAGTGAAATTCAGAACTGGCAGATAACTTTCTAAAAGTAATGTCTTCGCAGGCTTTCTCGGTCACTGAACAGTTGTCTTCTGAAAGAAAGAGACAACAAGAGGAGAATCGAAAGAAACTAATCCCTATCGTAAAAGCAATATTTTTTTGTGGCAAACAAGGCATCTCCTTGAGAGGTAAAATCGATTCGGGGCGCATACAAATTACACCAGAATCATCAGAACCTGAATAACCACTACAGAATGATGGTAATTTTAGAGCCCTGTTGCGGTTTGCGGCTGAGTCTGGAGATAAAGATCTGGCTGAGCATTTGAATACTTTACAGAAGAATGCCCTGTACATAAGCCCTCAGATCCAAAACGAAATAATTGACATTTGTGGTGAATTAATTCAACATAAAATAATTGAAGAAACAAAGAAAGCCAAACTATTTGCGATTCTGGCTGACGAAACCACCGACATCGGACGTGTAGAACAAGTCTCGTTATGTCTTCGATATGTTGATTTTACAGATAATAAACACCATATACTTAAAGAGATGTTCCTTGAGTACATTCCAAGAGTACATTCCAACGGTCGATGTTTCAGAATCTGGTCTCGCAAATCTTATTATTACAGCCCTGAAAAAGCATGGACTTGAATGTTCTCATGTGGTTGGTCAAGGTTACGATGGGGCTGCAGCTATGAGTGGGTATTTGCACGGTGCCCAAGCTTATGTTCGCCAAGAATGTCCTCTTGCTCTTTATGTACACTGTAGTGCACACTCTCTCAACCTTGCTATTGCTGATTCATGTTCATTAGCAAATGTCCGAAATTGCATTGGGATTGTGCAGTCTGTTGGTTCCTACTTTCGACATTCTGCTCAACGCACTGCTTTGTTGAAAGAAAAAATTCAAGAGCTACTACCCGTCGGTAACCAAAAAAGCTTGCTCTCAATGTGTGAAATACGGTGGGTCCACAAACATGAAGCTATTATAAGATTCAGGAAAATTTATTCAGCGATTGTGAATGCTCTCGAAGAACTCCAATTTAATCACAATAAAGAAACATCTCAACAAGCCGCCCAATTGCTAAGTACTCTTCGATCTTCGGATTTTGGGATGTGTTTAGTGATTCTTCAAAAAGTTATGAGCTATACATTGTCGCTGTCAAAACAATTACAGACAATTGACATCGATCTTATCACGGCATTCAAACATGTAGATGATGTTATTAATGTCTTACAACTCCTGAGAAACAACACTGACGTCGAATATCTTCATCTCTATGAAGACGCAAAGGTTTTACTGGAAGAAAATGGTGGTATACTGCGAACGCCAAGCGTCGTCGGAAAACAATTAAATAGACCGAACATTCCTGCAATGGATGTATGCACGTATTACACAGTTAATTTGTTCATTCCATTTCTTGATCATACAATTCAACAATTGATTGAAAGGTTTACCAAACATCGTAAAGTAGTATCAACATTATCTGTTGTGCTACCTTCAAATTTTACTGCCAGTTCTGAAATTGAAGAAGCAATTTCCATGTACTCGTCACTGTTTCCCGAAAGCAACATATCAGTGGTTAAAGCAGAACTTGAAGTATGGAAAACCGTGATGACAAGTATCTCGCCTACCCCGAAATCTAGTTTGGAATACCTAGATATGTGCGATAAAAACCTGTATCCTAATATTTACACATTACTACAAATCTTGGCTACCATTCCTCTATCCACTGCTACCCCAGAAAGGTCTTTCTCGAGCCTAAGGAGACTGAAAAACTATTTACGAAACACTACAAGTGAAAACAGACTTAATGGTTTGGCTCTCATGAACATTCACTATGGAACAGAAATTCATGCAGATGAAGTAGTGGATATATTTAAAAGAAAAAGTCGAAGATTTCTTCTTTAATGGTTTTAGATTTAGCGCAGAGGAACGAAATTAATTTAACCATTTCATTTAAAGTTAAGAACTTTATAAATATGTCGTAATTTTTCCGATGAATATATAGATATTAAATTTCATGTAAGTATATTTTTGTTGTTTTATTTACTTCAAACTAACCCCTCCTCCCCCCCCTCCCAAAAAACTCAATCCTGGCTACGCCCGTGCGTGTGGGACTTAGACTCCCTGGCCATTCTTAATGCTACTACATAGGATGCTTGAAATGCTGCGGTATCATTACGGCTTGATTTGTTGATTTTTCAAGATGAGTGATTTACGCTTGAAAAATTCTAATAGTTGGTTTTGTAAAGATCGGTGTTTTGGCTTTCAGCGAACAGGACTTGATAACAAACAACACATTACGGCTTGTCATCCAAGACAATAAATCCATATTTTAAACATGTCTCTTTGTAAAATCTGGTCTTTTTCTTTACTGTTGCACCAGATCTAGACGGTGTATTTCGTTTTATCACAAATTTATCTATTTTATTTAATATTATTAATTTATTTTATTATCCTACTGTAATTAATTTATTTAACACTGAGTCAGAGAAGAAATCGTAGTATTAAACACTGAATGAGAGAAGAAATTGGAATACCTGGTTCGCTAAAAACGTAATTAACAATGAAACTCTTCGTCTGGTTCTTTTATTTTTATTATCAAAGCGTAAGCGTATACGAACTTGCCATAGCGCGCTCGGGACGAATGATCCGTTTCGCGGGCGGATGTGCGAGGTACGCGGGCGGTTTATTACAATAAGTACGTGCAAGTGCAGGGCACAGGTTCGACTTGGTAAAAGTAATATAAGTACAAGAGGTTACACAAGTCTTGTAGTTCGGTATTTGTGGCTGTGTGCGGTATTTCGGTAGGTGTAACAGCCCATTCATACATACATCCGTCATTGATGATTCGTCATTTAATACAAAGACAAACAGATGATTCGCTTTTTTTCACAATTCATAAGCGTGTGAACTCGTTTGTAGAAGTTTATAAGCCATTTAAAAATATAAATGATTTTTCATAAATCACGGTCAAATAAAAAAAGGACGAATCGTCGCCGTGTTAACGGGCTGATGTAAAAATTTGATAAACGTTCATTTAACATGTAGAGGGAGTCGCAACGATTTTTACTTAACTTTTTGGCTATTTAGTCGGTCGCGGGATTAAAAAGGTTGAGAAACGATGCCCTAGTTTCTGCCCTAGAGTCATTCGGATCATAAACTATATCGAAATGTAACTTTAAGACATTTAATAATAGTCCGATTATTTCATATGGATTTTGTTAGCCTCTATTAAGTGAAGTTAAGTGACAATTATAAACGCAAAGAACGAATGACAAAAAAAGAAAAGAGAAAGGTCATGGCGGTCATTTTACTATGGTGGTCATTTTACTATGTAGTAAACTCTTTCATGCAGATGGAACTATATTTGTTTTCTTAGGCACCCTTTTATCTCCTCTCACTCACCGTTTGGATTGCTGCTACGGTTCTGGCATGTAATAGTGAATCTTTATTTCATCTACTATTTTAAAACGTTGATGAAACTCAGCAGAATCGCCTTTAAATGTATCTAAGTGAGAAAAGTGCTCATTCTATGCATCTTTAGTCCACTGTTGACAAATGCAGCACAAATCGAGGAAACAGTTTTTTCATAACTAAAATAACTTGTAAAATGTAGTGGATACTCTCTACTATATTTTACTAAATACTGACGTTTACAATGTCAGGAATCTCGCGTACCTTTATATACCTTTAAGGCTGCTAAGTCGATGTCGGTTCAACTTCTGCTCTCGGGGTGGATATTAACTAGGCACATGTGTAAATCCGACAAGGATTTGTCACTCAGCCACCCGAGTAATTAACCGTTTTAGGGCTGATTTTAAATTCCAAGCATAGATTCACTATTGTATGCTAAAGGAAGCGAAAACTCTTCCATCTATAGGAACCATTATGCCAAGGGGTTTCTGGGAGTTTCAAAACTCAGAACCATCACCGGGAGATATTTGGCTTTAATAATGAATCAATTAGAAAGTACTTTTCAGGTTAAATGACCACATTTGACCAAAAAGAAAGTGCTGTTTCTCCACGATAGTTTGTCCAATTAACCATAGTTCGATACGTATCAGCTTGTTATGGAAAAACTCCATGACCAACGTTTCAAAATGCTTCCTCATACCGCGTATTTAGCGGATTTATTACTAGGTAAATACATTGTATTAAAGAAAACCTAAAAAATCGTATGTTTTCTCTTTCAGACCGAGAACTTCCAAACGATTATCGTACAATTAAAATGGTAAAATTAATCGGTTCCGAACAATGAGGGGTCCATTATTTTATCGAGGAATATGATGGAATCAGTTTTTTAGGGAGCAAAAGAATTTTCGCAATTAAGCTATTTTGAAAACGTACTGACCAATGCAATATAATAATTTACATGGTCGATACAAATTCGTCTCTGTCTTTGAGCACATTTCGCAGCGCGTTATTAGAAAGATCAGCAAGTTCTTGGGGGTTACGTGCCTTTAAAACCGCTGACACTGTATAAAGTATTATATATCACACAATAATCATTTTATATGTATAAACCGTAGTTTTATGATTCAAACTGACTTATTCGCTTGTAGTAAACTCTATTAGAAGGTTGTCGCAAATAAATTGTTTTAAAAAAGAACTTTCGAAGTTAAAAAGACAAAATTGGCGCAGTCGGTAGGATCGCGTGATTTTTGTTTGAGTGACGCATTGTGCGATAAATCGAAAATTTGTGGTCTCAACCCCTTAAACGCGAAAGACAAGAACAATTTAAAAACGGTGGAGTTGACTACAGAACTGCACGTGCTTAAAAACCAGCCCCAACCCCAACGCAGAGCGGAACGACAAAGCAAGAGTCCAGGAGAAGAATTGGTAGACGTCAAAACACGTAAGTGCCTTTCTTTCTTGCCCTTTTTAAACCTCTGGTTAAGGATTTCAGTGAGGATAGTTATAGGAACAGCCTATCGGAGGCATTAGGTTAAAAATCAAATTAATCAAATTAATCAAACATTAAATAAATAAAATAAAATTAAAATTTCTATGAACACAAACATAGAAGAGCTGACTGAACGAATTAACAATTTAATAGTAAGCAGAAGTAAATCAAAAATGAATAGTAAATCATCATCTTCGATTGACAGCGAAAGCAACATCAGATCAACCAATTGGGACATATTTAAATCTAAAATACAGAAGATCAAATCTTATGACGGTAACAGCAACACACTAAGCACATTTATTGCGAAATGTGAATCTCTAATCCAAAAATACGCTAACTTAAATGACGATGATTTCAAGCAATATATTTTCGAGTGTATACAATCAAAATTAATAGGAAAAGCTGAAATTATGGTCGGAAACAGACTTGAATTAGACAATTGGGCCAAATTAAAAGAAGCATTATTACAATGTTTTTCAGACCGACGGGACTTAGATTGTTTAATCCAAGAATTAACACAAACGCGACCTTTTAAAAACGAACATTTATTAAATTTCGGTAGCAGATTACAACTTTTAAAGAGTAATGTGATGCAGAGAATTAGCAACGACATGTCTCTGACGCCGTTGGAAAAAACGTGCCAGATAAGCCATTACGATAAAACAGCACTAAATACGTTTATCGCGGGACGTAATGGGACACTGAGAAATAATCTTTATAAAAAGAAACCGACATTAGAAGACGCAATGACAAGCGTAAATGAGTTCGAGAATTTTGAAAGATTATACGGTGGTTATAACGAACCATTTAAAACAAATAAAATCAATCCAAATTATTTACAAAAACCCGTGCCGATGCAAATTTTTCCAAAGTTTGCGAACAATCACAATTTTACGAATTTTCCGAATAAGAACCAAAGTTTTCCTAATAATAATAACAATTTTAATAACAATCACCCTTTTAATTTTAATCAACAACATTCCTTTGCGAATAGACAACAAAACCAGCAATTTAAACCTCAATACAATAATCGAAACTTCGATCAAAAATTCGTATGGCCGAGCCAACCAATAAATATTAATCCAAGACAACTACCCCAAGGAGATTCCCAACAAATAGAGAAGTTTTTGGTGCTCCTGTTAACGTATTTAAACCCAAAGGAACACCTCAAAATCAATTACCAAGACCGGAACCCATGTCGACGACATCTGCGAACCCTTCGTTAATGTCAAAGAAAAGAGATCAACAAATACAAAACTTCCAAAAACAAAATACACCAAGACCATTCCAATCGACCGGTCCACCCAACTTCACTTTCCAAGAACTATTGAATTACGATTGTTCTTGAGGACGAAGACGATGATTATTCTCGCAATCAATACAATCAGTATAATCAATACAATCAATACGATCTATACAATCCTAATTCTGATACACCAAATTATTACGAACAAGAGTACAACGAGCATAATGAGTATGAAGATGACTGTACTGTTCAGCAAGACTATTACACCGGACAAGCAGAAGAGCCAGCAAATACAGAAGGAAATTTTACCAAAGTAAGCCTACCAAAAGACCTAACTTAATTGAAATCAATATTTCATCAAACAAGGCACTTCCATATGTAGAAATTAAGAAATTTAATTTAAAATTAATAATAGATACTAAAAGTTCACGTTCCATATTAAAACCAACAATCGCAGAACAATTTTTCCCCGAAAAAATCTACCAAACAACTAATACAATAAAAACAGCTGTCGGAAGTCAAGAAACAAAGTATCAAGCAGATATTTGTTTTCCCGAATTTGGAGAAAATTACAAAATAAATTTCATTTTATTTTATTTCCATGATTACCATTTGATGGTGTCATTGGACTAACAGATCTCATAAATATGAATCTCAACATCGACTTGACAAACAAACGATTAATTAACGATTTCGTAGAAATTCCTTTTAAATATAGAAAACCCGAAGAAGTAAGCTTTTCATTTTCTTTAAACCCACATGAAAAGTTAGTAAAAAAGTTAGCAGTAAATATTTTTCACGGAGAAATAATTACCAAAGCAGGTATAATAAAAGATTTTTTCATACCACAAATTCTATCATATTCAAGAAATGGTTTTGTCCCTATCGAAATTCAAAACCCATCTGATCAAAGTATTTCCATAACCTTAACTAAACCGTTACCAGTAGATCAATTTAACGAACAACTTTATGAAACATATACAATTGATAATTTTATTCGAACAAATAAGAATACTGATAATAACAAGATCAATATCGATAATTTAATTCGCACAAAGCATATGAACTTCGAAGAAAAACAGGAAATAACAAAAATTTGCATACAATATTCTGATGTCTTTCTGAAACAAAATGATAAACTAACTTTTACATCTAAAGTAAAACATAATATAAGGACGATAGACGAAATACCTGTACACACAAAATCATATAGATACCCTTATGTACATAAGGAAGAAGTACAGAAACAAATCGATGAAATGCTCAATAAAAATATAATAAGACCATCGGCTAGTCCACGGTCATCCCCTATTTGGGTCGTCCCCAAGAAACTGTGAGAAGACTATCGATGACCGGTACCCAATTCCAAATATAACAGACATCTTAGACAGCTTGGGCCGACGGCAATACTTTTCAACATTGGATTTGGCGAACGGCTTCCACCAAATCGAAATGGACAAACAATCGATTGAAAAAACAGCTTTCACGGTAAATAACGAACATTATGAATACCTCAGGATGCCATTCGGATTGAAGAATGCTCCAGCAACCTTTCAAAGGGTAATGGGCGAAGTTCTAAAAGATTTTCAGAACAAAATATGTATGGTTTACATGGACGACATTGTTATTTTCAATACCGGATTGCAAGAACATATACAAAACTTAAGATTAGTATTTACAAAATTAAGAGAAGGTAACTTGAAGGTACAATTAGACAAATGCGAATTCTTAAGAAAAGAAGTCGAGTTCCTAGGTCATATCATCGCACCATCGGGAATAAAACCCAACAGTAAAAAGATTGCAGCGATTCAAAATTTTCCCATACCAAAAACGCAGCGAGAAATTAAGTCATTTCTTGGCTTAATAAGTTACTACAGGAAGTTTATCCGAAACTTCGCAAAAATTACTAAACCCATGACTCATTGTTTAAAAAAGGACCAAAATGTTATACACACACAAGAATTTAAAAATTGTTTTAACATCTGTAAAGAAATTTTAACATCCTAGCCAGTATTAGCATATCCAGACTTTGAGAAACCATTTCAAATAACAAACGATGCCTCGAATTACGCTATAGGAGCTATACTATCGCAAAATAATCATCCAATATGCTAAGCTTCAAGAACACTGAACCCCGCTGAAATTAACTACTCTACTATAGTGAAAAAATTATTAGCAATAGATAGATAAAGAAATAGAGGAATTAATCCAGAACAGAGAAAATCTACTTGAACTAAATAATGACGATCTCGAAGAGATACTTGCTCCAGAACAAAAAATAAAGATACACTCTAACATCCAGATAACACCCCCGAAAGATAATGATTTAGAAACAGTGCACACCTTAGTAGAAGATCCAATAATTGGTCTTCCCATTTCCGAAAGATCATTAAATACCTACAAGAACCAAATTATATTTGCTTGTGGAGACATCGAAACAGTTAAGTGTAGATACGAACAAGTATTCAAAGACGGTCGAATGTACGTAACAATATCTAATCGTAAACTGACTGAACATATAATCAAATTCTTAAAAGAATTTATCTACCCCAAACCGAGAACCAAGGATTGCAAGAAACTTCATAACCACCCTTCAGAAGCTATTTAAAAACTCTGCTTTTAATTTTATTCAATGTTCCAAATTTTTAAATGACGTCGAAACGCTCAACGATCAAAAGGAGAAATTAGAAATGAATCATACAACAAAAACATGTCATCGAGGGATCAAAATTGGCTCAAAATGACAGACGATATTGAAAACTATGTTAACAACTGCGAGATCTGCCAAAAGAACAAATATGACAGAAGTCCACCCATAATAAAATTTAATCTAACACCTACTTCATCAAAACCTTTTGAACATATCCACATTGATACATTCAAAATATCAAATTAAAGTTTTTTAACAATAATCGATACATTCTCGAGATATGGTCAAGCGTATCACCTAGCATTGTTAACCGGTCCCACAATAATTGAAAACATATATAACTTTATTACTCATCATGGCTTACCCTTAAAAATAACAATAGATTGTGGAACTGAATGCAAAAACAAGGAAGTTGAAGACTTTTGTAAACTTTATAAAACAGAACTTCACTATACAACACCGAAAAATAGTAATTCCAATTCACCTGTGGAAACATTTCATTCCACCCTGATTGAACTCTGTAGGTGTTTAAAGGAGGAAAACCCACAATTAAATCCGATGCAAATAATAAAAAGAACTATTCTCGGATGCAACAATTCAATCTATAGCGTTACTAAACATACCCCATTTGAAGTAATAAAAGGTCACAAAATAACAACGACCCTTTCGATCTAAATGACCAGATAATAATATCAAACTATGTTCAAAAACACAAAGAACAATCTGATCAATTATATAAAAATATCCAGCATCTAAACGCAAAAACTAAAGAGGAAATAATAACTAAAAGAAATCTAAATAGAAACGATCTACGTGAATTCCTTAAATAAGAAGTAGTCTACATAAACACTAAAGCTAGAGGAAAAGATAAACCTACATTTAAGAAAGCAATAATAAAAGAAAAGGATAAGTTAAAAGTAATCACCGATAAAGGAACTTATCACAAAAATCTAGCAAGAAAACCAAAAGCTAAAAAGAGATCGAATTTGCAGGAAACCGACAATGAAGAGAATCCTGATAATCGTGGCAATACCCCTGATGAAAGAAACGAAACAGCAGGACATTCAAACCAAAACCATCAATAACTCCATTCTTCCAATGCAATTGGGAAACGCAAAAATCATTTATACAAAGCACACCTTCCTACATTACATAGATCTTAAGCCTATTATTAATCAATTAATCAACATAGAAAATTCATTTTTAACTATTAAAAATCACTTAAGTAAAGAAAACATTACTAATTATATCTCATGTCATAGTCTCTCGGAAAGCTCATTATTGAGAACGCAACTCCTGATAGAAACCACACAAAGTAAATTATAAAATTTGTACCGCCATCTAAGAACCAAAAGAGGTTTAATAAACGTTATTTGTAAAGTAGATAAATGGCTCTTCGGAACTCTAGATTCAGGGGATGGCCAGAGATATGACAGTGCTATAAATAAATTAGAAAGAAATCAACGAAACATAATAAATGAAGCAAATCAGCAGATATCACTTTCTAAAAATCTGATAAGTAATTATAATAAAACAATTTTCATGTTAAATACAAATCAAGAGAAATTGGAAAAAGGCTTAGAGATTTTTCAGCAATCAACTTATAAAACTATATCTACAATACAAGATTATATTAGTTTTCAAGGAATCTCATCTCATCTTAATTTAGACTGCCAAAATCTTATTACATTTCTCGATAATCTTGAAGATGCGATCATGTTCGCAAAACTGAACGCATTACACAATGCTATAATATCGACGCATGAGTTAAACGAAATGATGACTTTACCAACTTTTAGGTACACAAGTAACATTTTCTAGTAAGAAAATAAGATTTGCAATTCATGTTTCAATAATTAGGCCTGAAATCTTTATCTTCTACAACATTTACCCCATAATTCTTAACAATCTCATGATCGTACCTAAATACCCCTACTTGGCACGAGAAGATCGAATGTACCAGTTTGGAAAGGACACCTGCCTGCTTCTGGAAGAAAGTTACTTTAGTCAAGAAGATCTTCACTCACGCGACGAATGTACAATTCAACTACTTTCCGGAAATCTAGGAAAATGTTCAACAATCCAACTGAACACTGAAGAATCCATCATAAAACAAGTAACTCAAGAAGAAGTTTTACTCTTCCAGCCGGAGAAGAAAAAGTTTTCTCTCAATGTAAAACTGATCATCATCTAAAAGTTAAATCACCAACTTTATTTAAAATTCCAAAAGATTGCAAATTACAAATAAATTCTAAAACCTACATTAATAATATCGAAATAAAACAAGGAAAAGCTCTCATACTGCCTGAAATATCTTTAGAAAAAATGAAAAAAACAAAAATGTATGCCACACCAAACTTAACAAAAATCAACTTTGAAGAAATATATAAAATAAGGGATATGGCAAATGACCTAAAGCCAATCGCCGAAGAAAAAGCAATAACCAACACAATATCATTTTTCGATATAATAATAATAATTATTTGTTTAATTGTCATAATTTCCATCGTTATAAGAAAATACAAGGTGCAAGAAAAATGCTATCTCCATCTGAAGAAAGAAGAAAAAAAAAGAAGAAAAAAAAAGACACAAAGGTTCAAACCCCAAGGACAAGGAGTCCCGAAAACAATTCCATTCTTTTCGAGACTTAAGGAGGAAGGAGTTACGTGCCTATAAAACCGCTGACACTGTATAAAGTATAATATATCACACAATAATCATTTTATATGTATAAAACCGTAGTTTTAAGATTCAAACTGACTTATTCGCTTGTAGTAAATTCTGTAAGAAGGTTGTCGCAAATAAATTGTTTTTAAAAAAACTTTCGAAGTTAAAAAGACAAAATTGGCGCAGTCGGTAGAATCGCGTGATTTTTCGTTTGATTGACGCCTTGTGCGGTAAATCGAAAATTTGTGATCTCAACCCCTTAGGCGAAAGACAAGAACAATTTAAAAACGGTGCTCACTACATAACTGTACGTGCTTCAAAACCAGCCCCAACCCCAACGCAGAGCGGAACGACAAAGCAAGAGTTCAGGAGAAGAATTGGTAGACGTCAAAACACGTAAGTGCCTTTCCTTCTTGCCCTTTCTAAACCTCTGGTTAAGGATTTCAGTAAGGATAGTTATAGGAACAGCCTATAGGAGGCATTAGGTTAAAAATCGGTTTATTCGCCTAAGAGACATCAAAAGGTCAAAAGCATACTGAAAATGGCAACATTGTAAATAAAATTTGTCCTAAGACATACACGAATTTATCTGGTTTCACAAATTTTGCAGTTTATGAATTGTTTGATAAGATAACAATTCAAGAAGTGACTCTTGCCTTTGGGTTTGAAAACTCTGTGATTTTTCTACTGGTCACTTTTTTGTGTCAAAACTAAGCAAATTTTTTTGATTTTGTTATTTATGGAAATGCGATTATCTATAGAAATGGTCAAATATCTCGAGAACGCTTTGGGATTTCTTAATGAAATTTTGTATACAAACATCACGAAATGTTTGCCATGTTTTGACATCCAAAGCTAACTTTATTTTTTTAATGATAACGTTACTTGAATTTGGTATAGTCGGAAAAAACTTTTTTTTTAATTCAACGATGCAAATGTTGTATGGTTTTTTTCCAAATAGATTTTAAAAAATGGCTAAAAGGTGTTTCGGTCTGTTTCGGGGTAAATATATTTTTCATTCAGTAGGCTGTGAAACTGTGGATGATAGATACAGTATTTGATTACACTTGACAACTGTTAATGTCAATTTGTGAATTTCATATTTCTTTAAATTTTTATATGGAATTAATATGTATTTAACTGAAGGAGAAAAAATTGGAATACTAACTTGTTGGATAGGGTGACAGAAAAGGCACTTATATAGAAGTTTGTTGAGTATTTAATGAAGTACACCCGAATAAAAACATCATTAAGTCCACAGTCTCGAAAACGGTGAAAAGATTCAATGGTACAGGCAGCATCAAAAATCGTCCAAAATTATGAAGACAAAATACAAAAACTAATGACGAAAATTTGTTGAATGGTATAATTGAAGTAGTAGACAATGGTAAGGTTTCCGTGCAATAATTAGCTTTAAATCATAATATGCGTAGAGTCCAAAAAATAATAAAAAATATGTTTATCCTTACAAAATACAATTAATACAAGAATTGAGTGAAGATGATTTTCGAAGAGTTGAAGTTGAGCAAAAGTTGAGCAAAAGTTTCGAAGAGTTGAGTCGAACAGTTGAGTTGTGCAAAATAAATACCGATCCAAATATTTTGTTTCAAATATTATTTTCACTGATGAAGCAACATTCTGTTTAAATGGTCATGTTAACAGACTCAACTGTAGATACTGGACTAATACTGATCCGCACTGGATGGAGAAGGTTCATATACAGTATCCTCAAAAGTTAATTGTTTCGATGAAATTTAGTTTTTTGATTGATGGCAACTTGATAGCAGATGAGTATTTAAATCTATTGGAAGAAAATAACATCCCTAAATTTTAGCGTCTGTTTCCAAATTTCATTAACCAAAACCAGGAAATATGGTTACAGCAAGATGGTGCACACTATGATATTAACGTTAGACAATTTTCTTAACACTACTTTCCCAAACCGATGGATTGATCGACAAGAAGCTATCGATTGGCCGGCAATGTCACCAGACTTGGCACCACCCGGATTTTTTTGTGGGATTTTTTTAAAAAGTTGGGTTTACGTGAATAGGCCAGAAAATCTCGAAGATCTCAAATTGCGAATTGGACAAGCCTCCGAGACCGAAGATCGATATACCGCTTATCTGGTGGAAAAACGCAATTCAAGGTTACGTCCGACGTATCCATTACCTCCAGGAAGTTAATGGTGGACACTTTGAACACCTTTTGTAAATAGTTATTTAATAAAATAAATTATAATTTTTACATTGTGTATTTTTAAATCTGGTATTGACAAAAGAGACCGAAAGACCTTTTACCCATTTTTTAAAATCTATTAAAAAAAACATACACTATTTACACCGTTGAATTCAGAAAAAATGATCTTTGCAACAATACCAAATTGAAGTACTCAGTCAAATTCAGTACAAGTTATTTAAACAAAACAAGTTAGCTTTGGATTTCGAATATGTGAAAAGAAAGAAAAAAAGAAGAAAATATACCCAAAAAGTAGCATACATTTCCTGATATTTGTATACAAAATTTCATTAAGAAATCTCAAAGCGTTCTCGAGATATTTGACTGTTTTCATACATAATAGTGACCCTGTATAATACCCCCATGGTACACAAAAATTTCAAAATATTTATAGTGTTGCATTGTTTGTTCATTCGATACATATACAATTAGAAAAAAAACTTTATTTATATAGTTTAGAAACATATATAGTTAGTAACATATTAAAGTATTTTAACTGATTTAAAAGATAATTGTTAATTGCCATTATTACACTGTTGGATAAACAGAAAAGAAATTTAAAGCAACTGCTGGAAATAATCAAGAGAAGATACTTTTAACTTTAAGATGAATACACTAAATTCAAAATTAGAGGATACTGAACTAGTTAAAATAAAATTGTTTTCGATTGGTGCTTAAACACGTGATATTGGAATACCAACTTGTTGCTGTATATTTTTTCTTCACTTACCTTGTTGTCGACAAGGGCGCAGGCCACCAAAGCACACCACAAAGCAACATTCACCAGCCCCAGGTTGCCCATTTTTCAAACGAAAGCCCGAGAACGGAACTTTATCAATAAAATTCGCAAACTGTTGCTGGCTGATGCAACATGTACGCTGGCGCCAAGGGCGTCTGTCGGCGTCGTGATGCCTCCATCTGTTTTATAAGGGAAGCGCCCCCGCATTTTCATGGTGAAGCCTAAAAGGTGCTGATAAGGCCGGAATAAAAGATGGTAACGTCCGATGCTACTCGGGGACAATTTTCTTGAAAAAATAAACGTAATAATGGATGAAACAACAGTTTAATTTTTTACTTATAGAAATTCATTAGGAAAACAAAAATTACTGAAAATTATTGAAAACTTACACATTATGTTTTTACAATATATGATTGTGATGATCGTTCGAAAAGTCCTCGACCTAACATAGAGATGGTGTAGGTACGACCAAATGACTATAATATTTGTCAAGTAAAATTCGTTAGATGGTGTACTGTGAAGTTTCAGACGCGTGTGTTTAGAGTATTGTTTGTGATGATCGTTTTATCTATTCAAAATATTTAAAATTAAAGTACGAGCTGTTATAAAATACTTTGTTTCAGAAGATTTAATCTATACGGAACAAAAAAAGAGTTCAATTCAACTTTAAATAATGTTTCCTCTTTATTTTCAACGATAAAAAAATGGGTTGCTAAATTTAACGTGATCGTGCATTCATGATGAACCTATAGGACATAATAATCGCCGACTGGAAAAAGGGAAGCCTGCTGATATTGTAGACATCTCGATAGATCGTGTTCACTATATATGTTCACAATCAAAGACGCATTCAAATGGAGGCTTCTCAATAGTGTTTAAGTCGACTTTGTTGAATTACTTTGGCATTTTACAACAGTAAATGAAACATGGATTCATTATTATATGCCAGAAATGAAACAATTGTCCAAACAGTAAGCAGGAACAGGTAAAAATGCGTTAAAGAAATTAAAAATGGTTTAATCTGCAAGAAAAGCCATGAGTACGGTTTTCTAGGATTGTCGCGGTGTTGCGTTCCTAAGTTACCTAGCAAAAATAGAGCTATCATGCTTACTATTGGACCAATCGAAGGGTATTAATCGGACAAACACCATATTCTCAAACCTGAATAATTGACTCTCTAGTCGAAGGTTTACTTTTAATTCTAAGCTAACATCTTATTTTCCAGAGTTGGGCAAATTGCTTTAAACTGATGGTATTAAAAAAGGGAATATCCCTGATCTAAATGTATTGGATTGCATGGTAACTACATTTAAAAAAATATATGTGTTTTATTTTTGTGAGACCGCGGACTTTTCAAAACGACTTTTCTATTATGGTGACCTGTAAGTTTTAAAGTGGTCCAGAAATGTAGACCAATTTTATAGAACAGCTATATTCATATCGAGCGAATATGGTAGATTCTTAAGGCAAAGCTATTAAACTCAGTCCATCAAACAGCTCTCGAAGATTATTTTTTGAAGATTACCTCAACATTCTACAATCATCAGGTGATAAAAACTTCCTTATACTTTTGGCAAATCTAACATTCACTGTTGAAAGTGACACACAATTTAATGCCAATTCAAGATCATCTTGACAGTTGTGGAAATCTGCTTCAAAATCCGCATTAATATTTTTTCAGACTTGCCAAGAAATTAAGGTAATAAGAAAAAAGTTAAATTTTTACCGTCTTCTGTATAGAACATAGCCATTACACTATCAGTTTTTGATCTTTTTTTGTTTATTGGTCTTTACGTAGACTAAGCTTTGAAAAATAATCAAAATGGAGTGATATGAGTCTTTTTATTCCGAGAACTAGAATTTTTAATCTTCATTGAACTGAACCTGTTGCATCATCTTATATTTAAACTTTTATAATTTATTAATTTGGCAAATATTATTTTCAAAAAATCTGTTATTCCGATGCAGTAATTCTGTGTTTTATATTTCGGCTTGTATAGTTTAGTCGGATTTTATGGACAGTGTACTCTGAGCATGGTTGTATTGGTTGTTTTGTGCATGGCTGTAAACTAACGGGATTTATTTCCTTGGACAAGTAACGTTCGTCAGTGAGCCTAACATCCTGTAATATTTGTCCCCATCCTGATTGTTCTTCAACAGCCTGTAGCGTTCAAAAATTCTTGATCGCTACTGGTAAGTTTATTTCAAGAAGACAGTCTAACTCGAAATCTCTAGATGAGCGATCGTTTTCGCGCCATGCCCTTCCGACAGAGGTGCGTAGGTTTGCTGGCCAAATCATGCTTGGGGCTAATTTTTCTGATATTCTTCTAGAGGGTTTTACGACCCGGCAGCAGAGAATCCGATCAACAGAGACAGGCTATTGAAAGACCACCTATTTCAGAGCCCGATCATTGTGGAAACCTTAATCTTTTTGGGGCCACATGGCACAGTAACCGGTTAGTCAGATCGGGATTATTTCTGGACCCCCGCATAGGGATAACGGATTGCCCGTAGTCGTACGCTCGGTTTTTGGACACCCAGTACGGGATAGGCAAAAAGAAGAACATAAGGAAATAAGGCCAGATAAACACATTTTTATTATATATGTATGTACTGATAAAGATTACAGTTACCATTTTTTTTAATATATTTTTACCATATTTTCATGTACTGATAAAGATCACAATTACCGTTTATTTTTTTTGTATTATCTAATTGCCGTCTGACCATGTTTGGTTACCCTTGAATGATATATATTTCTTTTTACTATTGTCAGAATAAAGGTAATAATCTCTAGTATTTAAGTGTAGGGACTTAGAGACCAGCTGGCGTAATCTAGATCGATTTGTTTTATTTTTGATTTCTTTCACGGTAAGGTTTAGAGAACCACCTTCCCTAAACCTTCCTGTGTCCTGATTTGATGGTTTTCTTTTTTCCATTTTTTTTAATGTGCTTTGTGTCGTTTTTTTTAGTGTGTTTTTTTTTGTGAAATACATGTGTAAAATCCATTAAACAGTTTTATTTAAGTTAGACCTCTTCCCGGTTCCAAGGTCCTTTCTAATTATCAGATAAATTAACGAACCGGGTGGCGCTCAATTTGGTATCGCAGGTTCATCCTGTCCTGGACTTGCTTCCCGGTGCTCCCGGCCAACAGCTGCCGGCGCTGTGTATATTTTCAAATTTTGTTCTCAAATGAGAAAATAATAGGTTACATAAATTTGACGCCCAACGACGCGGGGCCTGATTTCAAGGACATTTTGAGGCTAGCGTTTTAAGCACAATCTCAGAAAAGAAAGCACAAGTACAGAAAAATTGTAAATTTATTAATTAATAGGAACATTTAAAGTCAGTAGAATTGCTAGTTTTAGACGGAAACACATTTCCAAATTTTTTTTTCAAAAAAAAGACCATCAAGATAGTCGAGAACATTCCTTAGGTGTACCAGAGAAAGATACAGTAGTTTGGAAATTTTAAATGTCAAGGACAAATTAAAATAATTAAATATCCGAAATAAATATATTTACGAGAAGGAAGGAATTTTCTTATCAGTTCGTTAACATTTTTTGAGAAAATAAAATTCGCCTTCGATAGCGTTCTTTCTATTTTACTTTATAGTTTTATTTTATATTTTTAATTTTGAATAATATACAATATCCTTTGTATTTTTTATTTATAATTTATGAGTTTGATATAGAGATAATCTATGTTCTATTACTGTCTTTTATTACTGTATTGTATCTGGAATACCGGGAGAGTTGTTTAATTTTTCTGAATTTAATACCGAGTGTCTTTAAAAAGATTTGGGAACGTAAACTTTTTTGGTAAACTTTATTTTTATTATGAAATTGTTGGTTTTGGATCTGCTTTTTAAATTTTATTATATCATGATGGCTGACGAAAGATTTAAAGTTAATAATTTATTAGACTATAAACTGGACTATTAGTTAGAAAAAAATCGCACATGTTTTTATAGTGTTGATTTTTCGATGGATTTTTCGATTTCGAGATTCGAAAAATGTTTTTAGTTTCTTGGAGCGAGTTTCAGACTTATCCCAGTCTCGTAATTTTTCAGAGATAGAACTTTTTAATTCAGCTGTAGAATTTTTCGTTGGCGACGCTTTTGTGTGGTTCCGAAGTGTTAGGGGTGTTGTATCAGATTGGTCAGGTCTTATTTTAAGGTTGAAGAGAGATTGGCTCGTCACGTCGGGAAAAGAGAGAGAGTGCTGGTGTTTTTGAGGAAGATCCACTTCACCGTGAGCCAAATTGTTCTCGTGATAAGGATATTCGTTAGGATAAAGATTCTAGTAGACGTCCTGCGGTTGTATGCAAGGGAGATAAGACAAATAGCCCGAAACCTAAGGTTGTGTGTTTCAACTGTAAGGGAGTCAATCACACCTTTCGTTCATGTCCCGAGAATAGAAAAGTTTTCTGCTTCCGTTGTAGTGAGCCTGAAGTTAAGCTTGGTTCTTGTCCTAAGTGCTCAAAAAACTAGTTAGGCCATCAGGTGTCGCATGCGGTCGGTACCCTGATGGAAGGCAAACCGCAAGGTCGCACGTTAATAGGTCAGGTTGGAACAAATGGTTATAACACGTATCTAATTTTTATAAGACTTATACCCGTAATTCTGAAGTTTTACCATTGTTTCTCAAAAAGGTTAATGATAATCGTCCATATATTTCTGTCAAACTTTATGATCAGAACATCATTGTTTTATTAGATTCTGGAGCTAACACCTCTATAGTTCGTATTAGCGGAGTTAAGATCTTAAAGAGACTCAAGATTAAAATTAGTATAAGCAATAACTCTAGTGTGTTTACTGCCGATAGAACTCGACAGAAGGTTGCTGGTCTTGCTGACCTACCGATTTTTATAAACGATTGTTGTCGAATCATTAAAATCTATATAGTACCCTCCTATATGGTAACACATGCTTTTATTTTTGGTATCGATTTTGCTAGGAGTTTTAATCTCGTAATGAATTTTAAGAATAATAATTGGTCGATTCACAATGATGATTTCGTGCTAGGCGCAGTACAAAAATATTCTGATAACCCTCCAGTATCCAAACTTTTTTCCATTGACAATCTTTCCGTTATCCAAAGGGCGGAGGCTCTAGAACTATTAGATTCATTTAGAGAACTTGACAGAAAGGATAGGTTAGGACGGACCGATAAGATTAAACTCTCTATAGATACAGGTGAAAACCAACCTTTAATAAAGAGTTAAATTCTATGATCCAGTTGGGCGTAGTCGAGAAATCTCATAGTCCATGGTGCTTTCCAACGCTTTTGGTAAGGAAGCCCACGAGTGAATATAGATTTTGTTTTGACGGAAAGTTTTTGAACGCTCTGACGAAACACGATAGTTTTCCATTATCCCATGTAGATAGAATACTGAGTAACTTACGAAATGCCAAATACATTACCTCCATTGATTTGAGAAAGGCATTTTGGCAAATATCACTTGATGACGTTTCTAAAAAAACCGTTTTTTCGGTTATCGGTTGTGGACAATTTCAGTTTACAGTCGTTGCCTTTGACCTGCACAATGCGGCACAAACACAACAGAGGTTATAAATGTATTTATGTTTGAATTTCAGGCCTTTCTCATAACCACCAACTGTTGCTTTTAACCAATAGATTTTTCTTTGTCTAGATTTTTAAACAGGTACGATTGAATGTTACGATGGATATGTGTTTATTCGTCTCAACGACGAGCCTTTTGTTTGGTTTTCTGGTTTAGAAGTCCGCACCAATTATAACCTACCGAATTTGACTTACTTATTGTGACTCCCATAGGGACGTGTGATACGCGAATGTTATCAAGACTGAACCTAGTGACAACCACGCTTCTGTGTTTCACAAGCGCTCGTTATTACTTATGCTGCTACTCGTATTCTCTTAGTCCTATTTCTAGACTCTATGACCATGTTTGGTTTTCTTTATTTTACCTCGCATCTTAGTTCACTATCATGCAGGCTTTAGAGTTATTTTTATTTCAGTGTAGATCACTGAGTATTTTCCATTTTTAAAGGGCCGTTTTAGGACGGGTGCCCTGGGATATCGGAATACAGTCTTTGAACAATTCCCAGGGAAGGACACACTACGGACGGTGACCATTTGGGTGCGACTTCGCCTCGTGATTGGGTGTCACTACAGAGTGGCGCCTCAGCTCCCTCGAATGTGTCCCGAAAGGCCTATGGCAGTGTCTAGTTTACGGTTTACCTTGTAGATTATCACTTAATTTCGTTTGGGTTTTTTTTTGTAAATGTTAGTTTGGTGAAAACTAAATTTCACTTTCTTATTGTGGTGGATATAGGGGTTATTGTTACGTGTTTTCCACCTTTTGGAAGCTCCCTCGCTTTCCTATCATTTTAAGGGAGATCTGGAGGCGTGGCTGCGAGTGTTGTGTTGTTCAGCTGAGGTTGGTAAACGAGGTGTCTTTCCTTTCAGTTTTCGGTAAGGGCACGCAATGCCAACTGAGTTACCGTCACACCCACCTAACCGTTACGCTCTAATCAGCTTGATGAGCATGACACCCGTTAAGTTAAAGCCCTGGATTCCTGGACGACTTTCTGGGTAGACGATTCATCTTCCGAAATTTAGTTGGTGTTGTGTTTTGAATATCCTTTGATATGTACTTTAGAGTGCGCACGTTGTGTCTATATTCTCTTTTCGTATATGGTATACGAGAGGGTATTTCATTTTTTGTTATTTTCTTTTGGGATAGATTGGGTATTTCCTTACCACTGTTCCAGTGTTCCAGTGCTCAATTCCATAGACATACGCTTCAGGGTAATCTCCGCTACAGACCGATCAAAATAAATATTTCTTTTTGGAGAAAGGTAATGTAGCGTTCAAAAATTCTTGATCGCTACTGGTAGGTTTGTTTCGAGTGAAATTTTAAACGAAGGAGCTCCTGTATCGTTAGGACAAGGCCAAGGCAGTCTAACTCCAAATCTCCAGGTGAGCGGAGGTTTTCGCGCCTTGCCCTTCCGACAGAGGTACGTAGGTTTGCTGGCCAAGTCATGCTTGGGGCTGATTTTTCTGATATACTTCTAGAGGGTTTTACGACCCGGCAGCGACCCGGCAGAGAATCCGATCAACAGAGACAGGCTATTGAAAGACCACCTATTTCAGAGCCCGACCATTGTGGAAACCTTACTCTTTTTGGGGCCACATGGCACAGTAACCGGTTAGTCAGATCGAGATTATTTCTGGACCCCCACATAGGGATACTGGATTGCCCGTAGTCGTACGCAGGGTTTTTGGACATCCAGTAAGAGATAGGCAAGAAGAAGAACATAAGGAAATAAGGCCAGATAAACACATATTTATTATATTTGCATGTACTGACTTTATCAGTACATGTGTAATCCTTATTACAGTTACCATTTAGTTTTTTTAAATATATTTTTACCATATTTTCATATACTGATAAAGATAACAATTACCGTTTATTTTTTTTCTGTTATCTAATTGCCGTCTGACCATGTTTGGTTACCCTTGAGTTAAATATATATTTCTTTTTACTATTGTCAGAATAAAGGTAATAACCTCTAGTATATAAGTTTCATTTTTGATTTCTTTCACAGTAAGGTTTAGAGAACCACTTTCCCTAAACCTTCCTGGGTCCTGATTTGATGGTTTTATTTTTTCCATTTTTTTAATGTGCTTTGTGTCGTTTTTTTTTTTGTGAAATACATGTGTGAAATCTATTAAACAGTTTTACTTAAGTTAGACCCCTTCCCGGTTCCAGGGTCATTTCTAATTATCAGATAAATTACCGAACCGGGTGGTGCTCAATTTGGTATCGCAGCTTCATCCTGTCCTGGATCTGCTTCCTGGTGTTCCCGGTGAACAGCTACCGTCGCTATGATCTATATTTTAAACTTTTGTTCTCAAATGACAAAATAATAGGTTACAAGCCCTTTACCACTTTTTGATATGCTGTAGTTCTTCAACATCCTTTCTTACAATGTCTTATCAATATATATATATATATATATATATATATATATATATATATATATATATATATATATATATATATATATATATATATATATATATATATCTGTTTCTTCGTTCTGTTTTTTTTTTATAATGCGATTGATGCTTTCTCCTGTGTTTTACCATAATTTAAATTTTTATAATTTATTAATTTGGCAAATATTTTTTTCAAAAAATCTGTTATTCCGATGCAGTAATTCTGTGTTTTATATTTCTGTTTGTATAGGATTTTCTGGACAGTATATTCTGAGCATGGTTGTATTGGTTGTTTTGCGCATGGCTGTAAAATAACGGGATTTATTTCCTTGGACAAGTGACGTTCGTCAGTGAGCCTAACCTCTTGTAATATTTGTCCCCATCCGGATTGTTCTTCAACAGCCCTTTTCCAGTTTTTGATATGTTGTAGTAATGTATGCTTTCTCCTATTGTGTTCTCCTATTATTTTCATCTAAATTGCTTTTCAGATAAGTAAATACATTTAAAATTTTAATATTATCATCGTCGATTGTCCAATTCTGTTCTCTTCTTATTTCTAGGCGGAGTGGTTTGGCTTTCACCTTTATTTCATTATTGGTCTCTCTTATTGATATTTTCATTTATTTTATTATTGATTGGCCTCATTTTATTTGTTGATTGGCCTCTCTTCTCTTATTGATCGTTAATATGTTGAGGTTATTTACATATCCTACTATATGTTTCTCCTGTTTTTTACTGTTTGATTCCCAGCTTTACTAGCATTTTCCAGCTTTACTGTTAACCTTTGATTTTTACTACTTGCTTAGAGTTAATCATCGTATACGGAGTAATAGTTCATCCTCTTTCTAGTATTTCCATTTTTTCCATAGAGTTTTACACTCCTACTTTTTCTACGTACAATATTCTACGCATGTCTTAACTGAACACCTACATCATGAGCCGGACAAATATCCACATCCACAACTCCACATTTCCCCTACAATGTCTTAAGCAAACATGAAGGTTTTTGAACAGATTTAAAAATTTCCTGAAAACAAATACAAAATGAGGTATCGGAAGGTAAACTGATATTTTTGTCTAATATATTTTAGTCCTCTCTCTAATAATTAAATAATAAGTAGTAAAATAAATAAGTAATATCGAATTAATTTTATATTCAAGAACACTCTTGAAAATTCGCGTTATATTATCGATATTTATGCCAAAGCCCTTAGTATCGTTACGATGGCCGATAGTATCGAATTTCTAAGAAATATGTCTTAACGATACCGCTGAGTATATCATAATGGTGATTTATACGTCATTTGGATAAAGTTTTTCTTACTAACAAGCTGAAATTATAGTAGTCTTATATTTTTGCGCATTCAAATTGTAATCCATATCTGCGCAATTAAATACTAGAGTGTAACAAAAGAATTTGAAGGTTTGAGGTACTTAGTTATTCACTGTTCAAAAAAGGTATGTCTGGAAGTTATTCCTCGAAATATAGGCTATTGGTTTCGATAACCTCAACCCATTTATGAGCTTCCTAGTGCTTATTCTAGTGTTTGCAACCGCAGCTGCTCTCAAATCATCTGCATTGACAAATCCTGAACGACCTGATTTTCATATATCTTCAAGTCCATGTCTCCCTCCTGGAACTTTTTGAACTAGAGCCGAACTAGACGGATTGATACGGCAAATTTCCGCTCTACTTTAACATCAGTGGCTTTTAAGCCTTTTTAAAATAATTGCTTTAATTTTGCGACTTATTTATCTCATTTTAAGTTTTTTATTAGAAACTGTCGACTGAATATGTCGCAGTGGAATCATTTTAATTCTGAAGAAGGAATGTTTATTTGTCGGAGAAAAAAGTTGAAATTTCATTAAATCTCTGAGGAATGAGGTATGATTCTTATTTATAAACAAAGAAAAAATACTTATAAAAAAGAACAATAATTATTCTGATTTTTTAGGTTAGGTTAGGTTAGGTTAGGTCCTGTTCTTCACATATTTATTTCATATATTTATCGCTCCTTTTCAATTTCCCAATTTGTCCCTGTATCCATTGCTGTTTCTTCCCTTTGACATAGTTTTGTTCTATATTTTTTAAATTTTGTTTTCTCTTTATTATTATCTTTAATTAAGTCTATTCACTTTCGATTAAACCAGTCAAAACCAGTCAAACCATCTATGACTTCTGCTTCGTTTATAGCGTCCTTGATCATTTTCCATTCCTGTTCTACATTGTCACCTTCCCGTTCCTACCTTCCTTTATTTCTGTCTTGCATTTTCTTTCATTTTCTTATGTTCCAGTTTTTATGTATCTTATTATCTCTTTATTATATTTTTAAATTTTAACTACTGCACATTTATTCAACTTTTGGACGCCTGAGTTTTCTCATTGTATTGTTTATATTACTTCATTGTAATACATATACTACTATAATCAAAAAAATAAAGTGACTTTTTAATAAACCAAAACATTTTTTAATTATTTAAATTTATTTTGCCTCTTGTAAAGCAATCCCGTCTCACTGCAATACACTTATTCCAACGTTTTTCAGTCTTTGAAACAGTTTTTATATTCAACTTCTGATATGTCCTTTAAAGCGGCCTACGAACTTTCTTAAAACGCTTCTATGACTCAAAACTGCGTCCATGCAGTGGATTCTTCTAACGAAAAATCACACGGTGTCAGATCTGGTAAATATCTGTGGGATGTACTGATGGGATATCTGTGGGATGTGTGGAATACTTGTGGGATGGTATTTATTTGATTTTTAGCAAACAATTGAAACTTTGATTTTGATCTAATTACACTGACCCAGAAAAAATAATTGTGTTTGAATGTTTCCTTCACTTCATGTGTCAAGTTCTATTAATTTTGGGTTGAGAAAAACGAATATGACAAAGAAAACATTTTATTAGCTCTAATTTCTATTATGTATAATAGGTGGAAGTATTTTATTGTCAGAGGAAACAGATTAAGAGAAAACCATACATTTTAACTACATCTGCAAACAACTTTCAATGTTGAAATATATTGTATGTTGTATCAAAGTTGATAGTATTTTTGCAAAAGTACTATCGCCAACTGAGTGTAGTAATCAACTATTTTGTTGCCTAAAAATCCACGAATACCCTCTTTAACGCTTTTCAAGTTCCCTTTTCTTTCTTCTCCGACACTCGGTCAAACGCAGGATGCTTTAAACGTTCGGTTAAGTTAAAAGTTTTCAAAAAGTCCAATTTTTAGCCCAAAAAAATTCCTTCCTTAACTTTTGAACCACTTAACACAGGAAATTGTCTCTTAAGTACTTAAAGTCTTGTCCTTCTTAGTTCATGCATTTGACAACATTTTTATCAACCCAGCTTTATATAAAGAGCTGAAGGACATCTTTTGAGTCTGCGAGAGGCTCGGTAATCACATTTGTCTCGCTTGAGTTAAGATTTCTTGCACGCCATGTCCAGAGTCGTTTGTGTAAGTCTCCTTCATGTGAACTGCATGACAAACAGAAATAGAACTAAGGCGGTTGCCATTGTGAAGTAATACAACTTTCAAACTAAACTTGGGGCAGTCCATAAATAACCTCGATTTAATTGGATCATGGTTCAAATTTAAACATTTTATTAAGCCATTAACGTCGCGGCAAACAACAAAATTGTTTTTCTTCTCAAAAAAAGGAAACAGATCGCTCTGGCGTTGTCTGTAATGAGACCCTGACATCACGTTGGAGAAGATTCCATTGCTGCAGTCTTGACCCTAGAAGTTCTGCCTTTTCCTTTGACAAGTCAAGGTCTCAAATGAGATTACTCAATTCAGCTTTAGTCAGTCTGTGCGGTGTATCATCTTTTTTCTCAAAATTAGGGCCATGAGATTTGTAAGGCTTGTTGGGTTCTTCTACTTTCACACTGTTTTTATTTTCTACGTCAAACTCATAATTTTGGGGTGCAGTAGAACTAAAAAACTATCTGAATGTGAAATTGAGCTGTTCCTCTTTTCTTTTCTACATTGACAATCCTGCCTTTAAAGGTGTAGTCAAGCAGAAATAACAGTGATTTGTATGACTTATCCCACGACTTATCCTGGTCCCCTTCCAGGACCTTCATACCAAAATAATAATGGTAGACATTCAGACGCCTCTTTACAATAGGCGTCAGATCGCGTTTCTGCGATGAAAATGTTATTTCACCACAAATGTAACAAAAATTATTTACTAAATTACATTTTCGAGGTATTTTGATTTAAAAAATTTTACACTCTAAAAGCACAAAACCAGAAATTTTGGACTAATTACAACAGAGTCAACAGGAAACTCACAGACACAGCAACAGTAATTATGTTTGTAACTTACAACAACTGTAGAACGTTGTGTTTTGTCAGTTGACAGTGTGACAACTCCCGAAAACAAAATTTCTCCTAAACTGAAAATGTAGACTATAAAAAATGTCATGTCATTGTATCTCCAAAGCAAGTGCCAATCGGTCATTTTTATGGTGATTTTTAAATATACAAGAAACAGTTATTTTTGAGCCCGAAACATTTAAATTTGTTGGTCAGTGTTATTGAGGTGGGCGATGGTATGTTATCGTGATGCAAATACTGTAAATTGTTTTGCCACAAAAGATTCTTGACTTTGATAATGTTTTCTTCATTGGTTGACGTGAAAGATCTTCCCGAACGAACACCAAAAAACTTTTTTCAAAAAATTACTTTTTTCAATTTAATCTTCTCGACCTGTGTGTTACTAATCATGTTAGCATCAGCAGCAGATGATTCAATCTACTAGAATAGGTGATGATTAAATCTGGTAAATTGAATCATATCCTGATGAGACCTAAACCCTGAATCTGAAACGTGTGTCAAAAAATTAAAATAAAAAAAAGTGAATTGGTGTTTAGTGATTAATTTATTTGAGTTTAGTGTTTCACAGCAAAGGTTCCAATAGAATAATTGAATTGCAAAATACGCTATAATTCCTAACTTAAGCGAAATTAAATAAAACTGATGTCAAGAACTGTCATACTAACTTAAAAAAAAACAATTTTTTTATTGTAGCAATCCTTACGTTCAAAATATAATTTTTGATCCAAGCTTATATTTTTAAACATCATTTAAATTAGGGCTTTTTATGGTAATAAAATTGCAAGATTATATTTTGAAATAACCACGCAAAATATAAGTAGCATCTATAAATTCGCTGAAGAAATGGAGTTACCCAATTATAATTAAAACCTTTCAAAATCTTAATTATAAAATTTACCATACAAATGTTATAAACGTGTTTTAATTAATTCTAGAGATGAAAGAAAATGTTTAGTGAATTATTCTAATTTTACAATAAGACTAAAAGATTTTTTTCTTTGGAAAGTGTCTTTGATCGTAGGAGAAAAATATTTTTAGTTTTTACGTCATTGTACATGTTTTGAACAGGGCATAGTGAACTAATTATAATTCAATGCAAAAAAAGTAAAAAAAAGGGAAAAATGATGTTTAGCAATAACTTCAAGAAACTCAAAAGTTGGGCGCCAGTGGCGGTTAATGCCAGCCACGATAAGCAAGTGCTTAGTCTCTATGTCCTTATTTACGGTACTACAGCCTTCAGGTATCGGATGCTCGGTTCGGCTAATACGGAAACGGTAATGATGTACTGATGTAATTATGGAATTATGTAATGGTACAATGGTACAGCAATTTACGTTCGATCGTCACAACTGTTGGCGTACAGTATCAGTACGGTATCCTTAGTGGTGTATCGTGGTTGTGATGGAGGTTGTAGTAGACCCTGTATAATATAACGACAGACGGAACTACAAAACTGCGCCTTGAGACTCAGAAAACTCATCGGGGTTGTGGATATTAAGGATTAGGATAACACGCCACGTTGCTGATCGCCGGCAGCCAAATTCACAAATGCCAGATTAATTCGCGGAAGCACCGCTGGTCGTACCAAGCGGGACGGCGATACGAGGGACTTTAGAAGGGGCAATGATGACAGAATCTGCACCATGGACTTGGTTTTCTGAGACGGATAAGGGGGATTGTCGCCCATACGGATGTAAACAGAAAACCAGTGACGCCCGTCGCAGATCGAGATTGGACAAATACCAAGGAGGATGAGGCTACATATATAACGGGGGTGAAAACCCAAGCGTTACAATAGTGCGACATGAAGGCTTGTATGGAGTAACACCTAATTCAATATTCCACCCCGGTTATTCTTACAGACCCCGGCTGTTCTTACAGGCCCCGGCTTTTTTCTACAAAATTTTTCAGTTTTCTGGAATGATGTGGCTATATTTCTGTAGCTGTAGCGGCTTGGATGTTTCATTTAAATTTTGAACTGAATTGGAAACCCAATAACGCAGCCAGGTAACTTATTGTAATAAATCGATTAAGACGCGAGATGGGAGATGCAAGATGCACATTTATCAGCTTAGGCTATTCTTCACAATTAACAGTGACATGATTTTCATCATCGGCTTCAAAAAAATTAAATTCTACTCCTCCTTCAGCTCATAAACAGCACCGCACAATAGTAACTTTTTGAGGATGAAGGGGCAACTTCTGAATCACTTGAGGATTTTTATTGGCCTAAGTACTGCAATTGTGTTTGTTCACAAACTCATTAAGCCAGAAGTCCACTTGGTCGGAAAATTTTTTTGTTTCCAATGTTCTCGTTATCCCCCAGAATGCGTTTAAAGAGACGATGCACGTATGGGCCCTGGTGGACCATGCGAAGTACAGTTACAGGCGTTTGTTGTTGTTAGTCTTCCTTTGCGCCCATACTGATTTCATTCTTTCACCAAGTTGTTCCGGTGTTCCTATATTTTTCTCTCTGGCCAACCTCTCAAACGTTAACCTTGTGTCTGAAACAGTTTCTATCCTAAATTTCACTTTGTGTAATATTTGCTGATCTTAGGTCCTCTTTAATTGCGGCAATTTATTTCATTGTTTCTATTTTAGCTCTACTCCTATTTTCATAAAATTTGACTATTTGTCTAGTTAGCCTACTCGGATTCATTTATTTCATGTGTCCCAAAAACTTAAGTCTTGTTTTCTCATATCTCTATATAAATATGTGTATTTTTTGATTTCTTGGTTTTCTCTAAGTCGAAGTGGGTAAGATTTTTCTTATACTTTTTCTATCTTTCTTTTCAATCTCCTCGGCGTCTTTTTTTCTATTTAAAATGAGTGTTTCTGCGCAATATAGATATTCTGGCTTAATAACTGTGTTGTAATGTCTCAGTTTTGTGTTTTTAGATTTATAGATATTTTGGGTAAACCTCAATGCAGTTTCCATTTTTTGACATCTACCCTTATTGGCCGCTTTTTCCAACCCGTTTTCCATTTTTATTTCTTTCCATTTTTGTGTTCTTAGTCTGTTGCAATTGCATCGATTGTGTCTTTTCAAAGAAAATTTGGAGTCCTACCTTTTCTGCTGTTCCTTTTAGGATTTGAATTTGTTTTTGTGCCGTTAATATATCTTCATCTATCTATTTTGATGTTGGTTCTTCCCGGTTTAATGAGCTAGTCAAGATTCCTGGCCGATTTTTTTACACGCCACTCCTGTATTACTTATTCTAGAGCACACTTGAATAAGACTGGCGAGAATCCATCCCTTTGTCTCACTCCAGTTTTAATTTCGAAGGGCTCTTAGATGTCACCCATGAATTTTAGCTTTTGATCTTGTGTTAGTGTTGCTTTAATAATTCCCAGGGTTTTCAGATCTCATCCTTGTTCTTTCGAGATTTGGAATAAAGAATCGCGGTCAACAGAATCATATGCTTTTTTGAAATCCACAAATGTACAGCCGAGATTTTTATTGTATAGTTTTTAATGTCTTAGGATCAACTTCAGATTCAGGATCTGTTCCGAGCAGGATCTGCCCGGTCGAAAACCTGCTTGATATTCACCAATTTTACGTTCTAACTGTCCCTAAGCTCTGTCTACTAGACATTGATATAGAATTTTGTAACCAACTGGGAGAAAGAATATCCATCTGTAGTTGTTTACATCCTTTCTACCTGCTTTCTATCTCTTTTCTTATGTAGTGAATGGATTAGAGCATCTTTCCAATCGTCCGGAATCCGTTCGGTTCGCCAAACTTCTTATAGAATTTTTGTTATTTCCCTGATTGTACCTGGACCAGCGGATTTTAAAAGTTCAGCAGTGATTCCATCTTCACCAGAAGCCTTGTTATTTTTAAGTCGTTTGATTTACCTAATTATTTCATTTTCATTCGGGGGTAATGAATCTGGATTTGTTTGTTTATTTAGGGTTTAGTGTCGGTAATCTGTTTAAGGGCTCAGGACAGTTTAGTAGTTGTACAAAATATTTGACAAGATATTTGCAATTGTCTTGGTTATTTAGAGCTAATTGTCCGTTTTCCTTCGGAAGCAAGTACTTTGGGATTGATAGCCTGTTAATTTAGTTTTAAATGTTTTTTAAAAATTTCGGGTGTTATTTTTTTGAAAATCTTTTTCTATTTCATTCAGTTGATTGTTATCATAGTTTCATTTAGTTTGTCTAATTAGCTTCGATGTTTCTTTTCTTACTTCCAAAAAGATGTTATAGTTTACTGTTTCATGTTTACTGTTTTTGACTGTTCAATTCTTTGAATGCTTTATTTCGGATTAATGCTGCTTGCTCGCAAACTGCATCCCACCACAGATGTTTTCTACGTTTTTGTAAAGGGACAAACTTTAGGGCTTTTATAATAATTTTTTGTTTCAGACATTGCCAGTTCTGTAATGGTTGTTTATCAAGCTCTTATGTTTGGGTTTTATTTTTGTATGGTCGAACTTTGTAATTAGCAGTCTCTATTAAATAAGATTTCGAGGTTTTAAGCTAAGTTTGATTCTAGTCAAGTAGTGATCCGTGTCGATGTTAGCTCTTTTCCTAACTTGAACATTCAAACTCTCTTTATAATTGGAGTACGAAATGGTAACATGGTCAATTCGAAATTCACCCATGTACGTGTTTGGGCATCTCCAGGTCTTTTGTTTTGTTATTTTCTTCTTAAAATAGGTTGACATTATTTTTAGATTAAACTGCGAACATAGTTCAACCAATCTTCTGCTATTATGGTTCGATCATTTATGAGCGGGAAAACAGCCGACTGTTTTTCTGTACTTTCTTTCTTTCCCTAGTGGGGCGTTGAAATCACCCATTAGGATTTTTACATGGTTGGAAGGAATTTTAGAGATAGTCTTTTCCAGAATTTCCCCGGACTTATTTACTTTTTCAGGGTTAGATTTATTTTCTTCGTTAACTGGGAGCATTAATTAGTGTATAATTTTTGTTAGCATACTTGAGGGATAGTGTCATAAGTTGATTATTTATTGGCTGGACATTAGTTATAGACCCGAGAATGGTTTTTGAGATAATGAAAGCAACACCGAGATGTGGTGTATTTTTGAGTATTCTTTTGTCCGTTTTTCTTGCAGAGCAAAAATTTGGATATTTTTGCTGATGTTTGATTTTAATGTTTGCCCTAATTCGTGTAGTTTTTTTGGGCGCAGGAGTGTGTTGACATTTACCGTTCCAAATAAAGTTTTTGTTTTCGGTTTGAGACGTTGGCCAGAGGTCTCCGACTCCTTCTGAAATATTTTGCGTTTAAGCCCGGACGCCCCAGAATCCGAAGGTCTGGTTGTACCAGCAATGCTGCCAGAGGATTATTTACCTCCTGGGGTAATTTTGTAATTACTAGAACGCTTTATCTTGTACTTTGAATTAAAGGTTTGAACCATGACGGTTCAGAGGTTAAGACTGGAGGAGTTAGTTTCAGAATTTAAATCTCAGGCGCACCACTGGTAAACAGATGCTGGCCACTTAACTGCTTGATACAAGTCAGACGCTAAGTGGATTTAGTTTTTGTCTTGGTATATATATATTTATTTATATATGTTTCTAAATCATTCCGGGTGTTGATCCGTTGATTCTGTGAAGAGTCCCGACGTTTCGCCAAAATCTCACTTGGCATTTTCAAATGTTATATATCGAACAGCGTGAAATGCATTTGGAATTTGTCGATAATTCAGTTGGGCGATTATGTGCATCATAATCAAAGTGCAAAGTATTCTATAAGTTTGACGCACAGAACATTGATTTTGATGATAAATTTCGACAATTTGCAAGCGTTGCTGTGATGTTAAACGATCCACAATTTGCCAGACATTTGATGTGCCATGATGACATTTGATATGGTGATTTCACAGTGACACCTATCGGAAGTTCAGACACACTAAAAATAACTCTTTATAAGATTAATTCACTTTCAACCTTCCACGCCAGGTACTTAATATTATTCCTACCCTTAATTGAATCAGGACAAGTTTATAAATAAATTATTTGAGAATTTCTTGCTTATTAAAGAAAGAAAATCATTATTTCTTAATAGAACAATTAAATACATGTATTTTTAAGAGATTTAGGAATTCTATTCAAAGCGCTTCAAATTGATGATTGATTTGTTGCCGGTAGTGAAAGATATTAACTGTTTCACCTGGTTTCAGAAGCTCATGGTACACGACACTCTTCTGATCTCACAAAATGGACTTTCCAAAAGCGATTCGTTCATGCAGTCGATGTTGATGGCTGTCCTGGATCAACCCATAATTTTATGCATTTTGAATTCTCAAAATATCCACATTTTTCGTCTCCAATTACGATTCAATGCAAGAAATTTCCTGTCTTCTGGATCTTTCCCATGACATGCAGATGATTCAGCACAAATGGTTCAGCGACCAACATTTAACCTCTTTACCATTTGTTGTTTAATTTGTATATCGTCTTCTTCCAACAATGCTTGCAATTCGGCATCTTTAAATTTGTTCGCCTGACCTGGGCGTTCTTTGCCTAAATGTCTAAAGCAACGCCCACAAGCCTCTTGCATTGGAACAGTCTCGTTTTTCTGATTGAACAATTAAAGTAATACGGGCCGCAAATGCTTATTATTTGACTCGAATATCGACATATTTACACACGAAAAAAATATATTACTAACTCGAAACGTTAAAAACCTAACGTTAAAATATTAAACGGTTTCAAAAGTACTGTCACAACAACAAAATTGCATAAGTCATTATACCTTTGTTTCCAGCGCCATCTCTTAAGAACATTAAGAGTTATTAAATATATATATATATATATATATATATATATATATATATATATATATATATATATATATATATATATATATATATATATATATATATATATATATATGCCCACAACGAAGCGTAAAGGGATATATATATATATATATATATATATATATATATATATATATATATATATATATATATATATATATATATATATATATATAGATATATATATATATATATATATAGATATATATATATATATATATATATATATATATATATATATATATATATATATATATATATATATATATATATATATATATATGAGAAGTATTTGGAGTATTTTGAGTACATTGATATTATTATCAGTGAAGTTAAAACGAAAACTTGGGTAAATTCAAATGTTTTTATAATTAAAAACATATTTACTTAAATATATTTTATTTTTAAAAATATTAATTACAATAATATATACAAGTTGTCACAAGTATAATATATACAAATTATTTATGGAAAAGTACAATGCCCAACTGGTCGTTTCAATTGTGCTTACAGGCCATGATTCTTCTCCAAAATTTCAATCACATTTCCGTAATGTTGCGGTTTGTCTTTCGGCTATAGTGGTTTTGAGCTTATTAATCGCCGTTGGATTATCATCAAAGAATCGTTTAATGTATTGCTAAAAGAAAAAGAAAAGTCTTTCAATTTCTCGACCTGGAAATTTGGTATATAAAGGATTGATTATTTCATCACTTATATTATCTGTAGACCTGTCGTGTTAGAACAAAGATCAGTCGTTCCCATAACTTCCTTTGATCATGAAAAGTTTGTTAGCACATCGCCCCCAATGGATTGAAATTGAATTTCTCCCCTCATTGCATAGTGCGGGTTTTGTAACATTGCATGATAAATTTCCCAAATTTATAATCAAATAGTTAAAACCAAATAGTTCGATAGAAGTGAAATAGCGTACAATTCAAATTTTGAAACTCATTATAATCAAGGAAATAGACATGTACGTAATTAAACATATGCTAAAAACTTTACAAGTTTTCCACACAGATCAAAACGCATTGAAATTTCCTCGGTTTCGCTAACTATGTTAGCATTATAACAGTTAAATGGTTAACATTTCATTATAGGCATAAAAGTTCATATTTTGCAGTTTTAATGAACTCGTGGTGACACTAATTTGGTAATCAAAATCTGCGTCCAGAAAATTCAATGTGTTTCAGTATGTGAGGTAAACTCATTATAACGTTTTAATTTAAAATCAAAGATTCCAAATCCAAACTTGCAAATAATAAATACTTACATGTTATAATTGAACCATAGACGATAAATTAGGCTACCGCAATGTATGTACGTTTTAACACTCATCGGCCAAACGTCTTGGCCGTATTCTGGATAACATTTTCCATCGACCTTCTATTGTCCGGCGGGTCCTCATGTCTTCCTTGGCATACAGCCTAGGCGATTCCTGCATAAATAGAATAGAATAATGTTACATGTATATAATCAAAAAACAAGTGTTTTACATACGTCTTTGATCCCTACTGATTCATCAGTGTATGATTCTCTTGCTGATAATCTCTGAAAATAACAAAAATCAGTATTAATAAATTATAAAAATTATAACAAATATTATTATTACCTTCTTCGGTGGTAGCAGTCTCTCGAAATCCATCCATATTCTAAGATATTTATATGGGTCATATGCTGAAAAAGAACATATAGGTAAGAGACGTCGTCCAAAGTTATACAGTTGGAAATTATAGTCTTTTATTTTTTATGATAGTTGCATATTTTGACTGACTTTTATGAAAATGATGTTATTAACTCAATCTTATTAGGTTCAATTATTCCCATGAAACCATAAATATAATTTTCAAAAAGATGAAATAATTATATAAAAACCAATTTATATAAAATTAAATGAAGATTCTAATCTACTTACCAGTGGCAGGCATTGTAATATAAATATTATTCACAAGCAACGTTAGAAGCGTCTACTGATCTGATCGAAATGATACTAATAACCAAAAGTAAAGTCGATATGTTTTTATTTAAGGTCAGGTACCTTACCGGTACCTTTTATTATTCCTACCCCTAATTAATATCGGCCAAGTTTTAAGATATATAATTCCTTGACAATTTTTGCATAATAAAGAAAGAACATCATTATTTCTTCCCATAATAAAACAATTAAATACATATATTTTTTTACCTGTTAGTTTTATCCAAAATAGCATGGCCCATATCATACTTTGTTTTCGGTTTCTAGGCAACAAGAAATGAAATTTTGAGAGAAATGTATAATCTTTTTGTATTAACTTTTGTTATTAATTTTTAAGCTTATATAACAGGTAAATCCAATTATTATTTTGTATCATTTAAATAATTTATCAATAAATAATAAAATTCAGTGTTGCATGCTACATCATGCTTATTGGTCTTGGTGAGCATAGTTGCTCTGTTGTTCTGTTCTATAGTAGTTATCTTGAAAATCTAACCATTAATTTCCAAATCATGTCCGAAATTTAATTTTGAAAGCAAATTATAATTCTGGAGCGACGAGAAAACGAACAACCCCTTCATTCTTGAAAGTGGCTTAATACTTTACTGGTAAAATAAAAATGTCGAACAAGCAACATATATATATATATATATATATATATATATATATATATATATATATATATATATATATATATATATATATATATATAAATATAATATAAATATAATATATATATATATATATATATATATATATATATATATATATATATATATATATATATATATATATATATATATATGTATGGGTGTAGGTATATATAGGTAAAAGGTGTCATAATTCAGGAATTCAGGCAGGATTTGAATTTGCCGCAAAAGTGTTGGCAACCAAAAGGGTTAGGGTTAGTAAAAATGGAGCACTAAATGAAAGAACAACGTGTTTTCATTGTTGAACAGTATTTCAAAAACAATGAAAGTTTGGCTGCTACAGTTCGCAAATTTGGTACAAACTATGGTCGGAATAGTGATTTAACTTCGTCAACAGCGAAGAGAGTTATTAAAACATTCAAAGAGACTGGATCAATAGGGGACGCTGAATACTCTCTCAAAATACTTCTCATATATATATATATATATATATATATATATATATATATATATATATATATATATATATATATATATATATATATATGTATATATATATTCCTGTACGCTTTACCTACCCTTTACGCTTCGTTGTAGGCATATATATATATATATATATATATCTGTGTGTGTTCGTAAATCATTCCGAGTTCAAAGAAATCTCAAATAATTAGAGTTTCTTGCACCGTAAAGAAAGAAAATCATTATTTCTTGATAGAACATTTAAATACATATATTTTTAACACACATAGGAATTCTATTCAAAAATAGCAAGGCTTTTAATATCACAACTTTAGGATTTTTTTAGTTTATTGACTACAAAAATTAACGATGCAAAAATTTTTTTGAAAATGAAGTTTATTTTTATTTTTCTAGATAGATGGAAAACCATCAGAGATGAAAAATATTTAATATTTTTTTGTTTACATTTATCAATGATTTTCAATTGTATTTCTCAAATTTTTATTTTTGTAATATTTAAAACATCGATATGCACAAGCTGTATGACGGTTATTTATTTTGGCGAGCATGACATTTTAAGTTCTAATTTGGGTAATAGTTGTTAATTCTTTAAAAACATTTCTTCACTTGTTGGAAAATGCATTATCACAAAGTTTGTGATAATGTATTTTCCTGCATTTTCTGAAAGTGGTCTAATAATTAACCGCTAAAATAGGAGAGTATCAGCAACTAACTACGTGATATTATCTCTAAAATAAAAATCTTTTTTCCCTTTATATTAAATTTCATATAACCGGCAGTTTCTTTAATCGAATGTTTGAGGACTTAAAAAGTCATCGCCAAAATGAATAACCCTCATGCAGCATGTGTATATGGATTATTTAAATCTTACAAAAATAATAATTGAGAAATACAATTTTGTTCAATTGAAAATCATTGATAAATGTAAATAAAAAAATATCAAACATTCCTCCTATTTTTTCATCTCTGATGGTTTTCCATCTATCTATCTAATATGATATTGACAAATGATGAAATAAAACTGTTATTCTATATGCAATTAAAATTTCATAAGATATATATATATATATATATATATATATATATATATATATATATATATATATATATATATATATATATATATATTATCAATGATTTTCAATTGAACAAAATTGTATTTCTCAATTATTATTTTTGTAAGATTTAAATAATCGATATACACATGCTGCATGCCGGTTATTTATTTTCGCGAGCATGACTTTTTACGTCCTCAAACATTCGATTAAAGAAACTGCCGGTTATATGAAATTTAATATAAAGGGAAAAAAGATTTTTATTTTAGAGATAACATCACGTAGTTAGTTGCTGACACACTCCTATTTTAGCAGTTAATTATTAGACCAGAATTTAGAAAATGCAGGAAAATGCATTATCACAAACTTAAAATAAAATTTTAATTTTGACTTGGCAAGTAGTCATTAGGTTTTGAAGTGAAGAATTCCTTTTAAAAAATTAACAACTATTACCCAAATCAGGACTTAAAAAGTCATGGTCGCCAAAATAAATAACCATCATACAGCATATGCATATCGTTTTTTTAAATCTTACCAAAATAATAATTGGGAGATACAATTTTGTTCAATTGAAAATCATTGATAAATCTAAATAAAAAAATATTAAACATTCCTCCCATTTTTTCAACTCTGATGGTTTTCCATCTATCTAAAAATATAAAAATATACTTCATATTCGAAAAAATGTTTGTATCTTTAATTCTTGTAGTCAACAAACTAAAAAAATCCAAAAGATTGTGATATTAAATCCCTTTCTATTTTTGAATAGAATTCCTATGTCTGTTAAAAATATATGTATTTAAATGTTCTATTAAGAAATAATGTTTTTCTTTCTTTAATATGCAAGAAATTCTCTAATTATTTGAGATTTCTTTGAACTCGGAATGATTTACGAATATATATATATATATATATATATATATATATATATATATATATATATATATATATATATATATATATATATATATATATATATATTATGAAATAAAACTATTATTCTATATGCAGTTAAAATTTTAAATGATTCAATTTCTTACTTCCCCACATTTGCACTTTATATTTACTTAACTATATTAGTATATCGTGAGGTAACATATCAATTATATGTTAGATGACAATATTCAAAGCTTTTATATTTTATTTCATCCGAATTGATATATTTATTCATCGTGTATGTAGTGAACTTGGAAAAAAGTGTTGTTATTATTACTAAAGATTTATGTTTGTTTAGAAAAATACGTACACAGAAATTTGTTAGCTTATTGAAATATCTTATTGATATTATTATCAGTGAAGTTAAAACGAAAACTTGGATAAATTCAAATGTTTTTATAATTAAAAACATATTTACTTAAATATATTTTATTTTTAAAAATATGAATTACAATAATATATACAAGTTGTCACAAGTATAATATATACAAATTATTTATGGAAAAGAATAATGCCCAACTGGTCGTTTCAATAGTGTTTACAGGCCATGATTCTTCTCCAAAATTTCAATCACATTTCCTATAATGTTGCGGTTTGTCTTTCGGCTATAGTGGTTTTGAGCTTATTAATCGCCGTTGGATTATCATCAAAGAATCGTATAATGTACTGCTAAAAGAAAAAGAAAAGTCTTTCAATTTCTCGACCTGGAAATTTGCTATATAAAGGATTGATTATTTCATCACTTATATTGTATGTAGAGCTGTCTTGTTAGAACAAAGATCAGTCGTTCCCATAACTTCCTTTGACCATGAAAAGTTTGTTAGCACATCGCTCCCAATGGGTTGAAACTGACTTTCTCCCCTCATTGCCAAGTGCGGGTTTTGTAATGTTGCATGGTAAATTTCCCAAATTTATAATCAAATAGTTAAAACCAAATAGTTCGATAGAAGTGAAATAGCGTACAATTCAAATTTTGAAACTCATTACAATCATGGAAATAGACATATACATAATTAAATATACGCTAAAAACTTGGTAACTTGGTAATCGAAATCTGGGTCCAGAAAATTTATTGTGTTTCAGTATGTGAGGTAAACTCATTATAAAGTTTTAATTTAAAATTAAAGATTCCAAATCCAAACTTGCAAATAGTAAATACTTACATATTATACTTTGATCATAGACAATAAATTAGGTTACCGCAATGTACGTACGTTCTAACACTCATCGGCCAAACGTCTTGGCCGTATTCTGGATAACATTTTCCATCGACCTTCTATTGTCCGGCGGGTCCTCATGTCTTCCTTGGCATACAGCCTAGGCGATTCCTGCATAAATAGAATAGAATAAAGTTACATGTATATAATCAAAAAGCAAGTGTTTTACATACGTCTTTGATCCCTACTGATTCATCAGTGTATGATTCTCTTGCTGATAATCTCTGAAAATAATAAAAATCAGTATTAATAAATTAAAAAAATTATAACAAATATTATTATTACCTTCTTCGGTGGTAGCAGTCTCTCGAAATCCATCCATATTCTAAGATATTTATATGGGTCATATGCTAAAAAGAACATATAGGTAAGATACGTCCTCCAAAGTTATGCAGTTGGGAATTATGGTCTTTTATTTTTTATGATAGTTGCACATTTTGACTGACTTGTATGAAAATGATGTTATTAACTCAGTCTTATTAGGTTCAATTATTCCCATGAAACTTTATAATTATAGTTGTCAAAAAGATAAAATAATTATATAAAAACCAATTTATATAAAATTAAATGAAAATTCTAATCTACTTACCAGTGGCAGGCATTGTAATATAAATATTATTCACATGCAACGTTAGAAGCGTCTACTGATCTGATCGAAATGATACTAATAACCAAAAGTAAAGTCGATATGTTTTTATATAAGGTCAGGTACCTTACCGGTACCTTTTATTATTCCTACCCCTAATTAATATCGGCCAAGTTTTAAGATATATAATTCCTTGACAATTTTTGCATAATAAACAAAGAACATCATTATTTCTTCCCATAATAAAACAATTAAATACATATATTTTTTTACCTATTAGTTTTATCCAAAATAGCATGGCCCATATCATACTTTGTTTTCGGTTTCTAGGCAACAAGAAATTAAACATTGAGAGAAATGTATAATCTTTTTGTATTAACTTTTGTTATTAATTTTTAAGCTTCTATTACAGGTAAATCCAATTATTAAAATTCAGTGTTGCATGCTACATCATGCTTATTGGTCTTGGTGAGCATGATTTTTAAAGTTATTGTTTGGGTAACAGTTATTCTATTACTAGTTGTTCTGTTCTATAGTAGTTCTCTTGAAAACCTAACGATTAATTTCCAAATCATGTCCGAAATTTAATTTTGAAAGCAAATTATGATTCTGGAGCAACGAGAAAACGGACAACCCCTTCGTTTTTGACAACAAACAACATATATATATATATATATATATATATATATATATATATATATATATATATATATATATATATAAAAGTTGTCCCATAATTCGGGCAGGATTTGAATTTGCCGCCATTTGTGCGATGGCAACCAAAAGAGTTAGCTACCAAAAGGTTAGGGTTAGTAAAAATGGAGTACTAAACGAAAGAATAACGCGTTTTCATTGTTGAGCAATATTTCAAAAATTATGAAAGTTTGGTTGCTACAGTTCGCAAATTTGGTACAAGCTATGGTCGGAATATTGATTTAACTTCGTCAACTCTGAAGAGAGTTATTAAAAAATTCAGGAAGACTGGATCAATTGGGGATGATAAATACACTGGCCGTTCAATAACAAGCCGTTCAAATGATAATATCGAAGCAGTGCGTGACAGTGTTGGTCCCTTCCAAGTGCAGGGACATCAATTCGGCATCGTGCATAAGAATTGCAATTTTCAAGAAGCTCTTGACAGCGTATACTCACTAAAGATCTGCGTCTCCATGCTTACAAAGTTCAGTTGACCCAAATACTGCAGCCTAATAACCATACAAAGCGAAGAGATTTTTTTGAATGGATTATTGAACTAGTCAATGCTAATTTTGCGAACAAAATCATCGTAAGCGATGAAGCTCATTTTCACCTTGATGACTTCGTTAATCATCAAAATTGCCGCACATGTGATTGTCGAAAAACAAATGCATCCACAACGTGTGACTGTTTGGTGCTGTAGTGGTGGCTTTTGGGCTCCAAGCGTCATCGGATCATACTTTTCAAAAGTGAGGCTGGTTAAGCAATTACTGTTACTGGTGTTCGATATCGCTACATGATAACCGAGTTCTTTCTGCTTAAATTGGATGATATTGATGTGGACGATATGTGGTTTCAACAAGACGCTGCGACATGCCATACAGCCCGTAACACAATCCAATTACTACATGAGACATTACTGTATGGTCATATACTGTCTTGTGTCGGTGATCAGAATTGGCCCCCCAGATCATGTGATTTAACACTATTGGATTTCTTTAGATAAGGGATTAGATAAGGGAATTGTTAGAAAAATATTGAATTATATATATATATATATATATATATATATATATATATATATATATATATATATATATATATATATATATATATATATATATATATAATAAATTGGATGATAATCTAGAATCTCAGAGTTTTTTAGTTTTTTTTTGCTTTCTAGACAGAGCAGGTGAGGTTCCAATTAATTGATGAGTTCAGTATATTTCGCCAAACTGAATCAACTTGGTCAACGATGAAAAACTTCGATTTAATCGGCGTCCTATGTGCCTACAAATTATCCCGTTTGCGTGTATCGAACAATATATCCTCTCTCATCTTAAGAAAAACACTTATTTTTTCCTAAAATAATAATTAACAAATTAAATTTATTACTAATTAAACTGATGAATAACTGAATTAAATTGTGATAAAACCGCTAGAGGCAGTGCTGGGTTTAGCGGTACCGGCGAAAGTGGCCACGTGGGGCCTATCATCATATATATATATATATATGATGATAGGCATATATATATATATATATATATATATATATATATATATATATATATATATATATATATATATATATATATATATGTCATAAGGCCCCAAATTTCGCAGCATCTTTTTTATAAAAAATCAGTTTATATAGAAAAAATTAAAACAACTTTTTTCTTCACAGTAAAAAAAGAAGAGACATCAAAGATCCGATATTTCTCATGTCGACCAACTTACTTTTGTGATAAGATATGTTTCATTCTCTGGTATATATAAAGGAAAGATTAGTAGGATTCCGATATATAAACATAACTCTTCACACTTGGAACAAGAAGTTTTGAAAACTATCTAAATTAGGAATGGATATCTGTCAATAACAATCTTTTGATTGTGCGACTTCAAATATTTTAAATATTCCAGTAAAGTACTCAGGTTTGCAATAAATTCAGTTTATGTCATACGTGATAACACTAAGGCACGATTATCTCAAAGAGTTCAGAACTATGAAGATGTTCTAGAGCCTTAAAGTATTTTTGATTGTAAATTATCAACAGAAAAAAAGAAATAAAAAAGTTTGTACTTTGGAAGATGTATTGGATTATTTCTCAGTATTTCTAAAAGAAAATTAGGACACCATAAAAACCACACGAGACAATACAGACATTTTAGATTTCTCGTGTGATAGTACAACGATAAACATCACATTTATCGAACCGTCAAAGAATTGTCTTGCACATTTGCAAATATTGAAATATTATTGAATATTTTTCTAATAATTCCCTTATCTTATCCCTTATCTAAAGAAATCAAACAGTGTTAAAATATATATAAAGTCCATTCATTTGAGAAATCTTCCATCCTTGACGAGGTTTCGGAAAAATCTCAGTTGGTATTTTCCAGTCTGCTCTTTTGATAGAGGAAAGAGTTCGAAGCTATCTAGAGAGCAATGACTTGAAAATGCCAAATGAGATTTTGGCGAAAAAGGAAGTGGAAATTTTCATTAGGTCCTTTTTAAATCCATTTGAAAACTTCATTGAGAAGTAAAAATATTAAATATCATGTAATTCGAAGACCTGGCAATGTCCAAGAAAGCATTCTGGAACTTTTGTTTTGCACTCTGTGTATATGTAAGTACAAAGTATAATTAAACGATCCGGAACTATTAATTAATACTGATTGATTATATAATCAGCTCATATAGAGTTAAACAACAGCTTAATGAATTTTTAAAGGCTATAATCATATTAGCTTTTGATTATTTCGAAAAAATCAATCCCAATCATCATCACCATCAAAAGCCCACTGCTGGACTTAAGCCTTCCAATGAGCTTCTGGTCCATCTAGCATAGAATATTCTGGAAATGTGCTGTATTGAATTTTACTTAAGGGTATCTATCCTTTCTACTGCTTGTAATTACTTGGTTTTTTTTGAGTGTCTCGGGTACTATGTCATTTAGTGATGGTTCTAACCCCTCGTACTGTGTTACACTTATCCTTTGACTATATTTTATTTAATGTTAATTATAACCATACGTTAAAATGGAGAGAACACAGTAATTAATAAGGACAAATCTTTTTAACCATATTGGAAGTATGGTTTTAATGTTGAAAGTAGGTCTGCTTCGCTCTGTTTAACCTTCATTTCTCGTATTACCTTCAGGGCTTAACCCTAAAACTCGTTTATTTGACAGTTTATTGGCTTTCTCGTTTTTTAGTAAATAAATAATTGATTGAATACAAGTTATTTTGTTGTAGATTAATTATTTATTGTTTTTTTTCCATAACTGCCAATCGACCTTAAAAAACATTAAATAATAGGAAATATTTACGGCTGGTCTACAATGTTAAAAATATACAAATAATGCCCTGAAGATTTCTAACTTCAACTGACAAACACACCAAGATATTAATAATGTAGTGCTCAGTGATTAAACATGCACAATCAGTTTCTTCCAATCGGTCAAAGAATAATTATATAAAATTATTTGATTGTTATAAGGTTTTATGGGAAACTGTTCGTAAAAACAGCCGGATTTATGGAATAATAATTGTGAATTTTGCGTGATCACGCAATTTCATTAATTATTCGTTATTTAAAAAAAAAAACACTCAGTGTCAAAATGTCAGTAATTTTTCAAAACTTTTCAAAATAACATATTGATATGAAATTAAAACATTTTTCAAAATTTTTTACAAGGAAAGAAAAAAATGCTTCTGTTCTATAGGAAAGAGGAAGGTTAACAAAAGGAAAACATAAACAAACGGGGGCGTTATCTTGATGAAACACCGGTGAGGTTTCACTCAAATCATTAAGAGATAAGTTTTTTGTTCTAATTTTTTTTTATTCTTGAGAGTTAACTCGATGAGAAAACCATGACGCTGTCTACCTCCATTTGCCGTCTAGATAAAATTGGATGAAAATCTAGAATCTCAGAGTTTTTTTTGTTTTCTAGACAGATCAGGTGAGCTTCCAATTAATTAATGAGTTCAGTATATTTCACCAAACTGAATCAACTTGGTAAACGATGAAAAACTTCGTTTTAATCGGCGTCCTATGTGCCTACAAATCATTCCATTTGCGTTAAAAAACACTTATTTTTTCCTATAATGATTAACAAATTAAATTTGTTATTAATTAAACTCATGAATAACTAAACTAAACTGATAAATTGTGATAAAACTGCTTAAAGCAGTCATCATAGGGCCCTGAGTTTCGTAGCTTTCAGTTTTTTACAAAAAAATCAATTTATTTACAAAAAATGAAAACAACTTTTTTCTTCACAGTAAAAAATGAAGAGACATCAAAGATCCGATATTTCTCATCTCGACCAACTTACTTTTGTGATAAGTTATGTTTCATTCTCTGGTATATATAAAGGAAAGATTAGTAGTATTCCCATAGATAAACATAACCCTTCACACTTGGAACAAGAAGTTTTGAAAACTACCCAAATTAGGAATGGATATCTTTCAATAACAATCTTTTGATTGTGCTGCTTCGAATATTTCAAATATTCCAGTAAAGTACTCAGGTTTGTAATACATTCAATTTATGTCATAAGTGATAGCACTAAGGCACAATTATCTCAAAGAGTTCAGAGCTATGAAGTTGTTCTAAAGCCTTGTTGTATGTTTTTGATTGGAAATTATCAACAGAAAAAAAGAAATAAAAAAGTTTGTACTTTGGTAGATGTATTGGATTATTTCTTAGTATTTCTAAAAGAAAATGATGACACCATAAAAACCACACGAGACAATTCAGACATCTTAGATTTCTCGTGTGTAGTGGTGTCGATAGACATTACATCTATCGAACCGTCAAAGAATTGGTTTGCACATTTCCAAATATTTAAATATTATTGAATATTTTTCTAACAATTCCCTTATCTAATGCGCTTAAAGAAAAAATCATTTTCTGTTTTAAAGAGAGTAAAAAATTATTTAAGAAATACAATGATAGGAGAAATACTAAATAACTTGGCCATTTTGAATATAAAGCAGGACACCGCATTAAACCGCATTGACACCCAAAATAATTGATAATTTTGCAAGAGACAAAGCAAACAGTAAAAATATTTTTTTTTTAAATCTATTTAATGTGTAACCGTATAAAATTTTTCATTACTTTTCTTTTTTGTTAATAAGTTTATGAAAGTTTTCTTGCAATTTCTATTTCTTTGGGTTTGAGGGTTCCAAAATGTTTGCTGCTTGGGCCTCTACTTAACTTGAACCGCCACAGTCTAGAGCAGGTCTCCAAACTTTCTAGCCTTAGGGCAATACTGATTAATCTAGTAAGTTCCAATGGCCAAAACCGTTTTAATTTTAATGACATTATCTATAATTTCGCAGAGTACGTAAACTAGTCGCAGAGTTCGCGCCCTAAACCAGCATACGCTTGCTAAATTCGCTAGTCGCGAGCCGGATTTCGCCTGCGGGCCGTAGTTTGGAGATCTTTAGTCTAGAGGATTAAGAAATCTTTAAAAAAATAATAACATTTAGACGACCAAAAAAATTAATATTTACTAATAATTGTTTTTATTCTGATCAAAGTCAATTTTCCAACATTTTAACTTCTATTTTTAAATAAAAAAACTAAAAAAGGATATTAAAACTAAAAAAGGATAAAAAAATTATAAAAAATTAAGGTTGACATAGAGTATAATTCCGCAAGCTCTATATTCATCTGAGACGATTCCGTATAACTCTTTTCCGATTTTCTAAAATTCAAGGTCGTCATTTTGTATCTTGAACGTTACTCTGGAAATAGACAATAGGTAGGTGTTTCAAATATTGGAAGAAATTTTGAGAAAAATATATTGCAATATAAAGAGTCTGAAGAATATTAAGAAAAAAACAATTTACATATATAATAGGTATGAAATAGAAATTGTATATTTTATTGATGTAAAACATAATGAAAGTTCATTCAAAGATAAATAATAGAGATGACCATAAAATACTTACTCAAGTGTATTTTGAAAGCGTGTCCTAGTAAAATAATTAGGATTGTCCAACCTATCATGCTATTTCTATAAAGTAATAAAATAAGACAATAAACCTTTAGTTTTCATCGATAAACCAGGTAAAATGGTTCATAGTATCGAGTGAAATAATATGCAAATAGTTTCACATTTAAATTTGACACTTAGTAGAGTTAAACTGTTAATGAAATCTCATACATTCATTTCACATGTTTTGTGTCGCATATGTTTGCTGGACACATCCATCTTGATTTTTTTAATGACATCAGTTATTTAACTTTGCGTGGTTTGAAATGCGTTTGCTTTAGATACGCAAAATATATAGAATATAGAATTGGAACAGGAAAAACACATCATTGGTTGTTCATTTTAAATTAATGAAAAAATAAGTTAATAAATCCAAAATATGAAATGCATTTAAAACATTTTGATAAACAAACTTTTAATTTTTGGCAAAAATAAAGTCTGTCATCAATGTACGAGGTATGTAAATAAAGTAATAAGACTGATTTTTTATAATATTTTTTATTCAACTGAAATTACAATTCCACATTAAAGTCAAAGCTCCTGATTCATGAAGGATTCGTTCCGTAAATATGCCACGAATACAGAGACCGTGAATAGTAATTTGTACAGGATTATAGGGGATATGTTCCAAGGTACCAAAATATAAAGAAAAAATATACAGGGTGTCCCAATAGTGCGATATCGGTTGATATCTTGATAATGGCTGGAGATAGAGAAACAATGTAGTTGTACAACTAAATAGGTTGCACGATTTAAAATTAATTTTAATTATACAGGGTGTCTCACAAAACCGTCGAGGGTACAGTTCCGCCATTTTTGCATTCTGCTATTGATTCTAAACATATTTCGTGAAACATGTCCTATACCTAAACCCAGTGGTTTTACCGATATTCGCCATTTAGTAAAGAATATCGGAGTTGCAGACTCTATTTGCAGTGTCAAATATCATTTATTTTTTAATGTAGGATTATCATTTTTATGATTATCAAACTGTCACTTCACTTCTATGTAAACAAAATTTGCCTATATTATACAGGGTGCCCAGGATAACTGATATAAAAGAAAAATATTCAAAACATCATGTTTTTTTAAATCGAATGTCTAATATTTTTTCATACATATTCATTCATATATGTCATTTTACAATATATTCCTAAACTCGAAGAGATTTACCACTAAACACCAAATCACATTTTTAAACTTTACAGATTAACAGACAAATTAACAGACATATTAAATAATCTCCTGATGATGCTAACGTGGTTAGCGAAACGTGCGTCAAGAAGTTTAAAAAAGTGATTTGGTGTTTAGTGTTTCACATCGAAAGTTCCAATAGAAAAAATGAATATCCCTAAGACAAAATACTTCTATTATGGTTAAACATGTCTTATACCAATCTGTCATAATTTCCGAGATTTTTACAATTTGTTTTTAATATTCCGTTTTTAATGTAATTTACCTTAGGCTTTATGTTATTATTAAACTAATAAACAAATTCATGATAAGTCATGATAAATTAGGAATTTAGGTCATCACATGTTTTAATATTTGATTAGAAAACAATTATAATAGAGTAACAAAAGTCATTGTTATAGTAAACCAAAACGTCATAAATATCTAATTTTTAGTAAGACAGTTTAAGTACAAATATTTATGTCTACCATTTTGTCTACCATTTTGTGCAAAGGTGCAATCTTTGTTCAGAAGAACTATTGACTGTAATGAGCATTGCCTGATTAATATTCATAAACACATTTCTTATTCTAATTTGCCTTTATTGTGGCGGGTTTCAACCTCTATTGTGGTGGGTGGTATTTGATAAACTTGTTCTTTAACGAAACCCCATAAAAAAAATAGTTTTGTTAAATCCGAGGATCTGGCTGGCCATGATACATCCATTTATTTTCATAATTCGTGTCCAAATATTGTCTCATCTGCTTGCTAAGATGTGCAGGAGTGCCGTCTAGCTGTAACCATATTCGTCTCGCGACAGTTAAAGGCAATTCTTTATTTCACTCTTCAAAATTATTTAGCAAAAAATTCAGACATACTAGAACAACACTAGAACAATACCAGAACAAATATGGTTCTAGAAGGCGATTTCTGATAATACCACCACACATATTAAGACACTATCTATGCTGATGATTTAAAGGAATAATAAATCTTGGATTTTCACTGCTGTAATAGTGGAAGTTATGCCGGCTGACGTACCCATTTCTCTAGGAAGTTATTCATCCGTGAATAAAATATATTTGAAAAAATTAGATTTTTCTCAATTTTTTCTATTGCCCACTTACAAAATTCAAGCCTTCGATCGAAATCATTTTTATTTAGTTCTTGAACCAATTGTATATGATACGGATGAAATTTATATTTCCTAGTTATTCTGTTCGCTGTGGATTTTTTAACGCCTATTTCGATTTCTATCTGACTGCATGAAATATGCGGATTTTTAATTACAGCTTGAAGAACTAAATATTCGTTTTCTACACTCAAAGGTCTTTTCTGTCTTTCCAAGTTGTTTTTGTAATCGACACAGTTCTTTCAAATCGCCGTTTCAGTCGTATAAACGCAGATGCATTCGGCCCAAAACGTAGATCATGTTTATCAATTTCTCTCTAGAAAAATTCATTTTCGTTCTACTTTCTGTTATAATAAACACAGTACTACACACTTTGACAGGTCACAAAGTCCAAATAATGGACCATTTGGTTCATTTGTTTCTACACCATAATTGTCTAAGCCTTCAAGGCTATCTACGTGGTTTAAGTTGTAATTGGATATTCACATTTCTTTTCGATAGCCAAAAAAATAGATCATAAAAATATTTTTTCCTATTTAATTATGAAAGAAGTACACTTTTTTTCTGTGCTATATAAAAAGTATTTAAAAGCTATACTAGAACAATATTTGGGATTTGAATTGAATTTTGTCACGTTATCTCGGAAATTATGACAGAGAAGAAGAATAACAGTATTTTGTCTTAGAAATATTTTAAAATAAAAAAATATTAGACATCCTATTTAAAAAAATTGAGGTATGATGTTTTGAATGTTTTTCATTTATCTCAGTTATCCTGGGCACACTGTATAACGTAGATAAATTTTGTTTGCATTAAAAGTTAGATTATAGTTTGATAATGATAATCCTACATAAAAAAAAAAGTGATATATGACACTGCAAATTTGAGTCTAAACGATATTTTTTACTAAATGACGGATATCGGTAAAACCATTGGGTTTAGGTACAGGACATGCTCTACAAAATATGTTTAGAATCAACATCAGAATGCATAAATTGATGCACATATAGGATGTTCGATAAGAGAAAACAAAACTCTACCCTGCTACGATTTTGTGAGACATCTTGTATGAATAAAATTAATTTTGAATCATGCAGTCTATTTAGTTGTACAATTCTTATACTTAAACTTTTTCTCTCTCCAGCCGTTATCATCATATCAACAGATATCACACTATTGCGACATCCTGTATAATAAATGCAATTTAATTAGAGATTTAAGAGAGCCTTTCAAAAACAAGACTTCTTTTCATAAACAGATCAATTTTTATGAAGAAATGACAAAGCTAATTTACCATTCGTAACCCTCCACACTAGTTCAAGCAATGCTTGAATGTCACTTAATTCTATCTGTTCGAAACTATCTCGAATTATGCCATTCGCAACTTGAGCAATATTTTCAGTTAATGTTGAATTTTGCACTTGTAACCCACGCTTTCTTGTTTGAACGCCAAAACTCTGGTAGGTTGTACTTGTTTTGATTTTTCAAAGCACGATGATTTAGCAACCTAAGTAGCTTAGTTAAATAATGTCCCCCTGGAGCATTAGAATAGAGCAGTAGTGTAATTTTTTTGCTGGTTTAAAATTAGAGACGGACTTTTCACTTTTGAATATAAAAAGGTTTTGATTGGCATTCTTTCCCAAAAAAGGGCAGTTTTGTCGTCATTCAACACTTGTTAGGGTTTGTATCCTCCATCAGCAATTAACTTTGAAAATTCTTTTGAATATGTTGCTGCTGCTGAAGTGTTTGCAGATGCAGCTTCTCCAACAGTGCGACACACATGCAGTGATTGTCGCACCTTGAACTTATTGAATCAGTCTTCCGATGTATGAAAACCTCCATCCGTATGTTCATCACCAAGTTCTATAAAATGTCCGTAAAGACGCTTAGCTTTCTCACGAATTATAACACCACTTAGAGGCACTATCTCCTGGCTACAATCTGCAATCTATAATGTTAATACAGCTTCCATTTTTTCAATTCCTAGATCACGAACAATTTTTGCTGATGGTGAGGTTGAAGCTGTAGAATTTCTTATTTTGTTTTATGATTTCTTGATGTATAGTACAGTTCATAATTGGCATTAAAAAAACATGATATGGATGTAAAAGACTCGCCAATGTGTAAACGGTTAAGCATTTTAATGTTAACTTTAAGCGGCAGCACGACTTTTTTTCCGGGTTGGAAATGATTTTCCTTTGCTTTTATTCGACATTCTAAATAGAGAACAAAGCAGAAGAGACGTGCTATACATTCGAAATTATTGCGACGAATGACAAGTTGAAGCAATAAATCAAAAGAAACTTTCGGACAAGTGGCAATAAGACTTGTTTGTTTACAAATACTTTGATACTTGTTTGTTTTGAAAGGTATCTGGTAGATAAATACATATTATTCTAAAAATACTATATGTATCATTAGTTTTGGATCCGCGAATAAACAAATTTTCAGTCTCGAACAAAAGAAGTGGTCATAATTTTTTAATCCGCGAATACTGAAAACGCGAATAACGGAACCGTGAATAAAGAGCTTTAACTGTATCTCTTCAAAGTAGTTGCCTTGGTTTCCCAAGGTTACGGTTTTTCCAATTTTCTCCAGTGTCTGGAAATGTGGTCCTTTGAGGAAAATTTTCAATTTTGAGAAAAGAAAAAGTCACAAGGACTTCAAGTCCAATAAGCCACAGGGGTAGTCTGCGAAGCCTGAGTGATATTTTTACTTGACAAAACCTCGTTAACTGAAATCGCTATGTGGCAACGCGCATTGTCCTGACACAGCACCCCGGTGTTTTTGATGTTGTTTTCCACAAGAATAGACTTTTTTAAAAATCTTTCAAGGATTATTGAAATCTTTCAAGAAGTTCTCGGTCTCGGTCTTAGAAATACTGCTTTACGGATTAGCAGTGACAGAAATATCTTATAAACGATCCCCTGGCTATCAAAAAACCAAACCAGCATGCTTTTGATTTTTGATTTGTTTATTCTAGCTATTTTTGGCCGTGGTGAGGCTAGAGTGTGTCAGTCCTGACTCTGGCGCTTTATTTCCGTGTCGTATTCAAAAATCGAGGACTCGTCAGCAGTAACGACACCTTCTGGAAAATGGTTTATTTTCTATCCGCCCCAAAAAATCAAGACATGTTTCCTCACTGCTGCCCTTTTGATTTTGAGGTTATTCGAAACCTTTTTCGTGCAGGTTTGATCATATCCAATTAATTTGTCAAATTCTGATGAACGGTTGTGTGAGACAAATTTAACTCTTTCCAAATTATTCTGACCGTCAACCGACGATAACATGACCATGAGATATTCAACGGATTCGACGCATGTGACCAACTGCAAGACCAAACCTGAAGAAGTGGATGAAGACTCACTTCCAAAGATAATATTAAAGCTGATGTAGCCATTTATTTTGTAGCTTTAGCTGTCTTTGTTAGAAGTTCTGTAATTTGTATCATACGACCAAAGGCATCTTCTGACAATTTCTGTATTATAAACGTATTGTGGGTTTTAAGTTTAGACTATTTTAATATATTTCTTATTCTACCATCTGATATATTTTAAACGGCGACAATTTCTCTAATGGATATTTGTGATTTATCACTAATAAGTGGTATAACATTTAATGAAATGTAATATTATTTATTGTTGACTTCTGTTTTAATAAATTTACTACACTTCTATATTCCTTAAAACGCTGAATTGTTCTAAGAACTATAGGCATATTAATCATTTTGTAATCACAGAAACCTACAATTATCAATACATACAATCATGTCAGAAGCATTGAAAGGTCTTTGAGCATAGCTCGCATTGCTTGAGATGAGCAGTAGTCTGCTTATGTCTACAATCGCACAACACCGATTTGGCTGAAACCCCTCAACATTTTCCTATTATTTTTGCACCTTGCAACTTTGGAGCGTAGTATATTCAATGATTTCCATATTACCCATTTATCTGTGTGTCCTGAGGGTTTCTCCCTTGGTATGGCCTTTTCTATTTTGCCACGTTTCCAATCTAGTTTATTGCGGTGTGGTGGTAAGATTATCTGTTGTGTGTAGGAAAGTCTTTCTCGATTTGAGTCGGCGATAGGCAGGTTGATGTCCGAATAGGGGATGGTTCGTTGACGTAGACAATTTGGTCTTTTCGCTTTTGACTGCCACTTCGCTTCTAATGATAAGGGGGGCAATGCCGACAAGGCAGCATAGTTTATCATTCGATGTTCGTCTCAGACAGCTCGTTATGATACGACCGGATTCGTTGAGTGGAGTATCCACTTCTTTGGCGTGGCTAGAGTTGTACTGAATAACACAAGGCTAAAGCTGTACTGTGCTAGGATATTATCAATTATTAGTGATCTAGTACCAACAATTTCAGTAAAATTTATTTTACTTCAGATTAAAAATTACTATTCATTTATAGCGTAATTACTTAAAATTAAATCTTATACACAGAAACATTGTATTAATTTTGGTATATAAACTGTTACATATCAAAATAAAGACAATGTTTCTCTAAAAAAAAACGCATTCGAATGAACACTTTCCAAGAGTGTTTAAACTTATTTAAACACGTTTCTTCTGTGTTTCTTCGCCTTTTATAACAGTAGATGAAACATCGATTCACCATTATACACCAGGAGTAAAACAGCAACTCAAATTAGAAAATAGTCATGGCTAGTTTTCTAGAATTTTCGTTGTGTGCTACTCAATGATTACAGAAACATTGTATTTATTTTGGTATGTAAACCATTACATATCAAAATTAATACAATTTTTATGTAAAAAAACTAGTGGATAGTAAAGTGTTGTCCAATAAGAGTAGCAGAATTTTAAAATGAGGCACAATGATAAACACAAGTGATAATCCGATAATTTTGATTTTATTTTGAAGATCAAATAATGGCATTGTGTTTTGAAAATAATGTCGTTCAAATATGCCCTTCAGCTTCGTGTGGTGAAATGCATTCTCAAGATTCAATTTTCGACTACTCTTTCACACATATCGCATGGTATAATTTCAATGGTGGCCTGAATGTTTCGTTTAAGGTCATGAATTGTTCGTGGTTTATTTCTGTAAACCAGAGATTTAACATAACTCAAGAAAAAATAATCCAAAGGCTTAAGATCGTATGATCTTGGTGGTCAGTCCATTTCTCCAAATAACGGGCCCAGAAAACTTTTCTTGCAATAAATCTAGTCTTGCGAGTTGTGTGTCAAGTCTTGTTAAAATAATATGAAGTCCATCATAGTCTTCAAAAAAAAAATAAGCCTCTATTACCCCTTTAGCCCAAAAATCTCACCAAAAAATGATTTTATGAGAACCAAAACATAACTCCTGAATCATTTGAGTATTTCATAGGCATATCTCTCCTAATTTCCATTGGCAGTTACGTTTGTTGTGTACTAAATGCAGCAGTCTATGAGTGACATTTACATTTTAAACAGTTTTGCAGCTATTACGATTCAAAGTTCCAACACTTTTATTGGAGGAGCCACGTTATCAGAAATGGCTAAGGTGTCAACCTGACGATATGGCAGTTAAAGTGGAGCGGTTTTGATTCCTATACTAGTTATGGTAAAAATGTAAAATCTGACAAGGAATCACTCCTCATTCCCACCAATTCGAGGCTGGGTAAGGCCGGATACCTTCTGACAGGTTTTCTACGTTGGACACTCGTCAGTTTGTAGGCTTCTCGAGATACTTATGGTTAACGATAAAACTAAGGGTTGATAGCCCAAGGGGGATGCTAATCAGGGTTTTCGGTAGCCGATGATCGTGGTTCGGAGCCCACGTTAAGCTATAAGTCCAGTCGCTAAATAGCCTTGTCAGTTGCTGATTACATTGCGCCTCTAACCCTAAAACTTGACTTTTATTGGAAAACTTTATAACAACTACAAAATATCTTTATAATTCAATTTATAGGCTTTTATTGCATGATTACCTGTTATTTTAAATAATTCAACACTGCTTGTTAGCATACAAGAAAAACTTGTTTTATTAAAAAAATGCCCCAGTACCAATAATTTAAGCAACTAACAAAATTGTAAGCAAATATTTTTATTATTTAGAATTGCTAGTTTATTTTTGCGATTTGTTTATTATAAACAAACTTATAGATGTAATTTTCTGTGATTCTCCAAATTTGCGAAGTTAAACCATTGTTGCCATTAGAAAACATAAGATTGGTGGTTCACATCCATAAAAAAGACTACAAACAAATAAATTATATGTTAAAAGGTGGTTTCTTTATTACAGTTTAGCGTTAACAAATGTCAAACCATTTACACCTTATTTCACTTTATGAAATATGTGTCCTATAAAATTCTATATATTCGTTAATATTATTGCCATCTCTGGGCCGATAATATGACTAGCAGAAGATAATAATAGAATTTCTCTGGCGGATTCTAAAGTATACCGTTAGATGGCACCTCATTAACTATAATAAATTTATAAGTAGAAGCCATGGCTAGGTTATAAAAGCAATGGTTATATTCTTTCTCTTTATAGTTATTGATGTGTTTAGTGTTATCATAATTATCAAAGATGAAGATCCGATAATATCAAGAAAATATTAGCTTAATATTAATTATTAATTATCGCTTTTAATACAAAATATATCAGTGGAATAATACAGACATTTATTAAAATCTTGAACTGAGTTTGTGTGAGAAATACCTTTTACAGTGCGTAGTATTTTCACACGAAATAGTTTTAACAATAATATAAACAAGGTTATAAAAACTTTCCAGTGTTTGTCACTTTAGAATAATATTTGTTTCAGCTTAATACATTAAATTCCATTTAATTGTTTACGAAAAATGTATTTACTATTTAATTATTTTACTATTGTTTACGATTAGGCGGACTGAGCTATTCGAAAAACACGATTACTGTTACCGGAAGAACAAAATCAAATCGTAAAATTTCAGTCGACACTGTGTCTGGAAGAGACGATGGACTTTGACCGAGTGATATCGTCTGTTTTTCGAGTTCAAGTCGGGAGAAGGTTATATAAACTGGTTCAGAAAACACGCGTTATTTTCTAATTTTCAACTTATTAATATTGTACAAGGAGATAAATATTAGGTACCTGAACTGAAGAAATAAAAATATACAAATTATTTAAGTGTTTTACTACATAGGGCATACATTAATTTTAATTATTTACTTGCTTGAGCTTTAAAATTTTTATTAAGCTCTTGGGGATGATTTCAAATAATTATGTATTTATTTTTAATAGTATTATTACTAATATCCCTACTAGTATTATTACTATGGATTTAGCCTAAAGGCATTCGCAGTCCCTCTAACGGAAACAACTAAAAAGGTGATCGTTAAGGCTTAATATTTTAATATTCCCTATCAGGCTCTTTCGAATTTGGAATTTCAGTTGATGACAATACGACCAGTATTGTTTTTCCACCTGTTCTTGAAGCTCTTTATACTTCAGAATTTTTTCAGTACGTTTGGCAACTAAATTATTGTTTGGGATATGTATATATATATATATATATATATATATATATATATATATATATATATATATATATATATATATATATATATATATATATATATATATATATATATATATATATATACAATAAACGTTGTTTTTCTTAAAGTTTTATCAATAATAACAATACCGGGTTTGTTGTTATTTAATTTCTGCTCGGTCCCAATACATTATGTGACTTTCTTTTCCAGAACTGGTTGAGGATTGTAGTTGTAGTATGATATGTTCTCAGATTCCTTTAGCTGCAGTTTTATTGCCAATTCTTGATGAAGTATCTTCTCCACTGCGTCGTGTCTTTCTTTATATTCTGTTGCTGCAAATGCTTCTCAGCCCCCTATTGGATTGTCCTGTAGACCCGATATTATTATACAGTAAATCAAATATAAAATAAGTGATATATTATTATATAATAGGAATATTAAAATTATGTTACATTTTGATATATTTTGGAAAAGCAATCATAGCTTCGATAACAAAATGTGTAGTTTAAACTTTATAGCAGATAGATCAATGAATTTTCCTTTAAACCAAGATAATTATAACATTTAATTAAAACTGTTTAATGGTTATAATATGCGCATTGTAGATAAATTAATTTGAAAACATAACTTTATGAAATTATTGAAAGTATTTTCGACTTTTCAAAAGAAACTAAACAAAACAAATTCATCGCAATACCGTTTGATGCACAATTAATACAAGGATTAGTCATGATTTTTAAAAAGGTGGATATTACAGTAGTCTACAAACCATACAATGAGTTAAGCGAAGTCCTGAGTAATCCTAAAGATAAAATAGAATAACATGAAAACACAGAATTTTACGAAATTAGTTATATATACTCAGAAATTTAAGAAAATAGATTGAGATTAAAGATATATTGGGCGAACTAAAAAAATCCATTTAACAATATATTGGCATATTGGCATTTAACACTTTGGGCACTTTGGTACTAAAGAGCTTTCGATGCATATGAAAGTATTCAAATAGCAAAATGTGAGAAAACCATAGATAAACGACCGAATTCATTCAGTCAACTTTTTTAATTATGTAATGCTTAGTTTTTTTATAGTTCATAATTTTTAACCGCTTCATTAGGTACGGTTGACATATAAATAGAACATCGTTTAGTTTTAGAATCAGATTGAATCATCTCCTGATGAGGCTAACATGGTTAGCGAAACGCGCAACGACACGTTTAAAAGAGTGATTTAGTGATAAGTGGTAAATATCTTCGAATTTAGTATATCACGCCGGAGGGTTCAATAGAATAGACAAAGGTTTTGCTCGAGAGCGGACATCCCAGAGCTGTTCATATGTGTAATATATTACAAAAAAATCCATTTAACAAAATATAATGCCCTTTGGGCACTTTGATACTAAAGATACTTTCGATACATATGAAAGTATTCCAATAACAAAAAAAACCATAAACGACCGATTCCATTTAGTCAACTTGTTTTATTATGTAACGCATAGTTCATACCGCATTTAACCGCTTTATTAGGTACATTTGTCATATACATAGAAAATGGTTTAGTTTTAGAATCAGATTGAATCATCTTATGATGATGCTAAGATGGTTAACGAAACGCGCGTCGAAATGTTTAAAAAAGTGATTTGGTGATAAGTGGTAAATATCTTCGAATTTAGTATTTCACACCGGAGGGTTCAATAAAATTGACAAAGGTTCATAACTTTTGCTCGAAAGCGGGCGTCTCAGAGCTGTTCATATGTGTAATAAACTACTGTTTAGTATATCTTTCCTAAAATTAATTGTACATGACTATATACTCGGTATCGACATAAGAAGTGGAGTAAAATTATTTTATGATATTGTCATAAAATTTAATTTTATGTGTTTATGTTTAAGCTTGGAAAGAGGGCAACAAGTTTAAAGGTGCTGCATGAGACATGTTTGAAATGATGTTATTATCTGGAAAAATATTTACAGAATTATTTTTAATACATAATAACCAGCTTAAATATTTATATGGGAAAATTTTAATAAAAAAATAAATGTAATAAATTCTATAAATGCTTTAACTTTTATCATATATATATATATATATATATATATATATATATATATATATATATATATATATATATATATATATATATATATATATATATATATATATATATATATATATATATATAACATATCATATAAATGTAATATAAATGTTTTAAACTTTTAATCTTCTTAATTAGTCTCTCGAACCAAACATAATGAACATTTAATGTTAAGCCACCAAGAATATGTGATTTGACACTGTTGGATTATTTTCTTTGGGGTTACGTGAAAAGCCAGATGTAAACTAAGACGATTGAAACTGAACTAAACGATTAAATTATTCGCATAATTGGTGAGATAGAGCAACGGTTATGCCAAAACGTCATCCAAAATTTTGACAAAAGAGTGGACGTCTGTGGAGCTGCAAAAGGTGGTCATTTGGTAGATATAGTCTTTGCCAGGTTTTAACTTGGCAAACTTCGACCTGGACAGCACACTCCTCTCCTGACATGTTCAATCTATTGGATTTATTCAAAAACTCGAAGCGTGTCATCCAAACTAACCGACGACAAGGAGGCAAATTAACGCAACTCTCAAAATCTTGCCCGATACCGAGCAACCATTCTTCGCGGGCACAAGCTACGATTCTTGTGCATAATCTTCATTGGAGATGAATAATGGTGTCTATGTCAATATGAAATATGGGAAGGAATGGGTGATTATCGGATATACACCAAAGCCGAAAGTTAAGCAAAATCTCCATCCCAAGGAGACCATAATCTGCATTAGGTGGGACTGGGAGATTATTCTGTACTGGGTAATGCTGGAGAAGAACAAGACGGTCGACAAAAAATGTTACCTTTCTCATCTGTACTGTGTAAATGATGTTGGTTGTTTAACTAAAATGACCCGATCGACAAGACCAAGTTATCTTGCTCCACGAAAATCCACGACCTCAACAGCAAACATCGTTAAGCAACACATCGTAAAGGCCCTGAATAAGCTTGAATGGAAGTCAACCATTTTGTGTCACCTCTCTTACTCGTTATCCAACCAAATAAACGAGCTAAACCAGTGTTGTATATTTCTGTACTCTTATATTATAGGTTCAATGAACATGACATTATCAAAAGACTGTAAGGAAAGTGGTTGTTGGATAGATGAAGGACTATTTATTTACTTAATGTAAGGAAAGGGACTCTAATAGTCCCAACACCAAAATATCATCAACAGCTTCTTTGGTATATTTTTTTGTATATGAGACAGCTTCCTGAATGAAGTTGACCAACTTTCAGCTTAGATGCAGCTAGTGCTGTTGATAAAATAGTTCACGTTACAACTCTTATTTCTACACTAATGTTGACAGTCAAGTTGCTAAACAAACTACAGACTCCGCAATATGGTGGCCAACATTAGGCTCTTCCTAGAAAAATTTAAAACCTGGATTCCACTGCAATCGTCGGTGTAACACGGAATTTCAATTTCAACTTGTTCACAGACGTCCAATTTTGTTTGCAACATGACAAATTGACAACATGGTTGGCAACCAAGTTGTAAGTCTAGGGGGCGTTTGATAAAGTACTGTTAAAAACAATTGTACGAAGGGAATTCAACTCTGATGGTAAGCAAATTATTCCAACATTAACATCACACAGATGTGTACAGAAGCAAAAATTGGATACTATCAATATGGCTTTAGGCGAGACGGATCTACCATATACGCGGTACATATCGTTAATCAAATAATCGAAAAGTCTCAGGAATATGGAATGGAATTACAAATTGTATATATTGATTTCAAGCAAGCAAGCAAGAAACAAAGACAAATAATAGGATAGAATAAAAATAATAGATCAAGAATAGGGGAGAGTGGATTAACTCACCACAAGAAATGAGTTTCTAGAGCTCAAAAAAATTGAGCGGCTACAATTCCTAGAATATAGAGCCGTGTATATATATATATATATATATATATATATATATATATATATATATATATATATATATATATATATATATATATATATATATATATATGTATATATATAATCGTCTTATAGAAAATATGATGTTAGAAACTAAGAACTTTAGTGATAAATACAAATAACGTTTAAAATACCACAAAAATGAATTTGCAACTGGTTTGCTTAATACCGATGATGTGAAAAGATTAAAAATGTGCAATCACATTGGTTCTGTCAAATAGATTTTAAGTTATAATGTATAATTCCATGTAGCCATTAATTTTAGATCTAGTTAAAAAAGGGGACGCCAATGCATACTACAATGTGTTCGATAAATAATGGATTTAATTTTAAAATAATGCATTGCGAAGAGTTGGTGGAAAAAGTGTGCAAAATGATCGCCTAAGATGCGAATTCGACTGTGAGATGGATAGCGGAGGAATTAAATACAACCAAAGAGGTGATCAAGAGCTGAGAAGTTGGTTTTTGTTGTAATAGCACTGTAATGGAGTATCTTACAGAACGGTGGCTATTCGTGAATATTGGGTGAAAAAATAAGTCTGTGTGCTTCAACATCGTCCATACTCGTCCCTGATTTATATCCATGTAGGACTATTTCCTGTTCCCGAATCTCAAATGGTCATGAAAGGAAAAATTTATGACAGTGTTACACACACAAGTCCAAGAAGCCGTGACGAGAGTCATTAAGGCGATTCCAAAAAACTATATAAAATCTATGCTAGCATTGGTTGAACGTGCATAGCGGTGTATTGATACGGAAGAAATGCATTTAGAGTAAAAAGAAATAATTTTGGGAAAATAACTATTTCAGTTTTTTATTTAAAAAAGTCCGTTATTTTTCCGACATACTGTATGCCATGTCTGAAGTTCATGGATGTGAATAAAAAACCTCGTTTGTGTTAAATTTGTAGTCAATTTCAGTTATCGCCTTAAAACCGTCAGATAGCTCATGTGCTAACTACCTAATAATACTTGTCATCATATACAGAGAAGTCATCCTTGATGTAGACTCCGATAAATATAAACTTATAAATGAACACACATGTTACATTTTGCTGTTACTTACATCGAAGTTTTTCGAACAAGTTTCGAACCCTAATTTTGAAATATCTTTACTGCAATATCTTCTCCTCAATGGGCATACACCATGTGGGACGGTTAATAATTCTTAGTTTTTTTAAGAGATGGCACTGGAAACAAAGGTCGGTTCACAGTCTAATATCTTATATAATTTTGTTGCTACGACAATACCGTTCAAAACGCTATTGATGCTTAAACGATTTTGTGTTAACATCATATATTTTTCGGGTGGTAGGCATGTTGAGTTTCGAGCCAAATAAAGAGCATTTGCGGCATGTATTGCTTGTCTTGTTCAATCAAAATAAAAATGCGAGTGAAAGCCTTCGTATACTTGTGGGAACTTACGGTGACTATGTCACAATGCAAGACATTTGTGCGCATTGGTTTAAACGATTCAAAAATGATGATTTTGAAAGACAAAGAACGCCCAGGTCAATTAAAAAAAAGCATTGTTGAAAGATGAGGATAGTAAACTCAACAACAAAAGGGCAGAGAGGTTAAATGTTGGTCGCGGAATCATTTGTAATTGTCTGCATACCATGAGAAAGACCCAGAAAGCAGAAAAATGAGTACCACATCATCTAAACGACAGACAGATGGAAAAGCGAAAAACGGCGTGCAAAGTTTTGCTTTCTCGGCATAAACTAACGACTTTTTTGCTCCGGATCGTGACTGGAGACGAAAAGTGAATGTATTTCGAGAACCGAAAACGCAGAAAATTATGGCTTGCCCAGGACAACTATCAACATAGATCGCAAGACCGAATCGCTTGGGGGAGAAGACAATGCTATGCATTTGGTGGGATCAGAACGGTGTCGTGTACCATGAGCTTCTGAAACCAGGTGAAACAGTTAATACTGTTACCATCAACAAAAGGTCAATTGGAATCATGTATTGATCGAAAAGCGAACAGAATGGGATACAAGACACGGAAAAGTGATCTTGCAGCACGACAACATCCCATCACACACAGCGAAAGCGGTCAGAGGCAACATCTCTGCACTACACCCCCGTACTTGTTTTCATCGATGTCTCACGCATTTTCCATGAAACACTTCAACAATTATGGAGAAGTCGAAAAATGGCTTGATGACTGGACCACCTTAAAAAATTGTACGATTTTCCTGGGAGGGTAACAAATTGTCAGAGAGGTGGAAAAAATGTGTAGCTAACGATGGCGTATACTGTGAATAAACCATTTTTTACCTTTCTCCGTGTTTAAACGTGTCTTTAAAAAAAAATAAGGCTTATTAACCGCCACACCTGGCAAATTACTAAGAATGTATATGACCTTATGAATAAACGCCTAACTCATTTCGGTGAATTACCGCCGTCAGTCGATAAAAAACCCCCATAATTAAAATTCGAAGGTCGACGGGTATTCCTCAAACATTGAAAATGCGAGATCAATGATCGAGGAAACCCATTCTGAGCCATTAGCCATTTGTGCTGCCTGTCTCGTTAGTTTGGGACCAGAAAAGAACAGTTTTAATTCTCGAACAGACAAATGTTCAGTAATTTGTCGGAACGATTCAACTTGAAACTTGAAAAACACATGCAACAGATATTAGACAAGCCTTTTTAACAGGTGATGATTTATTGATTTCTCTTTAATGATGTGAATGGTTTATGCAGCTCAATGTAACGAAATTCATTTAGCTAATAAGTACCTTATTTCTTTATGTAAACTTCATATAATAATTTCAGGACCACCCTTTTGCTTTTTAATATAAAAATATAATAAAACTGGCTAATTATGTCCAAAATTTTCCAGAAAAAGTTATCCTGTGTGTGTATATTTTTGCAGCTTAACTGGACATCCGTCTGTCAACCACTTAATCAGGAGAGTTATTAGTTTCAAGGCTCATCAACTATAATACCAAAACACTCAATAGTAAACATTGAAATTGTTGATCCTGTTCATGATTTAGTAAAACAAATTAAGTTATTAGATGCCATTTATTTCGCTAAAAGTGCAAGGACCACTGTTGAAAGTTGTTGTCTTAACTAATTCAAAGTGGTAATCATATTTTTAATATTAAATCTATTTATTTATTATATTTTTGTATACCTGATAACAGAAGATTTTTGCATACAAAAACATTTCAACAGACTGTTTGCTGTTCTTGAAATGCCACACATGATCGTAATAAATAAAACTGTATACTGTTGTATACAAATATACTGTCACATACATCAAATATATATATATATATATATATATATATATATATATATATATATATATATATATATATATATATATATATATATATATACTTTTTGAATAAATGATCTTGTCTTACTAATTCGTTTGATATTCCCATATCCACAAGGCTTTCAAATCCATTTTCTTAGGAAGGTCCAAAAGGCTTTTTCAAGATTGATTGTTGCTAGATACAGTTTTTCATTTTCATTAATGAGTTTCTGAAATTTATTTGACAAAATATCCATACTGACAAAGCGCACTTCTGACTTAACGGGTTAATGATTTGGGCCGATTAAAATACTCAAGTGATTCAGGACTTTCCTTTTCATCCTCAGAAACTCACTGAATGGTGCGGTTTTTGAACTGAAGGAGTGATAGGACCTTATTTTTTTGAAGACGACGATGGAAATCATCGAAATTACAGCACTTTTGCTCACAGAATATCTTTGGCCTGAAGAGATAAATGTGGATATAAACAATATTTGCTTTCAATAATTTTGCAACTCATTTAGTGCAAGAAAACTTTCCTGGACGCGTTATTTCGCAAGATGGTAATATCAACTGGCCATCAAGATCATGCAATCTCACGCCCTTGGACTATTTTTTATGGGGTTATGTTAAATCTCTGGTTTACCTTAAACAAAACATTCGGGCCTCCTTTAATCGAAAAATAGGTCTTGAAACTGCATTTCACCGACCGAAGCCAAAAGGGACATTTAAACAATATTTTGAAAATATAATGCTATTATTTGTTCTTCAACATAAAATATAAATTATCCGATTATCACTTATAGTTTTCATTGTGCCTTGTTTTTGTTACTTTTGTTTTCTGACACTATTAGTGTCCAGCTATATATCTCAAAAAAAAAATGTTCGTTATAGCTAGATGGTGGAACTAATATTGTTCCTAGGACAACAACATGGGTCCAGACTTCTGTGTATTTTAGAATCATAATAGTTAAAGATTATTAAACCAGGCTATCTTTTGAAGAAGACAAAACAAAGAAAAGACGACACAGACCAGGTAGAAAAATTTTAATTCGAACGTTGTTGTCTTTGTTCGTCCTTATTTAACCACATATATTTATATATTAATATGTATATATTATAACCTTCCTGGTTATACCGATATTTGCATTTATAATTTACCATAAAACCATACATTTTTTTACGCAAATCACGCTTTTGCGTTCAACACCAACAATAAAATGAGTCCGACGTAGTCAGATTGAAAACTATCGTGACATTATGGCAACTGCGCATTACTCATACGCTACCTCCCGTTTCGCTCGGTATCAATCAAGGACACACGTGGTGGTAGCCCATGGTATAACGAGATAGACGGAAACAGCTGGCATCGCTCGAAAATCCACCTCGACATAAGCTTTTGTGCTTTGTGCAGTTTTTATTCGGTTTTCGAGCTTTCGACAGCTTTTTCCACACATCGCTCGTTCATCGGTGACTGTTCTTGTGCCTTATCCATACATTATCTTCAGGTGAATATATTTTTTAGATTCCACTTTAATATATGTCTCTCTGCCTTTGCGTGTCTTGAAACTTTCAACCACTTGTTTTTTTTTTAACCTTTTTTGAATGAGAAGTTTAAAGAATTCATACTAACCCTAACATAAATTTAATTTCGACAGTATAATGACCTTTTGAAAGAAGTTTGAACCGCTTATGACCAGTATTTTTTTTATGTCGAACTTTCCTTTTATTTAATCTTTTTCTTCCATACTCAACATTATTTTCTTGACATCTGCTAACCAATAATACTTTATTTTTACATCAGGGTCTAATTCAGTAAAATATAATAAATGACGGTTATTCAGAAAAAAATACTGTTTCTTAATTATGAAAGTTAATATGGCAACATTGCTTCTAGCTGACATACCTACTTGATTAAAATTTAGTGAAACTTTTATTTTAAAAGGTCCATGGCGAGATTTGTAATGTAAAGTAACTATTATATTTTTAAAAGTTATTTGCGCAAACATCGAGATTTCCATTCTACAGGAACTTAATGAATACATTTATAATGTTAATATGATTTGATTTTGATTTTAATATATTTATTTTTTCGTAACATCCATTTTTATTTTCAATCCATGTAGGAGGTTAGAAAGGTTAGTTTATATATGGATATTTATATCTCGTTAAAAGCGTAATGCGATTCCTGCATTTTTTGTATTAACTGCAATGTACAGGGTGGAACAAAAGTAGGTATCCCCATTATCCCATAAAGGTGGGCTCGATGCACACATAATGAGTCTTTACCCAGCTATGTTGGCCAACTTGGGCCGTCGAGAATACCTTCCTTCGCATTTTTTAGGGCGTTAAGATTATACTTTATAAATTATCTTTAATTCTTTTATCATATCTATTATTCTACTCAACAAATTATTTATTAACAAAATAGGACCTGTGACACAGGATGTCGATCTGTGACGTTATGGGTTAAGTAACTATTGTGATTTAAGTAATATGGTTAGTGTTCTTGCACTCGCTGGATTTTGTATGGATGCACATGGCGCTACTGTTTTAAAATACGTCGTAGGAACCGTCGTTGTATTTCCAGTTGAGCAGAGCGTCGTTGATATTCCTGGAGCTCCCCGAACACTTTCTCTTACACGCTGGATGTTTTCAGCTGATCATGCGTTCGTGATTTGCTTTGTATTTTAGACTCACCCACAGACCCACTCTCCGAAAATTTTCGATACGAATGTGAATATTTCGCGCTTCGAAGAACCATCTCTAACGTTAAAAATTGACGCTGAATTAAAGTAATACTCCTTCTATTTTCAAAGAAAATTTTAACAATTTGTATTCATTCTGCAAGTGGGTACCGCAATCCAAAACTCCTGTGTTTTTTCATATTCTGAAATAAATAAAGGAAAAAAATTAAACCGAAGACTTATTAGATGTTGACATTTCTCCCCTCCAATCGGGAAGACAATATTGTTACCAGATCAAATGTTACGCCACCATTATTTTCATTACTTTATTAACACACCTTGTATACTCAATAGTTTGTAGCGATCAGTATTTACCAGATATTTATAAACTTGTATAATTTTTATATTCATTTAAAATATATTGCAATACTTTGTATTTATAGGTGATTGAAACTTGTTAATTGTAAGATCCGCAGTGCTAATATAAGTAGAGCACTGCAGCATTATTTTTATTTCCGTCCCAAATCAGGGTACTTTATTAATATCGCGGTTTTATGATTTTTAGCATATTTTGAACGAAAATAATTATATTTTGAATATATTGTGCAATGTTTTATTTATGTTTACAGGTCAATTAAGTGTAAAAAATAAACTATTAAAAAAATAGGTGAAATTTTCGCCATAAATATAACACAATGCTATATTTACAACAATACACCAAACCACTAATTTTTAATTCCTCGATTCTCGTTTCTCCTTCTTAGCATTCCCAGGAGATGATTTCTCAGATTGAATTGCGTTAAATCTCTTTGAGTTTAGTGTTTTACATCAAATATTCCAATATAAGAATTAAATATCAATAGTGATGAATGTTTCTTGTATTGAATCAAATAATTCAACATCACATGTCAATATTTTCAAAAGTATAGATTAGAATCACAGATCGAAACATTTAATAATTAGGGACTGGGGGGTAGCATCTCCTGTAATCCGGTGACTCTGGTTGAAATGGAACGTCACTTTTGTTTGATAGTACTTGGTTGAGTGAAAGACGAGCAAATACCAAACTTGTTTTCAGCATTTCAGTACACAAGAGTGTGATTTTTAAAGGAGTAGTCTCGCTATCAACCAGGCTGGGTAAGGCCGGATGCTTTCTGAAAGGTCTTTTACTTTGATTATCTCAAACCATTATTTAGTAGCTTGAAAGGGGTAGTGTCCGGGATTAATCGGTAGCTAGTAACCGAGGTTCGAAACCAACTTTAAGCCGTATTTCCATTTTCTCAATAAACTCAGAGGTTGATCCGCCTTTAACTTAAAAATCATCATTTATTCTTTCCCTGTTTTAAAATGTAATTCTTGTGAATTTATAGTACGTTCTGTTGTTATAGCTTGTTTTAGTCTTTGTTAAAAATGGTGGAGAAGTATTATGCTATCATTTTGTTTTTGCGCCATTTTTTTCATGATATTTGAGATAGTGTGGGTTTGGCTGCCGTGTACTGCAGACGTGCAAGTTTATTATGGGTAAATACATGCTAAAAGAACACTGGGAAATTGTTTTAATTCACATTAAAACAAATTCAACTAGGTGAAATATCCCATTCGTCCGGCGTCTCATGAAACGAATATTTATGGCGACATGACAACAGGTTCAAAACAGTTCGAAGCGCTGAAAACATTGCACGTGTGGAGCAAAGTTTAAAGGAGTCTCCAGAAACGTCGATTCGATGGCGTGCTGTAGAAATGGAAACTATTACACTATTTCAAATATCAATAAAACAAATATTTCGTTCTGTTCATATATAAAGCAAATAAAGTGACTGCTTTTACGTTTTCATTTTGCTTTTTCATTGTCTTTTAGCTTATTAAGCTTCCAATCTTTTTTTTATATTTAATACCATTTATATGAAATCTTCGAAGTAATGTGATTCGCTGCTATAAAAATATGTTTTGTTATTGGCCTGTTAAAAGAAATTTAATGAAAAGTACTTTTCTTATTCTCGATTATTTTGGTTTCCATTCTTTCCCCCCAAATTGAATAATTGCTTTTTGATGTATGTTAATAAAAATATACTTTTTAATTTCTTTTTTAGAGCAACATATTGAGTAAGTTTTCGATTTATGTAAAAATACTTGGTTGTGCTTTATCAATATTCAGACAAAACAAAGAGCTTTTTTAAATACAGTTTTGTCCTCTCGAGTGTGACTCCTTTTAGTTTGTTTAAATAACTACACAATTATTTTCCTAAAAAACACCCTTATCCACCTAAAAAACACCTTACCAAAATGTATAAATACTTCATTAATGACGGTTTTCAGTTGTAATATGTTGGGGTGTCTCGACTTATTGGTGACTCCTTCTAAAATGCTCCATATACAATAATTCAGCGAATTTATTAGGAGGTCATAAGAAAGTTTCATAGATAAACTCCCTTTTTCTTGGTAGCCTCGGAAAGACTTTATCCTATCTTAATCCTATGATGATGATGATGGCTGTCAACTCGATCCGTGCAGGACCTCAGTCATGGCTATTCATTTTGCTGAGTCATTCATGAAGAATTATGGGTTTTATAGTGACTCAAATAACTCTGCGTAGATCTGCATGGTCATCCGCATGCTGGACACACACGGCCCAACTTGTTTGGCCTTTCGCGCCTGCCATCGGCTGCGACTTTTTGGCAATTATTTTTCTCATGGAGCTGCTCAGCCTCTTAACGCCAAAATTCACGCGTCTGAATTCCCATTCAGACGCGCTATATCTTCTTTTTGGACCTCCCAGATTTCGTTTCTTGTTCTTTATTTCGCCACAGAGCATCTCTTTCGGTGTTCTAGTGTCCTGTATCATTTGGCAATAACCTAACCATATCAGCTGAGCTTTTATGATCTGGGATTCTATACTCAAACTGATAATTCTTTCACGTATCTCCACGTTGCTCTGATAGTCTAGCCATTTTATTTACAACATTTTCGGGACATAGCCTTAATGAAATCTCTCGTGTTGTTTTATTTGCTTCCGATACAGGACCCAGGATTCAGCTCTATACAGAAGAGTAGGAGGAGCACTGTAAACACTGATTTTAGTATATTTATTTAAATCTCAGTTACTAAACACCCTTCTCATTAGACGTCCAAAATTTGCATCAGCACACTTTATTCTATATATAACCTGTTCTTGCATGTCGGCAGAGCGGGAAATTTGGCTTCTCAAGTACCGGAAACATGCTACTTTCCAGTGGTTGACCATTTACATGCTGTCTTTTTCTCCTGATTTGGATCTGGTTTTTGCAATATTTTCGTTTTTTGTTTATTAGGTCCGAACTTACTAAGTAAGTCCAGCACCATTTGCAACGCCATCTATATACAACAGCTCTACAATGCTAACTTCCTTTGTTTTTGATTTGGCTTTAAGTTGTTCTAGTTTGAATAGGCTCCATCCATTTGATTAGGCTTCATATTATACTCCCTCTGACATGATGCGGGATAAAGGCAACAAGCACAGAGAAAAGGGTCGGCGCGATCACACAGCTTTGCTTAATAGTGTTAACCTCAAAAGTGCCCGTTTCGCCTATTTGTGTCAGAACTTTTGTATTCATGCCATGTGCACCAGCCTAGATAGGCATCCTATGATATCCAAGAGCTTCCACATTAAATTTCTGTCAACGGTGTCAAACGCCTTTGTCAGATCGATAAAAACCATGCATTCTCACGTTCTCGGCATGTTTCTTGTATCTGACATAGAGAAAATATCATATCTACTGTTTTATGACATTCTCTGAATCCACACTGACTCTTCAACAGCACTGGTTCAACAATACTAGTCAGGCTATATAGTATGACTCTATCCAAAATCTTTCCTCCAGCAGAGAATAATGATATACTGCGATAGTTATGACAGTCAGCTCTGTCTCCTTTTTTAAATGCTAAACAACCGTAATCTTATACGACATGTAGCATAGGCCATTTTTTTTGCAATTCAACGCATTATTGACACAGTCACAATAAGTATTGTCGCTGATTTTGACAATAACGTAGTAACATTTTGAATCAGAGCGGAGCGGTACGAATTGATACGTAATCTTCTCCCTTTACTTCGTAAATCTCAGGTGCGGCTTCAGTTATTTTGAAGCTTTATTTAAGATAATCTCTTCAAATTTTGCTTATTTCACTGATTTTTGATAAAAACCGACGACTGAATATTTTGCAGTGCAATCACTTTGCAGCAATCTTATTTTGCAGCAAAAAATGGATATCGGATTAAACCTCTATTGAGTGATGTATAATCTTTTATTTATAAACAAAAGAAAAAACGCAAATAGTTTTGTTACAATCTAGTATTATATATATTTCCATTTTCGTCTCGGTTTCTTCCGAACAGGCTACAGACATTAAAAACGTCCATATCTATACAGAAATTCGGAAACCCCTTGGTCTCCCAATTTTTCGAATTATTTTCGTGACGTTTTATTTGGCTTTTTCATTACATGATAACTCTTAGTCTAGTCACCAGAGTAAAACCGGTAACATTCTGAGCCAGCTAGAGGGACCCAACCCCTTTAATCCCTATACCTAGGTTCGGTGCTTAATTCATTTACTAGAAATGAGGGTCTAGGCGTCGACATAAAAACTAGGCCATATAAATTAGAGCTCTAAAAGTTTCTAGTTTAAACATCGGCTAAATTTCCTTCATTTATTTAGCTTTTTTTTGTTATTAAGTTTGTTTATATGTTACAAGCAGTCGCTTTAAAATTAATTTTTGAATAAATATTTTAAATAATTCTTACTAAAACCTGGATAAATTTAATTTAGAAAGTATATTGACCTATCGTGACGTTTTCTTGTTTGGGACTTTCATTTTCTTGTTTGGGACTTTCATTATCTTGTGGATTTTTTTCCTGTAAATTGAACGTTACATTGTTGGCGTAGCTTAACTAATTATGTCTTTTAAACATTATTGATTTTAAAGGAAAATGTTGAAAAAGCACGGTTTATAAATTGTAATAATAAAATGCAATTATGAAACCTGATATGGCAATATTTTCTCAAGCTGACGTATATCAAGTTGAAACTTATGGTGATGAGACCGCCATATTGCTCTAGGAAAAACTCAGCAATGTTTTATTTTTATTTACATTATTTGCATTTAAATGACATTAATATTTTAGTCCCAAATCAACATACTGAATATTGATACGTTATATTTTTAATGTCGTTATATATTTTTATAATCGTTATATTTTTAATATCGTTTTCAATGCTATATTCAATTTTTTACTGTTTGTAACTAATTATTAATTAACAAACATAATTTGATTAATGATTATATTTTTTCGGCAGTTTTATGTTCAAAATATTTTTATTTTGATTCTCTATACGTCAGTTAAAATACTATTAAAAATATTTTTCTTCTTCTTTTCTACCAGGAAAGTTTGCCTGAAATTTGATTGTTTTGCGCACCCTACATCATGTTATCACTTCATCTTGTAAATAGTTGGTCTATGTTTCTTGTCTATAGGTGATTCGATTGTGGCTACCTTACTTAATGTTGTATGTCATTATACTTATGTGATTGTTCTATTCTGTTTTTCCTATTCAATGTCCACTCAATAATTTCTTTCACGTTCGCTATTTCACGTTTTCTAATGCTTCTAATCACTTCTAACGTGTTTCCAGTATTTTTTAGTATTTTTAACAACCTTTGTGTCTTGGATGTGTCAGTTTTGGCTTAGTCAGTCAGTGTCTTAGTATATTCTAGGCTTCGTTTTTGTTCTATTCGATTTATTTCTTAGGAGTACATTGTTTCAGACATCCTGCAACTTTCTGAATTTGATTTCTTTTTCTATAACTCTTTAATAAAGTTTTGATTTTTAAAACATTTACTCGGTGGCGTTTCGACGACTAATGCTGATTAGCATTATTCAAACAATAAGCATTAGTCGTTGAAACGCCGTCGAGGAAACACATTGAAAAAGACGGATGAAATTCCGTCGAAACGTCAGCGAAACCGTCCACCAGAGGACGTTCAACTAACTCAGGATACCCGAGAAACTATCGTTAGTTTTCGCCAATGAACACATTTGTCAGAAAATCTATATAAATAAAAATGTAAATGTTGGTTTGTTCAAAATCTCAAATCTCCGAAAGTTCTTCACCAATTGCTTTGAAATTTTGACACAACGTTGCATTCGAATACTCGCGTGTTTTTATATACTATTATATAGATTTCGCATCTGTGACAGGTAAAAAATATATTTTTTAAAAAAACAGCGCCATCTGTTGAACATAGCAGCAATGCATGCAATACTAACAATACTAACAGCAATGCAATGCATTGCTCATGCCGGACAGCGTGCTTCTTGATAGCTGCTGTCACCGATTACATTGTTAAATTATATTTTCATAGATTTTGAGTTATATTCATTTTGATTTAATTATTTAACCAAAGTGAGCCACAACAATGCGTGGTCGGGTACAGATAGTTGATAATAAATTGATTGATAATAAATTTCGGCAATTTGCAAGCGTTGCTCTGATGTTACGACTATACGGAATAATTATGACACTAGAGGTGCGCAAACTCACAGTTTGTTTGACAGCGACCCCAAACGAAAATTCGGACCCACTAAAAAAATACTCTTTATATGTATTATAAAAAAGGTTTTTTTTCTTATGAAAGCGGATAGGGTAATTATTTGATATTTGTAACTAATCAGAATAATGATATCATTTTTCCAAAAGGTATATATAGATAACATCTCTTAAAGGTCTATAATATAATGAATATTGAATAGTCATGATAATAACATGATAATCTGATAATTTTTGTCCTCGTCAATTTGGAAAGTCATTCATATATTTAATGATTTTTTTTCACTGGTCTTGTACAAGTACTTGAATCAAGTAATGAATGAAATTTATTTATCATAAAAACCAAATAACACATAAATAGTATATATTTTTTACCAATGTGTTCGAGATATCTATTTATCTATATATTATGGTTCAAGTATGGATTATATGCACTAAAACATATCAGAGAAGTTTTTTTGGTCTTCATGGAGGCGTGTGACCTAGCGTTATCATGGTGGATCACAACTTTGGGTGTTAGTCGCTTTTCATCATCTACGCTCGCTTACATCACTTTGCATGGGATCTCTTTTAACTAATGGTGCTCTAAAGAGTTTACTTTTCTTCGGCAGTGATGAGTTGTTTAAGTTAAGATCCATTTAGTTAGTATAAGTCGTTGAATGATTGGATTAAATAAAAATCTTAATTTAATTCACGTTTGGGCGTTTGATTGTTCAGCTTAGCCCAATTTGAGATACAAGTTTTTGGTGAGGTTTACTAATCACAATAAAGAGAGATTTAATTAGTGAGATATATTTTTTAAATGAAGATTCATTTAATTTGCTCTCATTTGCGTGAAATTGGTATCGGTTCGAAATGGTATCGTTTTACCACCAGATGGCAAAACGGAATATGCTAGTATGTATGTCCACATCTGTTCAACTTTCCCGTTCAATATGCGTTTCAACGTGCCTTTTAACTTGCGTTGTTGTATGCGTTATTGCATGCATCTTAGAGTAGGGTAAGACTTTGCCTCCTTTCAGTCCACATGTTTGCGTCAGTTTCTTTCAACATTTTTGGTGAACTTAGTAAAAATGTTAAAAACATTTAGTTTTGTACGTTACCCACTGTAAACTGAGTAATTTCAGTTTCATGAATACATCTGACATTGTCATGTCAGTCGGTATCAGGGCTGCTATGCTGGTGTTGATAAGAGTACGGAAATAAGGGAAAAATACAGAAAATCTGAATAGACAAAGGAATATTTAGAATAATTACTACAATTTACTACAGGAAAATATATAGTAAAAAAATATTCCGTACTCACTCAATTTACAATTTCATTACTTTTTATTTTATTTAATCTAAAAGTCCGTTATACCGTTAGGTGTAAGTTTGGCAGTTTACATTTCAGCATCATGGTATTTCATGAATTTTTACCCTAAATTAGTTCGTGTTTTCTAGCATTCCATTTTCAAGCCTCATTCCAATGAATTTCTCGTTTTTCTGCCGCTTGTCGAACTTGTTCTTCCCAAATCATCCTTGGACGTCCAACTTTATTTGTTTTGCGAATCTCTCTTCATTCATTCTGTGGATGTGTCCTAGCCAGCTCAGTTGTCTTTCTTCTATAGCTCTTTCTATTGATTTCGTTTCTAGTTGTTTCGTTACTGTCGTATTTCTCACTCTATCCCCTCTTGTAATTTCCTCTATTTTGCGTAGGAATCTCATTTATGCAGCTGTAATTCTACTGTAGTTTCTCTTTATTAAGGTCCAAGACCATTGATGGTCTCACTACTTTCTGAGACACCTATGCTTTTACCCCTCGTATCTCTTTTTTTCCTAGGAATGTGTTGTATAGTTTGCTGCTTTTCTAATTTTTTCGTTCATTTCCCCGTCCATTTTTCTATTATCTTCTATTATTGTGCCTAAATATATTTTTTAACTTACTCTATTACCTTCCCGTCAAGTACAATTTTGTTTTATTTTTGTGCCTGCAGTTACCTTGTTTTGCCTTTACCTTGTTTTGCTTTTATCGATATTTACTTTTCTTAGATCTTCGTTATATATCGCTAAGTTTTGTTGTAGTGTTTCTTCAGAATCTTCCATTAGAGCCATATCACCAGCGAACAGTAATTCTTGCGTTGTCACTGTTTTCATTTTTCTCAAACTTATTTTTGTATTCTTGTAATTTGCTTCGCTGTTTTTTACAATATTGTCAATAACAACTGAAAATATCCAGTAGAGCTTGTCCAAATTATCAAGGACTGATATTCGATTGTTAGTAATGGGTTATTCAATAAAACTGTTATAACTTTAAAATGAGGCACAATGATAACGATAATTGATAATCCGGTAATTTAAATTTTATCTAGAAGAACAAATAATAGCATTATTTTTTGAAAATAATGTCGTTCAAATATTCCTCTCGGCTTCGTTTGGTGGAATGCATTCAGGAGATTCAATTTTCGATTACTGTTTCATACAAATCGCATGGTAAATTGACAATGGTCCGGCCTGAATGTTCCGTTTAGGGTCAAGAATTGTTCGAGGTTTATTTCTGTAAATCAGAGATTTATAATAACAAAAATAACCCAAGGACGTGAGATGGCATGATCTTGGTGGCCACTTGACATTACCATTTCGCGGAATAGCGCGTCCAGGAAACTTTTCGTGCAATAAATCAATTGTTTGGCGAGATGTGTGACAAGTCGCACTCTCCTGTTGAAAGAAAACATTATTTTTATCCACATTTATCAGTTCAAGCCAAATATATTCTGTTAACATATTCCTATAAAGTTCACTATTAACAATAACATAATTTTCATCATCGACTTAAAAAAAGGTCCTATTACTTACTTCGCCCAAAAACCGCACCAAACAGTTACCTCTTCCGAGGATGAACAGGTTTTTCATCAGCCCAAATCCTGCAGTTGTTTATTCTCAAACCTATTAAGCTAAACCAATTAAGTTCACGTAACGCTCGAGAAATCTAGCGAACTGAACAAACATTTTAATGGTAGATATTGTCGCAATGAATTAAACAGAGCAGTCTATGAGTGACATTTAAATTTCAAACAGTGTTGCTGCTATTTCGTTTTAAAGTTCTCACACTCTTATTGAAAAATTCAGTAAAATATGATTCGTGCAAAATGATTTTGGAGATACAATCAGCATTGGTTGTGCGATAAAAGATAATTAATTCACTAACTTGAAGGATGTTCATTAAACCGAAAGGAGGTTTTGAAGATAAAAAAACCTAAATCTAGGTGTATTGAAGGAGATTATTTGGAAGAAGACGATTGATATTAATAAATATATTTATTGTCTGTATTAAATAAGTTAATTGTAAATTATATAAAATTTTAAATAATATACATTCTCCTTTAACCATTAAAAAGCACATTTAAGGAATTATAAGCTCATACAAATCTAATCTAGTTTTTAATCCATTTACCAAATTTTCCAAGAATACACGTTCTAATTTTGTTTAATTTGCACTCGGAGATGGAATCATTTAAGTGTCATTAATTTCGATTAACATTAACTGTTTTGTTTGTCATGGGAACATTCTTGTTGGCAAAGTTCCTCCATACGATTGTTTTGCGTATTTTGCCGATTCGAACGATTTTCCGGTTATATTAATAAACGTATGGATGGTCGGTTCAACGAATTAAAATGACATTGATGTTGGCGTAACAGATACTGAACAGCTGATTTTAATTTTCATTATAGGTGTATTCAATTGTACAATACATAATCTGTTCATCGGGAAAAGTGAGTGGTGACTTAATTACCACCACATAATCAGCAGAGCAATATTTGAATTAGTTATTTAATGAGTAATTTAGGCTTTCACGACTAGGTGATCTAAATAAATTTAAACGCTAAGATCCCTTGTTCATTGTAAATAAAATGTAGTGGTACTTTTTGAGCATTGATTAAAAGAGCACCGATAGAAGAATGTCCTAATATTATGATTGTGTTTGTGTCGGCTAAAAGTCGTTTTGTGTCGACTAAAAGTGACACTTAAAGTTTTATTGTAGAGAAGCAATAAGCTATAAGAATATTTGCAAGATCGTGGAAGTTAACTAGATGAATTTAAAGTCCAATAGTTCAGAACCAGTTTCTAAGAAAATCTGATGGAAGATGAGCTCTTTGCTAAATGGTTTGGTTAATGATGTCGATTTTGCTAAGAGATGGTGTTACTACTACATTTGTTGGTATAGACTAATTACGTCTATGGCGTTTCGGAAGGTCTACATATACCATCAAGAGCCAGTTGGTATTAATTGTCATTGTACAAGAAATAGTTCTTCATAGCTTTGAATATGTCGAATTATGTACCAGAAAATGTCTTTTTGCGAGGAAGTTTAATAACCTTCTTTCATTTGAAGAAAACGGCTACTGAAAGTTATCGATTGTCGGTTGAAGCTTATGGTCAACATGTTCTAACCAAAAAAACTTATGAACGACGGTTTCAATGTTTCAAATGTGGTGATTTTGATATAAAAGACAAGGAGCGTCCAGGACAGCCGAAAACACTTTAAGAGGCAGATTTGCAAGCATTGTTGGATGAAGACCCAATTCATACGTTGAAACAATTGGAAGAAGCATTGAATGTTGCCCAATCCATCATTCCCGAACATCTATACGTACTGGGAAAGATTCATAAGGAAGGAAAATGGGTTCCATATGAATTGAAGGAAAGCGAAAAATCACTTGTGAAATGTTGCTTGCCAGACCGAAAAGAAAATGTTTTTTGCATATAGTTGTGACAGGTGATGAAAAGTGGATCTATTTTGACAACTCGAAGTGCAAAAATCATGGGTAGACTCAGACTAGCTTTCAACATCACAAACAGTGCGCAATATACGAAAAGAAGGCCTTGCTGTGTATTTGGTGGAATAGTAGGGGAGATGTGTATTAAAAACTGCTGAAACCTAGTGAAACCATTACTGGTGATCGATACCGATAACAACTGATAAAACTGAATCAAGTATTGAAGGAAAAAAGATGAGAATACGCCCAAAGAACGATAAAGTTGTTGTCCAACATGACAATGTTCGACCCCATGTTGCAAAATGTGTAAAAAAACTATTTGGAAAATGTTAAATGGGACGCCTTACCTCAGCCGCCGTATTCACCGGATTTAGCCCATTCGGACTACACATATTTCGATCGATGTAACATGGACTTTCAGAACAACCCTTTACATTCTTACGAAGAAGTAAAAATTTGGCTTGTTGAATGGTTGGAATCAAAAAACCAAAAATTATTTTGGCGCGGAATTTATTCTTTAACAGGAAGATGGGAAAATATTATGGCTAACGATGGCCAATACTATGATTATTAAGGAAATTAATTTTGTTATGGAAGTAAATGTAAAAAATTTTCCGAAAAAATAAATATTATTAACCGAAACACCTATTAGTATAGGCTATTTGCTAACCACCTGGAAAATACATTGTGACTAAATGGCATGAAAATAATAGAAAATTTGCCAATTATAATAGAAGAAACCTTAAGAGGAATAGAGTGTCTAACACCAAAAGAAATCATGGAAGAAATTAAAACAAATATATAACCGAAAAAAGGACCAGGATATAATCTAATGTCTGGTAAAATACTAAAGCATTTGCCAAAAAAATCAATAATAAAAACACAAATCAGTTCGGATTCAGAGAAAAACATGCTACTAGCGACCACGTCTATAAACTCACGAATCAAGTAGAGAAAACATTAGAAGAAAAGAAGATAACTTCCAGCAGTGTTCCTTGATATTGCTCAAGCTTCTTGCAAGGCTTAGTATCCAGGATTGGAATACACGCTATGACAACTTCTACTAAAACAGTACAGTTATTTACTGTCATATATATATATATATATATATATATATATATATATATATATATATATATATATATATATATATATATATATATATATATATATATATATATATATATATATATACCGGGGTCTACAGTTAGGGGTGATGGAACTTTGACAGCTCATAGCGGTCATATTTGTTTACCGAATTTTTAACATGTCTTGTCAGTTGTTTTCCGAAAGGTTTGCAATTAAACGATGGTTCGTTTCATGTTAGAAGAACGGTTGGAATTTGTCCAGATTTATTACGCAAATTCGTGGTCCCCTCGTGCTATTAAACAAGCAATTCAAATCCATCGTGGTATTCATCGTAGTGGTCTTTCTGAACAGGCTATTGATCGTGTTATTAGAAAATTTGAAAGTGGATTTAATCTCCACGATAGTGTGGTGCCTGTATGATAAAAAAGCCAAAAATTTTAAGAATATTGCCGCCGTTCAAGCAAGTGTAGTCGCAAATGACAACGTTTCGGTTGTTCACTAAGTTAGGCTCGCTAACTCGCAAGAGTTAGGCCTCTCGCCAATGACAACCTGGCGAATTTTGAGGTTGTACTTACGCTTACATCCGTATAAGATGGTAGAGGTACAAGAATTGAAGCCAACTGACTGTCTTATTCGTCGTGAATTTGCCGATTAGGCCCTCGAAATGATGGAAGCCGACAACGAATTTCATCGCAAAATCATCTCCGATGACGCTCATTTCTGACTCAATGGCAATGATCAATAAATAAAATTGTCGGTATTGGTGCGAATCTAATCCACACGTGATTCATGAGAGTCCTTTGCATCCTCAAAATATTACAGTTTGGTGTGGATTTTGGCATGGAGGAGTCATCGGTCCTTATTTCTTTAAAAATGAGGAAGGCGCCACCGTTACCATCAATACCGAGCACTACAAGGCAACGCTGGAAAATTTTTTTCACAGAATTTGATGGAATCGATGCGGATGATCCTTATTTTCAACAAGATGGTACACCACCGCATATTTCTCGAGTAAACATGGGCTTATTGCAAGCCAAATCTGGCAACTCGTTAATTTCACCAAAGGCCCTATCGCTTGGCCGGCGAGATCATGCGATTTACCTCCTTTAGATTATTTTCTCTGGAGACGTGTGAAAACACAGCTTTATAACAATAAACCCGTGACTATTGGCGACTTGCAAACTAACATTCATCAAGCCATAGTCTCCATATAGCCTGAAATGTGCGCCAGGGTCATCGAGAATTGGCGCGAGCGGATCCATGTCTGCAAAAAGAGCCGTGGTGGCCATTTGGCTGAAATCTTGTTTAAATCATAAATTGCATATTTGAATCTCTTAAATAAAACAATCGGTACCGATTGGAGCTAAAAATGCTTGTTTTATTAGTAGGTAGGTTTTAGTAGTAGGTAGGTTTGCAAAATTTAATACATAAGTTGATAAATAATTGAATATATCCAATATATACTCCCTGTGTCATCATAAGGACAATATTTTAGGTATAATCCGCAATGGTGCACACTAATAAGCATAATAACCGTCATTTGGAATAATAATCATGTTATTCTGAAATTTATGATAAATTAATAAATTAATATATTTTTCCATGATGTGCTAATTAATAGGACAATGAAAGAAATTGAGTAAACAGTATATCCCGGAGCATCTGTTTATGAAAGTAATTGATAATAATGATCTCTAATAAAAAAACTAGGATGACAATAAATGGTTGGATCACGTTCTTTTACTTTTGCTTCCCCAACAGTTAATTAATTTTTTACGTCCTAATAATGTCATTTCGGAATATTATTACTTATTGTTCTGTCAATTTAACAATGACTGACTGTCTTCCATTATCTCAATAAAACTGTCACATCGAAAAAGGAAGTTAATTACACATTAAATCACCTTTTGAAAATAGTTCCAGAAATGAATGATCGGAGCCATTTCAAGTTCCGTTCAAGCCAAATAAGGTAATGCTGCAATAATTAATTTTAAAAAGAAATAAAAATAAATATATGAAGTGGAAGGTGGTTCAAAGAGGTAAGTCAAAAAAAAAGATCAGCTAAGTTGGGGTCTACCTGTAATTGGAGATTTTAAAGACGTTGAAATCCTTTTGCTGAACTCAACGTTCCACAATGGTACATCTACACGTTTAATTAACTAGAGTACATAAAAATATTGCACTGCGAAAAATATGTTTTATTGTATTCATCTTATAATTTGTTTGTACACCATGACGGTATTATTTAACGATATCAAAAAATGTCATTTACAGGCTTGGGCCGAATTAGATGATCTATGTCTTTTTATGCCAAGGTATCCCAGACCCGTTGTACCCATGCTGCTTCGTTGTACCCATGTTCTATCGGCAATATATCTGAAATCTCACCGACCAGTTCAATGTCGCTATCGCAGGCTCTGCAGAAAACTGCATTATTTAACGAGTTATATGCGGACTGGCATTATCTTGTTAAAATATATTGGACGAACTTACCAATACGGCATAACGACAGGCAACAAAATTTCCGTTCCATAACGAGCTGCATTTAAACTTCATCTACTGGTTACTGGGGATGATTGGCTTCCTAGTGGAACATATAGCCCCTCATCCCCGTATTATAATGCCTGCAGCGGTAGATGAATGTCGTTCTACTACAAAACTTAAATTTCGCCTTTCACCTCGAGCATGGGTGATCCTTCTACGTCCATCATGACCACCTAGGCAACACCTAAGCTTGTCATTAAAGGAAATATAGTTCCTATTTAATTCTAGCTCGACACCATTCTAAGCAACGCGTTTTGTGGTGTGATGTAAGAGGAAACATCCGATACGAACGATAAATATGCATCCCTATCGCAAGTCAATGTCGATTAATACATACGTCACTCTTGAAATAGTTCTATTTGGAACTACAACAAAACCAATATGCAAGTCAATGTCGATTAATACATACGTCACTCTTGAAATAGTTCTATTTGGAACTACAACAAAACCATTATGCATTTGCCAGATAATTTCATGTGAATTTCTTATAACAAATAATCTAATATGTCATTCTTCATATCCTTCTTAGGACACTTCTCAGACAACTAGAATCTTGTACTCAGGCACAGTTATGATCTTCAAACCAACTTTTCAATGACCTCATAAAGAGCAATATTCGATCGTTTTGCTATACCATGAAAATTTATACTTGCTTCTTTCATACCAGCAGCTAGTTGCTTTACAAATTCGAATAATTGCCTAAGGGCCAATCTTACAATGTAAGAATATACCAGGTATAAGCCATACTCGGAATAAACCTCCATTACGCTGTCCTACAGAACGGGCGTTTCAAATTTTATTCCAAGTATTGCTTATATCTGGTATATTCTTGCATTGTAGAACCGCCCCTAAAGCGACGTGATCGCAACAGTTGTAACCAATCGTAAGAATATTAATTGGCCTAGTAGCCAACAGCCAATAATAATATGTTGAAGATATGATATGCAGTGAATCTATTTCCAATTTGATTCAAAGATGTATTCTGGGTTTTACAATTTTTTTGTTCCCTAGCACATAAAGAGCAAAAGTATTAGTAGTATTACAAAGAGCAAAAGCACCAGTATAAGTAAATATAATTATATAAATAATTTCAATAGCTCATTAATTGCTAACTCATGTAATTTTAATCTCTAAAACCATAAATAACAGTTTATTAGTAATTTCTGGTATTGACATTTTTTGGACGTCTATGTTTCATCTTCGATACACGTACAACTTAAAAAGAAGCAATATCTCTTAACAAATTTTCTGTGTCGGTTTAAATTTCCTGATTGTTTTTAAAGGAATACTCAATGATTTTACAATAAGGCAATAAGAACATAAGAAAAATGGAATGTTCTAGTATACTATTTTTCTTTATCTGTTAATAACGGTATCCAGGTCTGGCTAGAAATTTTGCATCAGTTTTAGATCGTAATTATTCCTTAGCGATATCGTCATATTGGTAACAGTTGTACCAAGATAAAACAATATTCAAAGTTTGTTTTATTTTGATTATATAATATGTAAAATACGCCGTACGCGTCACATGATATAAACGTGAAATTTTTCCAGAGCATTCGACACAAAAGTTGATAGTTTATATTTAATTAATATTTTTATTTCTCACTTCCTTTGATTGCGTCGTCCTTAAAACAATATAAATGAGAAAGATCATTTTGCGAAGATCGACATATATCAAAAAATATTAAAATTTGATGAAAAATGTTGGCATATATTAATTATTATAATGACGCCACATGGCAATAACCTGAAATTTTGATTAATTGCAAATAATAACGTAAGCCGAAACATCCAGTGGAGGATTAAAAAAACGGAATATAACATTTAACGTATCATTTTGTATTATTCTTAACCCTTCTAATAGCAATTTTAAAGAAACATATTGAATTAATTCTATTAAGAGGGTAAAAAACATATATTAATTGGTTTTCAATATTTTATGAGGTTATAACAAAAGTGTTTACATTTTTGATGCACTCACTGTTTACATAAATCATATCTGGAGATTATTCCTTGAAATATAGGCCGTTGATTTCGATAACCTCAACCTGCTTTAAGCGAGTAACTCTGTTCCTCTTCAGTACCACGATGGATTTTTGGAGACGAAAAACTCGACCCAGTGTGTTCTTTAATCTTGATTTTTTCTTTGCAAAAATGTGCCTCGCAAAGCCTTGGGCACAAGTGGTAATCCGACACATCGAGCTTGAGGCTGAGTGTCGAGCTTGGGGCGAGGGTGTAGTTCAAAATCAAATTTGTTCATTTTTGATGTTCAGATGTGAAGTGTGTGGTCTTGCGTTGTGTTGTAAATTTTTTTTTACTCTCTCAAGTTGATCTCAGTAGAGTTCAGAATTTGTCGCCCTACCATCAAGAACCAACTCAAACTGAATTATTATGACCTGATCTTCCCCTGTCTTTTTGAACCAGAGCCAAGCGATGGGGATTTATACGGCACCTTCCCTCTCTAGTTCGCAAATCCCAGGAACGGCATCAGTCGCTTTGAAGCCTTTTTTAAAATAATGCCTTGAAAATTGCCCTAATTTCACGACTTATTTCAATAATTTTAACTTTCTTGTTAAAAACCTTGAGTGATTATTTTCAGGGGAATCACTTTAATACCGAAAAAAGAATGTTTATTTGTCAGTTTATTAAGCAGTTAAAATCGGATTAAACCTGACGAGTGAAGTATAACCCCATATTAATAAACAAAGGAAAAAACGCAAACGCTTTTACTACTTTCTAGTATATACTGTTTTTTGAAAGTCCAACGGTATACTGGGTAGAATAGGAAATTTCAAGAATAAGCATTTGGTAAAGAACTAAATCATTGGTATGTTAACCAAGACAGGTTTTCTAAAAAGACATGAACTTCCGTAATTCTAGGAGGCCAAATTAAAAGTATTTTTATATTAAGTGAGCAAAAAAGTTCTGAACATTTTTCAATCTTCATTTAAAAACGAACAGAAATTTCCCGTTTATATCGATGATCATTTGCAATCTTTCTGGCAGCTTGCCAATTGCCTGAAGATTACTGACTTCGAAACGATTAAGTCAGCAATACATTTTCTTATTTCTCCTAATTTTCATATCCCTCCAAGGGCTGTTTTGACATATCATTCAGTAGTGCGGTTCATGATGGTTCCAATATCCTAAATGTTTTTGTAACGAACCATTATAATATACAGGGCGTACATGTAGATGTTGTTATACTGTTTAGAATCAGAAATTGATTAATGAAGATGTCACAAATGAGAGTACATTTCGCGCTGCAACACCTATCTGCCTTAAATGAGACACTTCGACCTTATGTGTAAAATTCTGTCTTAATACAGGTATAATAACATTCTTCTTCTCTTTCCCCCTCTCCCGCCGGACATCCTCGCCATCTATTCCACCCATCTAGCTTGCTGCGCTCTCACCACCTGAACAATGTTTAGTTTTTTGTACAGCTCTTCTATTTTCCTGTTTGTTCTTCTTCTGAATTCGTTCTGAACTTTAATTCCTCCAAAAATCCTCCTTAATATTTTACGTTCCTAGACTTCCAGCTTACTTTTTTCCTTCTTCGTCATCGTCCATGTCTCGCACGCATAGTTAACCCTGTGCCTTAGTATTGATTGGTACACTCTTCCTTTTTTATTGTACAGTTTTTGGTAGCTTAGGATCAACTTTAGATTCAGGATCTGTTCAGGGCAGGATCTACTCCATCGAAAAACTGCTTGATGTTCATCAATTCTAGGTGCTCTTTCTAGTAGACATTGAGATAGAATCTTGTACTGGGAGAAGATATATCCCTCTGTAGTTGTTTACATCCGTTCTATCTCCTTTCTTATGTAGTGGATGGATTAGAGGACTTTCCAATCTTTCGGAATCCGCTCGATTCGCCAAACTTCTTGCAGAATTTTGGTTATTTTCCCGATTATACCTAGACCAGCGGATATCAAAAATTCAGCGGTGGTTCCATTTTCACCAGAAGCTTTCTTATTTTTAAGTCGCTTGATTTGCCTAATTCTTTCATCTTCATTTGGTGGTAATGAATCTGGGTTTGTTTGTTTAGGGTTTAGTGTTGGTAATCTGTGTCTGGGCTCAGGTCAGTTTAGTTGTTGTTCAAAATATTTCGCAAGTGCTTTGCAATTGTCTTGGTTATTTAGTGTTAGTTGTCCGTTTTCCTTTTGGAAGCAAATACTTTGGGGTTGATAGCCTATTAATTTAGTTTTAAATGTTTTGTAAAAATTTCAAGTGTTATTTTTTTGGAGACCTTTTTCTATTTCATTAAGTTGATTGTTTTCATATTTTCGTTTAGTTTGTCTAATTAGCTTCGATGTTTCTTTTCTTACTTCCAAAAATATGTTTAGTTTATTGCTGTTTTTTGACTGTTGCGATCTCTGAAAGCTTTACTTCGGCTAAATACTGCTTGCTCGCAAACTTCATCTCTCCACGGATGTTTTCTAGGTTGTTGTAAAGGGACCAACTTTAAGGCTGTTTTAAGAATTTTTTGTTTCAATTCTTGCCAGTTCTGTGCTAGATGTTTATCAAGCTTTTTTGTTAGGGTTGGTTTTATTTTCGTAGGGTCAAACTTTGATATTAGCAGTCTCTTTTGAATAAGTTTTCGAGGTTTTAAGCTAAGTTTGATTCTAGTCAAGTAGTGATCCGTGTCTATGTTAGCTCCTTTCCTGACTTGAACATTCAAAATCTCTTTATAATTGGGGAAAGAAATAGCAACATGGTCAATTTGAAATTCGCCTATGTACGTGTTTGGGCACCTCCAAGTCTTTTGTTTTGTTATTTTCATGGGTTGACATTATTTTGAGATTAAACTGCGATCATAGTTCAATCAATCTTCTGCCATTATAGTTAGTCCATTTATCAGCGGGAAAACTGCCGACTGTTTTTCTGTACTATATTCCTTTCCCTAGTTGGGCGCGTTGAAATTATCCAATAGGACTTTTACATGGTTACAGGGAATTTTAGAAATAGTCTTTTCCAGAATTTCCCAGGACTTACTTACTTTTTCAGAATTAGATTTATTTTCTTCGTTAACTGGGAGGTGTGCATTGATTAATGCATAGTTTTTGTTAGCACACTTGAGGGATAGTGTCATAAGTTGATTATTTACTGGCTGGACATTAGTTATAGAACCAAGAATGGTTTTTGAGATAGCGAAAGCAACACCGAGATGTGGTGTATTTTTGAATATTCTTTTGTCGGCTTTGCTTTTAAATATCTGTAGTTGCCGAAGTCCAAGGTATTATCATCTGGGCGTAGGAGAGAGTTGATATTTACCGTTCCAAAGAAAGTTTTTGTTTTCGGATTGAGACGTTGGCTAGAGGTATCCGACTCCTGAAAGATTTTGCGTTTAAGCTCGGAAAGTCCGTTTGTACCAGCAAAGCTGTTTAGGATTATTTACCTCCTGGGGTAATTTTGTAATTACTAGAACGCTTCATCTTGTACTCTAAATTACAGGTTCGAACCATGACGGTTCAGAGGTTAAGACTGGAGGGGTTAGTTCCAGAATTTAAATCTCAGCCGCACGTGAACAGACGCTGACCACTCAACCGCTTGATACAAGTCAGACCCTAAGCGGATTTAGTTTTTTTTATATAATTTTATATAATAAATATATTTATATTACATTATATATTTTTTTAGGTTATTTTTTTAATATTCGTCGTTTTAAACCTATCGCTTTTGTATCATTTTCAGTTAACTTCCGGTAGGTTTTTTTTTGCTAATTTTAATGTTTTGTTAATTGTAATTGTAAATGGAAATAGAGTCACCCATATACTTTTTCCAGTGACCTAGCAGAAATTATTATGCAAACAGAAGAGAATTATTATAAATCGATTCAAATGCTGTTTCGCCCGAATAATAATATAAACTTTGAATCATATTCATTATAATGAGTCCGTGCAATTCGTACCATTCCTAGAGCAAACATTGGATTTATTATTAGAATAGCTTCTTCAAATGACGTCTACTTTATGCTTATTTGTATCTCGGATATTAATTTGACGTAATATACCTACTGTATTAAAAAAATGTGTTATCTATCACTTTATATCCTTGTTATATTTAGTGTTTATTAATATTATTAACTTTGTATTAATGTTAAACACTTTGTTTGCTTTTATGAACATGTCGGACGTTATATTTAACAATACATTATAAGGTATTATGCAATCCTAAAATATTTTGCCTTTGCAATTTTAAAAATAAAAATGAAATGAAGGATATTACGGGAATTTGAAATATATTGGACGATGTGAATTGATCTGAAGTTTTAAATTAAAATACATGCCAGGATCATTCCACACCAGTTTGATTACAGCTGTTGACCAGATCAGTCGACTTCAAGTTTAGTCAAGTGTATCGAAATATTGAACAAAAATTGGGCTTTAAATTTTGTATTGCTAACGAAATATCTTATACTAATACTTGTTGAAAAAAGCCTACGGTAAGTCAGACTTATGGAAAATATACAAGCATACATGTGGTACAATATATTCAAAGCATGTCGAGAAGTGGTTGAAGACTTGTCTGGTTCCTGTCAACCTTCAACGTATTCGAATGACAAAAATATCGACAAAGTGAAATAAGTAGTGCGAAACAAAACTCTATAAAGCGTGCGTAAGACCTATTATGACATACGCGGCCGAGACCCGAGCAGACACGTCGATAACAAAACCAATATTAAGATAATACACTCTGGAACAGAAAAAAAACTTCAAAATTTGAGAACAGTACCAGGTAGAAAATAACAAGTTTCAGAGTTAATAACAGAGGTACAGTTATGAACACAACTGAACACAAACTGAATGCCAGATAGAGACTAATGGGGAAAACCGTTTTGGTGGTTCCATAAAAGATAGCGAGATGTTTAATAGTTTACATGAGCAGGATTAAATTGGTCGAAAAAATATTGAACATGCAAAATTTTTAATAATATATAGAGACAGGGTCACGCTAGTTCAAGGCTGGGTAAGAACTACGTTAGTCATTAGCATGGCAGTAGGCTTCTCGAGATACTTGAGGTTAAGCTGGTTGCTGGTCGGGGTTTATCGATAGTTGATGATCGTGGTTCGCAACCCATATTAAGCTGTAATTCCAGACACTAATAGATTTAATACCTACAGCTGCGGTGGTTAGTCGGACTAGTCAGTCGCCTGGTAATCGAATGGTCCCGGGTTCGAATCCTGGTTCGGGCATGGATTTTTCTATAGTCCCCGCCTTTAATAGGGAGGGTCATTGTAAAATTATTGATTGGCTAGTCACTAAAGAACGCTAGATTGTTGACGTGACTTAAATTAGAAAAAAAAATCTAATACCTGTTGTCTTTAATCATAAAAAAAGGAAAGGAAATTTCGCCTGTGTTTAACACTTTACTTTTCTCTTGTACGGCAGTTTAGTGTTGTTTTAGATATTTTAATTCTATTAAAAATCTAATTATAACATGACACAGTTAGAATTTTAAAATAAAATGCTATATCAAATATGAATGAAGAAATCCTGGAAATATTAAAATTTATTTAAACAGCTTGTTTTAATTACTTTTCAACAAAGAAAGGTCCAATAATTATTTGTGCGGAAACTACATACCACATTATAGCTTTCTCAGTATGGAATGGTCTTTAATGAATAGAATGTAAATGGGCTTCATCAGATATTCATAATTTATTGACAAAATTTTCATCATCATCTGCAAGATCTAAGATAGTACAATGTAATTCCAATTGCAGCTGGAAATCATGAGGGTAAAGATATTGCACAAGCTGAATTTTATATAGACGCATATAATATTAGCTGAACAGAGTGTCGATGTGTGTGTCGTGTGAGTGTCTTAAAACTTTTTGCTGAAATATCAGCTTTGCGTACTTATATGAGACTGAAGTGATTTCTGAAAAAGATGATATTAGTTAAATTTGGTGATCTGACGCTACTAACATGATAAAAGACACCTCGAAATATTTCAGAGAAGTGATTTGAAATAACTTAAAAAATTGTTTAGTTTGCACAACGAATATATAATATAATAAAAATAATTCTTGTAAGTTAATAATGAATATATTTTTATGAAAAGCAAAATCGTTTACGGTGATGTATAAGTTCGTACATTTTTTTCATTAATAATTTTCTGGCTCCCATACCCTATCCTTACTTCAGTACATTCGGTACTTCAGTTCATTCAAGTTCAATGAAAAATCGAACAGGAAGGTAGTTGGTTTGCTAGATTTTCAAATTTTTTTGTTAACCATTTTGCCAATTTGTATGTTGGAGAATCAATGGCTGATACAATTGGTCTCATTGATTTTCCTGGTTTATGAATTTGTGGTAGAGCATACATACAAAAGTAATTTGGTATTTAGTGGTAACTCTCTTTGAGTTTAGCGTTTCATACCGAATATTCCAATAGAAGAATTGATTTGACTTAAACAAAATTAAGAATTATTAACCGCCACACCTGGTAAGCCTGTCTTGTGTTGAATGGATTGAGATTTATAATTTTTCAAAAACCATACACATAACCTAAATTTACAAATCATTAACAATACTCCAAAGGTACAAAATTGAATGCATCATAAAAAAATTAATTACTTTAACCTTAAGCCGCACTACGGCTAAAGCGCCGTGGTTTTTAACCGCGTAATTTTGTAAGTCAAGAAAACTAATACAAGCGGTCACACTTTTAAAACCGTGAAATGTTACGAAATGGCTCGCGGGTAAAAACCGCGCCATAATTTGTAACCAATAGAACTTAGCACAATAATAATACAATATTACGCCACAATTTCAACAATATTAGAGCAACAACACATACTACTCTCTTGAAATTCATCTTCAAGCTGTGAAAATAGGGTAGTAGCGGGTAGTTTCGCGGTTTTTAATCGCAGTGTGTGCGCCTCGAGCGGTTTATAGAGGTTAACCACTCGCTGGAAAAAAACGTAGTGCGGCCTAAACCTTAATTCAAACTTAACTTCAAACAAAAGTCGCCACAATTGATTATTTTCCCATATAAAATTTTTGAATTTGGAACTAAACCTGCAATAAAATTATTCTTTTAATTTCACTTTATGGACAAAATTGGGACTTTTGACAAAAAAATGCTGAATTATCATTTCTAATAATAGGTAATAACAAAAATTGTTGGTTAAATATAAATTCCATTGTAGAAACAATTTGCTAATAAGTTGCAAAACTATTAACATCACTCAACATGTCCTTTAAATTTGACCATCTAAAAATTAATTCTATGGTATAACAAATAATTTATTGCTAAAGGTCAAGTTTAAAAATCTCAATATTGTTTTCACTGAAACAACTTTAAACAATCTACTTTTTTTTTTGTCAATGAAAACAAAAAAACAAAATACGATCTTTTACCGCATATGCTGACGTACGAATCTAGTAACAGTAAAATAGATTGTAACCAGTTGAAGTTGCATAAATGAAAAGTAACTGACCTTGATGACCATTACAGTTTGCGATTTATCCCAATGGTGAAATTGTCACAAAAAGGTTCCTGTTTCAGACAATAGTGCATACTGCAAAGGTTTGTATATATAGTTAAAATATATTTTTTACCGTTCATTCAGAAGTGTAATGTATGACATTTATAACAATAGAGCCGTACACAGTACCACAACGCGTTAAAATTGTTGAATTGTTTTATGAAAATGGGCGTTCAGTGAAAAATGATTTTAGAAAATTACGTGATATTTACGGTTTGTACAATTGTTCATCTGCAAGCACTATCAATCGAATTGCTCAAAAATTTCAATAAACTGGTTCGGTGGACGAGAAAAGAAAAGAGCAATATATAGTAGTAGTGGTGGTTCGCAAGAACGTATTGATATGGTACGTAAAATGTTGCTGAGGACCTAGAAATTTCCATTAGTCGCCGATTACAACAATTTGGACTGGAAAAGATTTAGCTCTGACGGCATATAAGGTTCAAATAACACAGGAAATAAAGCCACTGGATCATTCAAAACGTCGTTCACTTGTCAACTGGATCAAATAACAAACAAATGATTTTTCTCAAAAAATCATCTATTCAAATGAAGCACATTTTGAAATTGGTGGCTATATTAATAAACAAAATTGCTGCATTTGGGGTGAGGAAAATCCACGATTGATTCATGAGAAACCTTTACATTCTAAACGAGTCACTGCTTGGTGTGCACTATGGTCAGGACATGTAATTGGGCTGAATTTTTTTCAGAATGCTGCTGGTAAAGCTGTAAGTGTGAATGGTGTTCGATAACACGAGATGATAACTGGACATTTGTGGCCTGAATTGAATAATATTGATCTGGAGGATAGGTGGTTCCAACAGGATGGCGCTACACCTTACTCTGCTAATGAAACAATTGATTTGTTAAGTGAAAAATTTCCTGGACGAGTTATTGCAAGAAACGGTGATGTTAATTCGCCACCAAGATTATGTGATTTGACAGTGTTGGAGTATTTTCGTTGGGGTTATGTTAAAAGCCAGGTCTATAAGAACAATCCACAATCAATTCCTGAAGTAAACGATTTAATTATTTGAGTAATTGATGAGATAGAGCCACGGTTATGGTAAAACGTCATCCAAAATTTTGACAAAAGAGTGGGCGTCTGTGGAGCTGCAAAATGTGGTCATTTGGTAGATATAGTCTTTCTTTATGTCCAAATGTCATACACTATTCTTCAATCTATATATATATATATATATATATATATATATATATATATATATATATATATATATATATATATATATATATAAGTTGGTTTGTGTACGCTTCAAAACTCTTCAAAAACTCGAAAGTTCGAAACATTCTGCACCGATTGAGTTCAAATTGACACAATATACAATCCGCTTTAAGAATTGTTTTTATCTATTTTTCGCATCAGTAACATACCCGCGACCGCGAGAAAGCAGCTGGCGAGGGGAAGACTCGCCATAGTGAACGAGCTATCCTTGCCGCGAATAATAAAGATATCTATCAACTTAATAATGTTATTCAATCCAGCATTCAAAGTGAGGAAATTACAGTCGATAGACACCGTTGTAGAAGCAGATGAGGCAGTTAATTATCCAACAGTGTTTTTGAACCCACTTGATCTGCCAGGGATGCCACCACACATTAAAATTGAAAATAAGTGTGCCAATTATCGTGTTATGGAATATTAATCAGCCAAAACTCTGCAACCGCACGTGACTCGCAGTTAGGAAATTGATGAACAACGTTTATCAATTCCTCAGCAACATTGATGAACAACATTCCTCAAGCAAGTTCATTCCTCATTCCTCTATTTCCCATGATTCCGACCGATACCTCATTTCAATTTAAAAGACTACAATTCCCAATTCGATTGGCGCTCGCAATCACAATCAATAAATTTCAAGGTCAATCTTTGGAATTGTGTGGTTTAGATTTAGATGCTGATAGCTTCTCACATCGACAACTGCATGTTGCGTGTTCCCGTGTCGGCAAACCAGATAGCGTTTATATCTACACAGACAATGGAAAAACAAAAAATATTGTATTCCCACAAGTATTGCAAAATTAAACTTATATGAAACATATGCCTTGTTTTGTTCCTCATTTCTCATCCATGCAACCACAATGTGCCACAGCGAAGCGTGGCAGGGTACAGCTAGTTATCAATAAAAACTTTTTTGAAATCAACGGAAATTCTTTCAAGTTTTATTTCTTGACTCAATGGCTCCATTTGAAAGACCATTTAGGAAGTAATTAATTTTTTGGTTGGATATTAGCAATATTCAAAAAATAATTATGCACCTTTAAAAATATGTATACCAATGTTTTTTCATACCCTTGAAGCACCTTTTCAGATGTAACCTCTAAAACTGCTTGTAGAGTATCCTTTAATGTATCTATCGATTCAAAACAGTGTACGAGGATTGTTCGAGGGAAGTTCTTAGCCTGACATAAAAAATATTTGTTTTCTTATTTTTCAACGTAGTCACCTTGCAATTCAATATGAGGGTCGTTCAAAATCATTTTTTAAAATTGATGTTTATTATTTAGAGAGTTTAACCTCATAGACATACTAAAAGAGTTAGATTCAACTAAAACTCGAAGGGGTTTACCACTAAACATCAAATCATTTTTTTGAAACTTCTCGACGCGCATTTTGCTAAACGTGTTAACATCATCAGGAGATGATTCAATCTGATCCGATCTTCCAGATTGAATCATCTCCTTATATGCTAACATAGTTACTGAAATGAGCGTGGAGAAATTAAAAACCTAGTGATTTGGTGTTTAGTGGCAAATCTCTTTCGAGTTTTTAAATATTTTGTTCCACTCAAATGGAACACATGCTTAGTGGAACGCGTGTCGACAATTTAAAAAACGTGATTGGTGTAGTAATGGTAAATATTTTCGAGTTTAGTGCTTCACATCAAGAGTTTCAATGCCCCAAGACAGCTACTACCGACAAAATCGTCACAAAAATCAACAATGTCATATAATGTAATCCACTACATTTTATATGATGTTTTGGGCATGAAAAAGTTGCTCGATGAGTGCCAAAAACCCATTCGCTTGAACCGTTCTCAGGAGTGTTTAGACTTAAACACATTTCTGCTAAACTTCTTCCATATTTTATAATAGTAGATTAAACCCTGTTTCAACAATATATGCCAGAGACGATGCAAACAGTGGATCAAACAGTGGATGGAAGCAGTTGAAAGTTGAAAGATATCAAACCTGTTCTATCTGTAGGATAAGTCATGGCTACCGTTATTTGGAATTCCTGTGATATGGTGCTCATAAACATAACTTAACTCATAACTGACAAGGCGGGACCTACCTACGAGGGTAGGTTTTATTGTTTTTCAAAATATTTTCCGCGATGATCGATATACTTTTGCATACGTTTGAACGAATTTTCATAGCACTTTTTCCATTCCGTAGTTAGTTTATTCTTCACGATCGGGACCAAAGAGAAAGCATTGAGTGCCAAATCTGACTGTACGGCGGATGACCCGTCAGTTCGGTGTTTTAACCGGTCAAATATTGAGTTGTTCGGTCCGATGTGTGAGAGTTCGCGTTGTCATGGTGAAGAATGATCCTGCGTCGCTGGTTGTTTTTTCTTATTTCTTCATAGACTTCTGGAAATAAATGGTTGTGTACCATTCAGAATTCACCATACTACGATTCTCGAGTGGCACTGTAGCCGCATATCCATTTATTAAAAAAAAACAGGCGACCATTTGCTTCGATGCTTTTTACGCGAACAACTTTTGTTGTGTTTAGCTCATTTCGAAAAAATCCAAGATTCGTCACCTGTGTAGATGTTATGCACGGCTTTTGATATACCACGATTGTATTTTTTAAACATTTCTTTGCACCAATGGACACCACCTTTTTTTCAACGATTGCCAATTTTTTAACAAACACATTATAATATGTCAAATAAATCGCGTAATTGGGGCAATTTTAAAACATTACTTTAAAAAAAGGCGGTAAACCGACTGAAATAGCTCGTGGGATTTGCAAAGTAAAAGGGGAAGGTGCCGTAACAATCCGCACCGCTCAGCTCTGGTTCAAAAAGTTCCGTGAGGGAGACATGAGTGTTGAAGATAGGGGAAGATTTGATCATTTTTTGAAATTTTGAATGAATAATTCACTTTGAATTGTTTGTTGATGGTAGGGCGATAAATTCAGAGCTCTACTCAGCTTAACTTGAGAGAGTACGCGCTTTTCTAACCAAGAAATATCCAGCTTTTTTCAATCGTAAAAATGTTCTCCTGCAACAAAACACCGCAAGAGCACACAATTCACATTTGACGACCTCAAGAATTAACGAATTCAGCTTTGAGCTTCTTTCTCACTCATCATATATCCTCGACCTCGCTTCGTCGGATTACTACTTGTTGCGATTCATGGCTCACTTTTTCTTAGGACTCATCGTGTTGCAAAGAGGAATATATTTAGTGGCTCAAAGATGAGTTCAGGTCATCGAAAACTATGGTCTACTATTTTGAGAAATGACCTCCAGGTATTTTTTTTACTACTTTTATTACAGCCTAGTACGATGAGGAGCGTCATGTATAAATTCATGTGTTGTTAGACTTTTTCGCAACACAGACTTGATGAAAACAATTTAGCTTATGGAATGTTGCAGTGCAGTAATATCGCACTGTGATAATGCCTCATCCAATAAAAGATAACAAACAATAGTTCATTTTTGTCGCCAAAAAAAAATATAAATTCTAAAAAATATAAGTTCTTAATTATTTTCGGTATTTTCTATATATTAACAACATACATAAGTCGTCGTGAAGAAGGGTTTACATGCGAAAAAAAAAGAACTAAACAATTATTTAATGAAAATATTACCAAAATAAAATATTTCTTCAAAAATGTATTTCTTTTTTGTTTTCCACAATGCATATTCGTATTTCTTCTAATATACTTTTATTAATAGAAGTTTTTTAGATTATTGCACCTCTAGCCAATTTTTTCTAAATTAAAAATATTTTTAATGAAAGTAATATAATAATATATATTCAGGTAAATATATTCGTTGAGACGCATTACAAGTGCATTAGATATATTGACTATGAAATTTAATATTGTTCAATTAATGCTCTTGTTTTTCCAGCCAAAGTTGTTTCAGCCTAATTTCCAATACATGTTTATGTATTTAAGGTTCAGATTCATCAAAAGGGTTTGTGATATTATTTTTCAGATCGTCAATCATATCTGTGTTTAGATCGTTAATCAACTGTTTTATTTCTACACAAGAAAAATATCTGGCGCTGTGATGCCGTTTTTTCCGTTTATTAATATTTTCTTTCAGTATTCAACGAATTCTTTTACACATTTAAAATAGCAGTATTTTTCGTGTTTCGGTTAATAATGTCGATTTTTTTGGCAAAATTTGAGCGTTTATTTCCATAATAAAATAGATTATCTTAATAATCAAAGTACTGGCCATCGTTAGCTATTACTTTTTTCCAGCTTTCTGTCAAAGAATGGATTCCGTGTTAAAATAACTTGGTTTTTTGATGCCAACCATTCATCAAACTAAATGTTCAATTCTTTGTAAGAATGTAAGTATTGTTCTAAAAGTCCTGCATCGATCGAAAGTATTGACATGTCGAAAAATTACTATCCTCTCTTTGAACGTATGTTCGGACGTTTTCCATCTTTATCTCCATTATCAATTATTGTCGAAATGGATCGGCAGTAATCATTTTCTTTCCATATATATTGTGCACTAGTGATGTTGAATGCTAGCTAGCCTGGGTCCAACCATGATTTTTTGGGCTTTGGGTTATCATAATAAATCCACTTTTCTTCAACTTGATTTAAAAAACCTTTTTTTTTCTGTCTGGCAAGCAACATTTCACAAGTGATTTTTCATCTTTTAACGGCTGTTTCCTTCAATTCATATGGAACCCATTTTCCTACCTTCTGGATCTTTCCTAATGCGTGTAGACGGTCGGAAATGGCGGTTTGGGCAACATTCAATGCTTCTGCCAATTGTTTCAACGTATGAGTTGAGTCTTCATTCAGCAATGCTTGCAAATCTGCCTCTTCAAACTTTTTCGGTTAGTCTGGACGCTCCTTATCTTTTATATTAAAATCACCACTTTTAAAGCGTTTAAACTATCGTTCACAAGTTTTTTGGGTTGGAGCGTGTTTACCATAAGCTCTAACCAACAATCGATAACTTTCAGCAGCCGTTTTCTTCAAATTAAAGAAGGTTATTAAACTTTCCCGCAAAACGTCTTTTTTTAGTACATAATTCGACATATTCAAAGCTGTGAAAAACTATGATTTTTGCACAATGACAATTAATAATGACTGGCTATTACTAGCTAACTGGCTATTGATTAGGTTTACCCTCCAAAACGCCATAGACGTCATTAGTCTATATCAACAAATATATTGGTAACGCCATGTCTTAGCAAAATCGACATTATTAACCGAAATACCTATTATATGTAGGCTGCCCAAGATTCAATGTGTCACACTAGTAACTAAAACAAAGCATATTTCATTTCTATATTTAGTTTTCATGGAGTTCGCGCGATTTTTCTTAAACCCGTAAAAAACCCAAATTATTGATCCTACAAAGAATTTAATTATATCATTAAAAATGAACGCTAAATTTCCTTTGGGTCTGTAATTTTATGGAGCTAAATAGTAATTTGAAGGGCAAAGATTTTTTTTGCAATTACTTTTTCCTTTCATCTCCTTTTTGCAACATAGCTAAATTACAAACCTTTGAATGTTAAAGTTCCGAAAATATATTTTTAATTAGCATGGTTTCCAACATTAAGCATCGGTCCAAAATATTTCTGCATTTTTTCCCAATGAAATTGGGCTTAGAAAATCTAACGGGTTCTCGCTATCCTGGATAACAGTTAATTATCTATATATTTTCTATAATTATTGAATAATTAAAAATATATTATGTTTTCATAGGTTGTTTAAATTAATTCTAAAAGTCCTCATAATATATCCTTAAAAAAAAAGGGTGAAATTAATTTTATAAATGCGTAACTAATAGAAAGAAAAATTAAACATAGTTTTATCGTTTTTAAGAGGTGTAATCAGCTCTTGAAATTTAGCTCAATTTCTTTCCACTTCTGGTTCTTAAAAATTTTAAAAATATTAGTAATTAAGTGTTATAATAACTAAACGTAATACCGAAAACTAAACCATTTACATTTTTAAAATAGCTTTTTATTGAAGATGCCAGTGGTACATTTTTCTAACTCATATAATTGATACTTACTGATAACACTTAAAACATTTGTATTGTTTTTCGGAGCTATAATATAAATGCGGTCGGACTTTCTCCTTTGCAGATATTCTAAGGCATCAAAAGCTTCAATACTTATTGATTGGAAGGTGTAAATAAATGTTAAGCGCATGTTAATACTTTTAAATGGTCGCTAAATCTTGGAAAATAATTTAGATCATACAGAAAACTCTTTGGTAATAAGAAAAATTATCTTCATGTAGTAATCATCTGTATTTATAAATTGCTATTGTAAATATTTAAATTTAAAAACAATATTTCCCTATGATGACTAATCCAAATTCACCTTATAAACAATATCATAAATATATCTAACCTAATTTCAGCCTACATCAGAATTTCAACATTTTGCAACATATATATTTAAATTTAGTTCGGGCCAGTTTGGATTTGCTCCTTCAACACCATAGCATTAACCGATATTTACAAATGTCTATCCGTAAGCAAAGCGACGTGAACCGAACAATAAACCATTTGTTTAACTAAGATTGTTCCTTGTTTGTAACCATCATTATCTAAGATTATGGTTTTATTATTGATATAGTTTAATTTAAAAAAATAGAAAATTGTACATATTATTTGTACAATTATTTGGATTATTTGTTTTAACTTTTACATGAATAGTTTATAGATAATTTTTTTTATATATTATTTGATTAATATTAATAATATTTTAAATTTTTCTTAGTCATTTTATGTATTAAACACATTAATTAATATAATAACCACACACTGATAGTTTCTTGATTTCCCCCCTTTTTTGCTTTGTAAAAGCTATTATTTATAAGCAAATTATACATATTATAATCACTCCAAATAATGCTAGAATCAATTCTAAAATGATATACATTGGAGAACAAAAATTACATTATTATGAAGAGTTATTAGAGTAATTTTGAAGTTTGTGTGTACAACATGATGTTACTATGTAATGATAAAAAAACCACTTATCTCTTCTTCTTCTTCATGTGGTGCTACAGGCCGTTAGTGACCATTGACTTCTTGCAACCTTCGCCCCCCAACCATTTTCCTTGACATTAGGTTTTCTCGTATTCTCTCCACGTGTCCCACCCATCTGAGTCGCTGAACTCTTATATGGATATTGGATATGGTAGACTATATCTAGATCTTTGTATATTTGCTTGAGTTCGAAGTGATACTTGTTCTTCCAAATTCCATTGTCATTCACGGCACCAAAAATTGTTCTGAGTACTCTTCTTGCAAATACTGCAAGCATTTCTTGTGTTTTCTTTGTGAAGGCCCACGTTTCGCAGGCATAAGTGACTAAAAATCCAATTACATTTGACATAAAAAATGAATAATGAGTAAGTTCGTCACGGTTTCAATTAGATAATCTAAAGGGTGTTACAATAAGAGCCCAATATTTAAATTGCGCGCCATTTTCGAATTTATTCGATAGGTCAGGAATCGTAACAGGTCGATAAGAGACAGATAGGAGTTAATATACATGAAGCTACACGATACAGCAACAAGTACTTATTGTTAAACATTACTATCAAAATGGTGAAGGTTTGGTTGCTAGGATTCATAAAGTGCGTTCAATTTTTGGTAGAAATAATGTTCTAAATTTATCAACTGTAAAAAGAATAATCGAAAAATTCGAAAGTACTGGTTCAGTTATTGATTTAAAATACACGACACGAGCTCGTAGTGGTCATTTAGAACAAAACATCATGGCAGTTTGTGAGAGTGTGGCGAAGAGTCCAGGGTCCTCGACTCATTATCGCGCACAAGAACTGGATATTCCAACAGCCACTATTTGACCGTATTTTCACTAAAGATTTGCATATCCATGCTTACAAAGTCCAATTGTCTCAACAACTTCTGCCAACAGACCATGCACAGCGAAAAGAGTTCAACAATTGGAGCATTGGATGACAAGAAGTGTCACTGTTTGGTATGCATTGTGGTCTGGAGGACTCATTGGGTCATTTTTCTTTGGAAACGAGGCAGGTATTGCATTAACGGCAAATAGTGAACGTTATCGTGATATGATATCCCAATTCTTTGTCCCTCAATTGCAACATATTGTTATTGAAGGCATGTAGTTTCAGCAGGACGGTGCCATTTGCCATACGAACCGTAAAACATTGACGGTTTTGTACGAGTCTTTTCCTAAAACGCTGTATCAACGAAATATCGCCACATTTATGCCAAACCGTTATTGAAATTTTCACCAGAATAGTACGCGTGCGCTACTAAAACCATGGTAGCCATTTATTGGATGTATTATTCTATAAATAATTTCCAAATATCTATATTATAATTCAATAATATATGTTGTACACATGCTTTAAATTCGTTTAAATTTGCTGGCACCTAGTGCAATTATAAAGTATTAGAGTTCGACCATTGCTATCCCATACATTCTATCTTCGATAAACCTGTAGATCCATCAGTCTGTCGAGTATCGCTATAGCATACTGTTTTAAAAACTAATCTATATGACGAACTGTATGCGTTTAGGCACTATTACTATAATACAAATATAGTTCCATTTAAGATTCCATAGATTTCTATTTTGTTATTTAATCTTTTTGTTCGTATTCTTGACAAAAGTGCTTACGATAGAAGTATTATGGGCCTGTAATTTGTTAAATCTAATTTATCATAATATTGTGTACACCACACAAGACACCAATTGTATATCTAGTATATTGAGAACGAGTAAATTGAAGTAATTTTCTTCAAGTATATGATGTTAGATTATTTGTTAATAATCACACTTGTCAGCAAGTATAAGAAAAACAATTGTTTAGTTACTAAAGCTTAGTATATCTTGATGTACTAGGGTGTATCAAAAGTTATGGCGTTTTTTCATTTGTTTATAAATTAACGATTATATTTCATTCCTCAGAGGTTTATTCCGATTTCAACCTTTTTCTCCGACAAATAAATATTCTCTCTTCAGTATTAAAATGATTGCGAAATATCCATTTAACGGTTGTTTATTAACAAAACATTCAAATAAGAAAATAAGTCACGAAAGTAGGTAACTTTACGATATTATTTAAAAAAAGCTGCACTCCGATCGTGAGATTTACGAACTAGAGGGGAAAGGTGCTGTATCAATCCGCAACGCTCAGTTCTGATTCAAAAAGTTCCGGGAGGGAGTGAGCCTTGAATGGTCTCTCGTTCCTGACGTTTTAAGAGCAGACTCATGTAGTACCGAAGAAGAATAGAGTTAGTGGCTCAGAAATGGGTCAACGTCATTGAAAACAACAGCCTATATTTCGAGGAATAACCTTCAGGTAAAAAATGTTTAAACAATGAATTATTAAGTACATCAAAAACACAAATACTTTTATAACGTCATAGTATGTCTTGTTGAACGTGCTGCATTATGTAGTCATCAATCTCCAGTCGAAAACATATCTGTTTCTGCGCATTTCGGGTTCCTAAAAATTTTAAACATATCTGTAATGTGCCTCCGCAATCTTTGACTATTCTCAATAATAATTATATTTCTCTTTAATAGAGAATGGAAATCTTCCTTTTTTTATTGCTTATACGTTCTTGGTTGCCTAATGCCATTTACCCATTAAAACATTCTATTAATTTTTGGCCAACCCAATATGTTATAACCTAGATTATCTAGTCAGTGAAATTAAAAGTAGGAAAAAATTGGCAACGCACAAATTGTTTCTATGGGTGATATTCGACATTTAGCAAGGTTGATGAATGACCCACATTTACTGCTCAGCCTGGCGTAATTTCTAATTTGACGCAGTTTTTCTTTTATTTTAGCACTATCGTAAATTCAATAAAAAATTTTACCTGATACTAAGTTGTTTCGTCAATATTAGCTGGGATATTCTAATTGAAAACGGTTTGTTTTTATTGAACTTACTTCATATAAGTAATATTTAATTGAATTGTTGGCATTCAGTTTATTGTATAAAGGTTACCGAATAACAAAGGAAACATGGAGATTTAACATTTTGGCATATTGTCATAAATATTCATTCATTTTCCGCGTACTGCAAAAGTCAACGCCAGGTATACAGAGAAGTAGTTTTTTGCGTTTCAACACTCACATTAACAAAATTGCGATTCATATAATGCTGCCTATTAATATTTTATTGTAAATATAAATTGTTTGTTAATATGTGTTTATCAAATTAATGAAGTATTAATAAATTGTAATTATTAAGTAGGTTTATTAGAATTATTAGGCAAATTTAAATTTTAAAATTAATACATTGTTTGTTACATTATTTATTGTGAACTATTCATCAAATTTATTATTTTACTTACCATCAATCCCGACTTTAAACAGAGGATGTTTTTTTTCTGATTTTAATATTTATATAGAAATTTCCACCACGATTAGCCTTATTCCTCTGAATAATCTTCTTCACAACTTTCTTTCGCTCTTAATTAATTTTTCTCCGACTTACTCCGAATTTCTTTAAGTAATTCACAATTTCTCATGAAATCCTTCGCAGCTTCAAAAGCATGTTCTTAATAAGGATTTCATGATTAATAGTGTACTAATTTTATACGCGTTATCGCGTACCAATTCTGATAAAATATGATATGTATTGATTTTGTTGATACAGTAAAAGTAAGTCGAGAAAATCCAAGCAAAGCAGCATGGTGCATTCGTTCTATGGCCTTCTGTATAACCAATGGATGTGATCCATTTTACTGAATACACTTCTGAATCCCGGTTGGTCTCTTGGTCATCATTCAGTTTTCTTAATATTATTTTAGATATTATCTTGGTGAAAACTTTATGCATTAATGATAGGAAACTTAATGGAGGGTAGTTCTTTAAATCTTCCTGTGCTCGTTTTTTAATTAAAAGAATCACTTCTGCATTTTTCCATTAGGCATTTTGAGCATAATTTTGCCAGTATTTTATGTTTCGGTCTCCGACATTCTCCGAACTTCTTTAAGTAACTCACAATTTCTCATGAAATCCTTCGCAGCTTCAAAAGCATGTTGAATAAGGATTTCATGAGAAATTGTGAGTTGAAGTGAGTATATATATATATATATATATATATATATATATATATATATATATATATATATATATATATATATATATATATTTCCTCGTGGGATCGCACTGAACCTGACGAAACCGGGAAGACCGAAAAAAACTATTTTGCGAATAGATAAAAAAAATATTATTAATATAAGTTACGCGGATCCCTTTAAAAGCGCTAGGTGTATAAAAAAATATTTGGATGGCGTGAATGTTTCTACAAGAACGATTCAACTAAGATTATGTGAACGATGGTTGTTTGGATGAAGACCAGCCATAAAAACACTATTATTTAAAAAGGATATAAAAGCCCCATTGGAGATCGCTATGGAACATGTGTATTGGAACCAGAAGCAGCGGAGGAACATTTTATTTATTGACGAATCGAAGTTTTCATTAATCAGTAGCTAGGGAATCAAACACGTTCGACGTCCAGATAATAAAAGACTTTTATCTAAATACGCTGTGAAGACTGTGAAGTATGGTGGAGGGAACATTAAAGTATGGGGTTGCTTGTCATATGGAGGTATTGGTCCAATCCATAGAATCATCGGCATTATGGATAGATTTGTTTATGCCGATATTTTTTTGCCGGTTTATTTATGCCGATAAGTGTTCACCAAGATAATATCTAAAATAATATTAAGAAAACTGAATGATGACCAAGAGAGCAACCGGGATTCAGAAGTGTATTCAGTAAAATGGATCGCATCCATTGGTTATATAGTAGGTCATAGAACGAATACACCATGCTGCTGTGCTTAGATTTTCTCGACTTATTTTTACTGTATCAACAAAAGCAATACATATCATATTTTATCAGAATTGGTATGCGATAACGTGTATAAAATTAGTACACTATTAATTTTTAGAAAATGTTATGCCACCCTTTGCCGAGTGGAATATGTCTCTAAAGTGGGTTTACCAGAACGATAATGTCCCGAAACATACTTCAAAACTGAAAACGTTGGTTCAAAGAGAACAACATTGAATTATTGAAATGGCCATCCCCGGATTTAAATCTGATAGAAAATTTATGGAAAATCATGGACGACAAATTTAAGAGCCAGGGTTACACAAATTTGAACGATATGTTCGATGCTTAGAGAAAACTTTGGGAATAAATATATTCTTCAGTGCTTCATAACTTAATTGACTCAATGCCAAAACGATGTCAGGAATTCAAGGCTATTGGATCAATTACTGATTAAAATTTTAAAAAATGTTGATATTTTCTTGCCTAAAAATTTTTTTTTCAAAGTTGCGTCATTTTTGTAACCTACCATGATAAGAAAATAAGTAGTGTGCCTTACAATAGTTTTTTTATGTTAGTTCTGCCTGACATTGGTTTAAATACATGATTTTTTTGTTAATTGTAAAAGTGAAAATTTAATTTGTCGCTCCACTTATGTCCAATACTGTTTATATATTTTCCTTAACATCAAGGAACTCTTAGGAAAAGGAAACCTGAAAAAGTAATAATATATTTTTGTGACGTGTTGGGAAATTCAGCAATTCAGTAACATATGCAGATGTCAGGTTGTTTTATAGAAATGTCCCAGCTGTTGAAAATGAAAAGCTACATTTGGATTGTATCCAATACTATCACGAACAGCACTTATATTCTTTATAGAATGTGATGCACAATGTTACCTAGCAAGCATATTATAGCCAGATCCAAATATGAATTCAACGCAGGTGGTCTAATATGAGATCTATTTTTTGTTCACGAAATTATTAGTATTCGTGTCATTTATTTATAATAGTCAAAATATAATATTTTCGACGCTATATTATCAATTGTACTATGAATGATATTTACTAGGTTATAGTTATATGACGACCGAAGGTACAGCCTGTGACAGAGAATGGGACGATTTCAAAAACTCGAGATATACCGCATTGTAAGAGAAAAAAAAAATATTTTGAAGTTATTATCTGAAAAGTGATGAGCATTTGGTTGATTGTTTGACGGGGTTTGTCGGTGCCCTGAAGAGTCTAAACATCAAGAGACGAAACGTGCCCTCCAATGAAAGGGATGGGTGGGACCCGTCCCCAGTCAAACAATTAACAAAATGCTCATTTAGGCGCAGACGCAGGTTATTGTGTGTTCCACATGAGATTGTGGAACCCAGCAGTTAGGTGCCTGATGACACCCAACATTGTATTCTCATTGGACGCAGTCCAAAGAATTTTAACACTGTATATATACGCCATCCGACGCGAAGTCGGCGAAAAATATGGGTTGTTGACTGTGGATCGGTTCTTCCTGTTCTTGACGGGAGAGCACATGTCAGTGCCCTGAAGAGTCTAAACATCAAGAGACGAAACATGTGCCCTCCAATGAGACCCGTCCTCAGTCAAGCAATCAACAAAATGCTCATTTAGGCGGAGACGCAGGTTGTTGTGTGTTCCACATGAGATTGTGGAACCCAGCGGTTGGGTGCCTGATGATACCCAACACTGTTATCTCATTGGACGCAGTCCAAATAATTCTAACACACATATCATTTTTAAAGTGGCGTTTCGCCTGTATTCGTCGGTATTTTGTGTGGTACATTTTAACACTAATTTTCTGTTCTTTTCCAGCTCCGTCAGCATTTTCTGTGGCTCTGGTTTGTTGCTTGCGAACAAACCTTGGGTGATTTAATCCTGATCCATTTAAGCTTGTGCTATATACGTTACATTGATGCTTCTTAAAAACATCAAACTTCTTAATACAAAAACAGTTTCGATGATATGCTGTCCCCTGTCTAATACTTTTTCCTGCTGATATTGCCTGATAATGCCTTGAACCTTATACATTGAAGCCACAAGGCCAATAGGTTGTTATTAGTTGGTGTATATGTTCCTTAACAAAATGTGGCATTTTTTTTCGTATGTTCGTCATGATGTGGCGTACTATAGGTCCTTGGGAATTTACTAGATATTTTAAAAATAGTCGCTTGCGATTGTGATTCACCGGCCAATACCGAATGTTTAAACATTAGCCTTTAAATAAATAAACTTTTAAATAATAAATGATCTTAGCACGATAACACTCCTGTTCCACTACTCATAATATTGAATCCTATCACAGAGATGTTAAAATAGAATTGGTGGATTTTCTCCGCGAAATCCTGAAAAAAGGTCTTTTTGTTACTTAGCATTCTCGCCCGCAAGATGTTCTCCCTTTTAACTTATTTTATTCTTCTATATAGACGATTCCGCTTCAAATACACAATATATTAGATGTGTTTGTTTTGCTCCTTCATTTGTACAATATTTAAACCAAGGCAGGGTTGGTGATCCTTGTATACTTCTGATTAATATAATATACTAAACTTATCATACGTAATAAAACAAATAATTAAAAAATTGAAATAGCCTTCATACTGGCTTCAATCAAGTACAAGGCTTCATGTTTTCTAGTTGGTCAAGGAAGCGTTATTGAGCCTCTGACGCATTGTCTACTAACTATTGTTATTTTTGTATGTACAATCTCAAATTAAAATGAAATGAAATGCATTTTGGAAACTTCATTACACGATGTGTTATATTATTTCTATTCAGTTTTTGCTACATATATATATATATATATATATATATATATATATATATATATATATATATATATATATATATATATATATATATATATATATATATATATATATATATATATATATATATATATATATATATATATATATATATATATATATATATATATATATATATATATATATATATATATATATATATATATATATATATATATATATATATATATATATATATATATATATATATATATATATATATATATATATATATATATATATATATATATATATATATATATATATATATATATATATATATATATATATATATATATATATATATATATATATATGGATCATAATATAACCCATAACATATATGGATCAAACCTTGGCGTGGTCAAAGGTGTTTGAATAGGGAAATGGGGCTTGGAGCTATGCCATCTGGAGAGCTTCTAGGAGAGTCATCCTTGGCTGAATTGATTTATGATGACGTTCCGAAATGCATATTTACTGGTGTTGAAACATAAATCATATGAAACAGCTCAACATCAAGCGAATGTCGTACTAAAAATGAATTAAAGTCGAAAATATCAATAAATTCAAAGCAGATCAAAAATTAAAATCATGTTATCTGTTCGTTTGTCATTACCATGGTATTGTCCACAAAGATTTTCTTCCAGATGGTCAAACAGGGAATAAGGAATAATATTTAAGCATTATGCATCATTTGCGCGAGTCTATTCAAAAAAAAATTTTAGATTTGCGAGAAAATAATTGATGGTTTTGACTTAGGATAACTCATCATGGTATGGTAAAAAATCAATTCGTGACACCATTTTGAGTCCACAGAAGTGACTCAAGAGAGTTCGCTGGCCGCTTTGAAAGAAATTCTGGAAGTAAATCGGAACTATTTCGATGTTTGGAAAGAAATGTTGGAATAAGTATACTGCAATGTGGGATGATTACTTTGAAGGGCTCAAGATAAATTTGGATGAATAAACATTATGTTTAATTTTATAAGTTACTTTACTTTTTGATCATAGCAGTATGCTATTGTAATGAAAGAGAAAAGTTCAAAAGTAAAAAATAAACATACATAGTTAAATAATGTATAATGGTTGAAGTAATCACTTATATGTTATTATATTTCAAGATTTCTCATATAATAAATAAATCTCATATATTTTCAACATTAACATTACTTGGAGAGCAATCAGCTTTAATGAGACTCAGCTCATTAATTACAGAGAAAGGTGTCAAATTTAATGCCAAGTACTATGCGGAGGATATATTATAAAATAATCTTATTGCTGAAGTCACTTCATTATATCAATGGAAATTTAACATTCCTGAAAAATTTCACTTCTGTATATTTGACGAAATTGTCCTCATCGCAAGCCATGTACATTATAGTGTCCTGCTTTTTATATACTTTATGTAGACTAAAATTGAATATTTTTTAAAGAGCGGAAATTTATCATTAAGTGGGGTTAGAAAGATATCATGAAGGTATATAATAACGTTTTCATTAAGACATTATAGGAACAAATGCCCGAAGTGATATATTCACGAAGAAAAAAGTCTAAATATGTTTCCGTCCTGTTTTCCTTTTATTTCTGGTTTTTCAGAACCATTTTTTTTTTCATCTTGTTCATCTCATTGGTTTTCTTCATCTCGAATTCATTGGTTAAAACTGATGAACGGTCGTGTGAGTCAACCATCACCGTCAATCAGAAGGTACAAGATCTCGGATTCTGCAGAAATTTTCATCACTCCTTAAAGTTGAAGTCCTTTCGCTGCGAGGTTCATCTTCAATCCAGTTTCAGCCTTCTGAGAATACCTTAAGCCACCTGAAAACTTGGATCCTTGACAAAACACTGTTTCAATAGGACTGCAGAAGTTTTGAAAAAGTTTCCATTGCATTGTGCAGAAATCCGAAACAAACCTTGATAGCGCACCGTTGCTTGAAATTGTTGTCACTCGTTTTCAGAACGTACTAGAAAAATCCGGTTTACGAAAAAATTGCTACCTACGGACCACCAAGTGACTCTAGGGAGTTCAAACTCGTACTAAATAAGCATCAGTTGTTGACCCTCCAAAGTGGAAGCCAACATGTGTTGTCAGTCAAGAGTTATTAAGTTGTTGAAGTGTTGTCGGATCGAGTCCTACGACACCAATATTATTGCATAATTTATTTTTTACACCTTGTATATAAGGAACGAAGGACACATCTTGAATAATGTTGAACTTTATATTAATTTAGTTACAATATTTTTGTGCTAAACTACATTAATGTTGTTAATTTTGCAAAGGAATTCTTAATACTTTAAACAGACACTGTTTGTTTAAGTTCGTTGGGAATTGTGGCAGCGAATTTAAATGATCTTATATTAATACAATTCATTGTTAATTACAATTAATGTTAATTACACTAAATTTTGAATATGCACCCATATAACCTAAAGTTAATTATTTTCTGATTATTTTTACCAACTTTATATTCATGTATCTAATTTTGACCAACTCTCATCGATAATTTGTTTGCCAGACAAAAATATACGCCTCTGTTCATTTTTTTTTGTAAATGCGTATTATGTGAATCACATTGACTTAAATCTCAATTCGAAATATATCTGGAAGCTATACATAAATACGTATCGATTCAAATCAAATTTCTGCACTCAATTGATCTATTTCAAAATATACAGATGCATTTGGCGCAATTTTAATTAAGAGCAATGGCTTTTCTATTAATACATTGCATGTGTACTATTTCACAATGATCTAAATATTTTTACTGGAAAATTGGAAGCAGTGCGTTAGAAGTCATTTGAATGTCATTTCTATGAAACGTTCTACGTTCTTGAATAAAAATAATCTACACTCGCTGTAACTTTGTCATTACATTACAAAAATATCTTCAAAGTGCTTATAAATTATTTTCCGTTAAGAGAATTTTTAAGCGATCGAAGTAGAATCGGTAGCCCGAAATGTCAGGAGATGCCTTAATGGTACAATACTTCTGAGTCAAGGCTCATTAATTTTAACTGAATATCCGCTAACATTTCAGTATTGTATTGTTGTAATGAAAAACGACAACTTTACGATGTACCAATTCGGGTTAATACTAATGGATAGGTTAGCTCAAATACCTATTATAGTATGATACACACAGATACATTTCAGAGTTAAGAATTACTGCATAAAGAAAAATTCGCTGTTCTAAAAGCCATAAAAAACTTATGTGTATATAAAAACATCTTTAACAACCCTGTGCAAATCACTTTATTTTACTTTTTTACTTTTTAACGTAGGTTAAAGTTTTTCTTTAGCATTTTTAGCATTTTTAGCATCATCAGGAGATGATTCAATCTAAGTCAGATTGAATTATCTCCTAATAATGCCAACGTGGTTAGTGAAACGCACGTCGAGAAGTAGCATAAAGTGTTTTGGTGCTTAATGCTAAATCTCTTCCAGTAGGTTCCAATAAAAAAAAATAAAAAAGTTTCTAGATAAGTCCTATTGTACTTCCTGACAAATATAGTAACTTAAAAACAAATTTCAAAACATTAAGTATTTTCCGGATGTTACTTTTTTTGGTTTGATTCATCTTCTATAATTAGGATATATAGGGTTTTCCAATACGGGCGCTCGAACTTTGACAATGTATAGTGGCTACGTTGGTGAAGCTACAGTTGCCAAATTTGGAGGTTATACTAACTAACGCCGAACAAATCATCACAGAAAGTTATAGCGTTGAGTAAAGCGTGCAGATCTTTAAACTTTATTATCAAAATAAGTGTTCAGTTCGAGCTACGTTCCGTGATTTTTAAGGTGCACACAATCGTTCTGTTGAGTCGAAAATTCATCATTTGGTAGACAAATTCGAATCAACTGATTTAGTAAACAATCAAACCACAACCGCACGTCCTCGAAACGTGTGGTTTGCAGAAAACAATGCTGCAGTGAACCATAGTATGCAGGATAATCAGAGGCAGTCAATCACTCGCCGCGCCCAAGAAGGTAAACCATCATAGATAGCATCGAGCATTCGCAGACTGGGCTCTGGAGTAGTTGGAAGTGGACCCTGATTTTGGACGTAAAATCATTTTCAGCGACGAGACCCATTTTTGGATGAATGGCTATGTCAACAAGCAAAATTGTCGCATTTCGGGAGATAACAATCCATATGAGACCCATCAGTTGCAAATTTATCCAGAAAAAGTCACTGATTGGTGTGGTTTTTGGTCCACCGGGGAGAGATGACACACAGGTCGATGATCACCATTTTTTGTAGCCTAAATTGGAAGATATGGTCTCAACGACATGTGGTTCCAAAAAGACGGCGCTACGTACCACACAGCGCATCCAACAATGGATCTTCTGCACGACAAATTCGACGGCACGGTTATCTCGCATTTCGGTGACGTCAACTGGCCACCGAGATCGTATGATTTAACGGTATTAGACTTTTTCTTATGGGGTTACGCTAATCACAGATCTATGCGAATAAGCCGCAGACGATTCATGCCATAAAAGTCAACATAACCAATGTTGATCAATGATATCGAGCCCAATTTATGCGGTTGAGTCGTCGAAAATTGGGCCTCTCGGATACACGCCGCCCAGCGAAGCCACCGCGGCCATTTGGCTGATATCATATTTCATACATAATATAATCGAATACTCTTTCAAATAAAAACAAAATGTAGTGATATCTCATACACAACTTGTTTTATTTAGATTTAAAGTTCGAGCGCCCTTAATGGAAAACCCTATTTATACTACTATAATCAAAAAATAAGGTGACTTTTTAAAAATCGGGCGCTTTGAGTATCTGCCCAACCATTTGTTTTTTAAGCAGACTATCCTTCGGACATTTAACAAAAGTTTCATTTCATTTCGCTTGTTTAATTAGAAAGTATTGCGTCTTTTTTGTCGGAGATTTTTTTAAAATTTATCGAGTGGAAAATTTGCATCAAATTTTGTCTAAAAGACGAAATTTCTTGTGCTGCTCAAAGATGTAAAGAAAATGTTACAGGGATGAAGCTATATCAAAAAAAAGTTTACAAGTGGTACAAGAACTTTAGTGATGGTAGAGAAGTAGTTGAAGATGAACTTCGTTCAAAAAGACCTACGGTTTCAATTTCACGAAAAGTAATACGGAGAAAGCAAAAAAAATCTTCAGCAGTATTATTTTCTTCTACGCCCTCCCATTTTGAAAACCCACGAGGCGTCACAGGTAATTGCCATTAAATAAAGTCCAGTAAAGTCTAAATTTGTGGCAAAACAAATTCATCGTTTTTTTTTTAAGTTTTTATGTGTTAAAAATCAAATAAAGTCAATTCCAGACGCACCATATTCACCAGATATGGCACGGTTCTCTTGATTGAAGAAAACATTTCATAAACATAGTTTTAAGTCCATAGAAGCAGCCATTCAAGAGAGTTAGCTGTCGGCTTGGGAGGAAATGCTAGTAGACGAGTATAAAAACAGTTTCGAAAAATGGAAAACCCGTTGGAATAAGTGTATCGCAGTAAGAGGGGATTACTTTTTAAGAGACAAATATTTACCTGGTGGTTTCGGCGCCTTCGCTTCAATTTTTCTGCCAATGTCCTTTTTTTATCAAAATAAAAATATGTTTTTATAAGTACTATTCATGTTTGGTTCTGGTCAAGTTAGAGGCTCACCAACCCCCTTCAACTTACCATCGAGAACAAACTTCATCAAACTAAGTGAAGGCATTTAGACCCAACTTAGAGACCTGAAAATATAATCGAGCTAATTTTGATCAGTACATCAATATCAGACATAATATTTTTACTCTTTTCCTTACTGGTGTTGCATTTTTTACCTTTGCTATAACAAAAAATACATATAATAACTTTTTGATGTAAACGATCCAATATTTAAACAAATTGTACATTTTCTTCGACCAAGTGCATCAGCATGATTTTAATCGTTATGCTTTCAATTTGTATCAGGTGTTGTATAGTGTGTATCAAAAGTGTTTGATTTAATTTTGTATCAAAATTATTATACTTCACCCCTCAGTGGTTTAACTTTGAATTTTTTGCTCCGAAGTTTAAACATTCCTTCTACATTATTAAAGTGATTTCACAGCGAAATATTCAGTGGGCGTAATTAGACATTATTTTCAAAAAGGTTTCAAAGCGACTGACGCTGCTCATGAATTTGCGAAGTGTAATGAGAAGGTGCCGTATGAATCGGCACCGCTCAGATCTGAAGATAGGGGAAGAATATTCTAATGTTCCCCTATTTTGAAGATAGGGGAACGTTAGATCATCCCCGGTCTCTGGATCTCTAGATCTAGATTCTAGATCCTAGAGTAAGCACTACGAAACTTTCACGAGAATTAAAAGTGGGATACTTTTAATTCCCGTGAAAGGATAGGAGAGTCTTAATTCGTCTATCGTTTACCGACATTTGCAAAGCACAGTCTAAATTTTGTAGACACTGAAGTACCTCAAAAAAGTAAATACTTTTTTTAAACCCAAGCAAAATTAGTTACTTTTACTTTTATTATTGTTGATTAACTATTAAAAAGATATCAGTTTAATAATTCTATTAAATTTTTAATATAAAATACAGTCAAAGCTCATTGTTCGTGGCGGATACGTCCTGTAAATATGCCGCGAATACAATCATTTGTACGGGATTATAGGGAATATGTTCCAAGGTTACAAAATAGGAAGAAAAGAAAGGAAAGGATTTATGGTTAGTGATGCATCAGCAAATACAAGGCTATTTAGCGACTGGACCTACAGTTTAAAGTGGGTTTCGAACCACCGTCATCAGCCACCGACAACCCAAGACAGCAGCCCCCTCAGGCTATCAACCCTTGGTTATGTGCTTATCCATAAGTCTATCAGGAAGCCTACCGATTGGCGAGTAACCACGTAGAACACTTCTTAGAAGGCATCCGGCTTTACCCAACCTTTAACTGGCATGACTGAGTGGTAATTCGCTGTCGGATTTTACACTCTTGCCTAGAAACAATCATAGTGACTTAAAAATAACAAACCTTCTGGTGAAGATGGAATCACTGCTGAACTTTTGAAATCCGCTGGCCCAGGTACAATCAAGGAAATAACCAAAATTCTACAAGAAGTGTGGCGAACCGAACGGATTCCGGAAGATTGAAAAGATGCTCTAACCCATCCACTACATAAGAAAGGAGGTAAATGTAAACAACTACGGAGGGATATTTCTTCTCCCAGTTTGTTACAAGATTCTATCTCAATATCTACTAGACAGAGCACAGGGACAGTTAGAACCAAAAAATTGGTGAATATCAAGCAGGTTTTCGACCGGTCAGATCCTGCCCTGAACAGATCCTGAATCTAAAGTTGATCCTAATACATCAAAAACTTTACAATAAAAATTTCGTCTGGACATTTGTGGATTTCAAAAAGCATATGATTCTATTGACCCCGAATCTTTATTCCAAATCTTGAAAGAACAAGGACTAGATCTGCAAAACGCTGGCAATTATTAAAGCAACATTAACTAACACAACAAGATCAAAAGTTAAATTCATGGGTGACATCTCAGAGCCCTTCGAAGTCAAAACTGGAGTGAGACAAGAGGATGGACTCTCATCACTCTTATTTATCTGTGTTCTAGAAAAAGTAATACAGGAGTGGCGTGAAAAAAAATCGGCCCTGAATATTAACCAGCACATTAAACTAGGGAAAACCAACATCAAAATTGATTGTGTGGAGTTTGCTGATGATCTAGCAATTTTGGCTCAAGATATATTAACGGCACCAAAACAGATTGAAATACTAAAAGAATGAGCAGAAAAGGTAGGACTCCAAATTTCCTTTGAAAAGACACAATACATGACCTGCAATAGACTAAGAACAAAATATGGTAACATCAGACGAGTCTCTCAATTCAAATATTTGGGTGAAATAGTCATGGAAAACGGGTTGGAAAAAGCCAATAAGGGTAGATGTCAAAAAAATGGAAACTGCATTGAGACTTGAGACAAAAAATGCATATCTAAAAATACAAAATTGAGATATTACAACACAGTTATTAAGCCAGAATGTCAATATGGGGCAGAAACACTCATTTTGAATAGAAAGAGAGACATCGAGGAGATTGAAAAGAAGGAAAGAAAAATTATAAGAAAAATCTTAGGCCCCAAACAAATATATAGCACAACATACCGACTTCGAGAAAACAAGGAAATCGAGTAATACACAGATATACATAGCGATATGAGAAAAAGAAGACTTAAGTTTTACGGACACATAAAACGGATGAATCCGAGTAGGTTAACTAGACAAATAGTCGAATTTTATGAAAATAGGAGTAGAGCTAAAGTAGAAATAATTAAATGGATTGGTGCAATTAAAGGGGACCTACGATCAGAAAGTATTACACTAAGTAAAGTTCAGGATAGAGGCTGTTTCAAACCCAAGGTTAACGTTTGGGAGGTTGGCCAGAGAGAAAAATGTAAGAAGACTGGAACATTTTGGTCTGACGAACGAAAACAAGCTCATAGCGAAAGAATGAAATCAGTATGGGCGCAAAGGAAGGCTAACAACAACAAACGCCTCTAACTGTATTTCGCGTGGTCCACTAGGGACCATACGTGAATAATAATAATAAATAATAAAATCAATTCAATGAGAGATTTTTTTTAACAATATTAATAATCATTGTCAGGCTTAGGCAATGAATGAATTTGGTAATTTTTTCTTGTTTTGCCGCTTTTAAAGGGTCTTTTAGTTCGGATTTTATGAAGAAATCACAAAGTTCATTTGACATTCGTAAACCTTCACTCAGTTTTTTTAAGTTTAATGCCACTTTTTCAGTGCTCGTTGAGGCTTCCTCTTCGATGGTGGGTTAAGTAATTCCTCCAAGTCGATTTCACTCAAATTTTCATCTTGCGATTCAACCAATTCTTGAATGTAACCTCATTCTATATACAAGAAACCATCTCGTTCTATGCCATTCGTAACTTGAGCAATGTTTGCAGTTAATGTTTCAAATTGAAAATTGTAAATTACACGGATTCTTCGTCATTACCGATAGTTAGCCACAGTTTTTTCCAGCATGATTTCAATGTGTATGGCTTCAGCTCTTACAATTATTCTTTTATGTTAACAATGTACTTTGCTATATCAAAATTTTTCCATCATTTTACAACATTCATGTTGTAGATCAAGATCACATGCCATGGTGTTCAGTATTATTTTAAAGGTTTGTTTAATTTAATAGTTAATGTTAATGCAGCTTCCATTTTTTCAATTACTGGATCACGAACAATTTTTGCTAATAGTGAGGTTGAAGCTGTAGAATTCCTTATTTTGTCTTTTGATTTCTTGATGGATCGTACAGTTGACTCATTGACACTAAAAAAACATGATATGGATGCAAACGAGTCGCGAAGGCGGGAAGGGTCAAGCATTTCTATTTTTACCTTAAGCGCCAACTCGTCTTTTTTACGTATAGGAACTAACTAATTTTCGTTTGCTTTTACTCGACATTAGAAATTGCGATCAAAGCAAAAGAGACACGTGCTATTCACTCGAAATTATGGCGACGAATGACAAGTTGAAGCATTAAACAAAAAATTCGGAAAGGATCGTGCGAAGGCGGCTTTTATCAAAAGCCACAGCGTCACGCGTAACCCGGCGCCGACTTATTTGTCAAACGATTTGTCATTTGTGAACTTTTGGCTAAGCATCAATAGGATTTATTTGTTTATAAATAGTTGGATAGTAGTTTGTTTTAAAAGGTAACTGGTAAATAAATAAATACTATTTTAAAAATGCAAATGTATCATTAGTTTCGGATGCGCGAATAAAAAACAAATTCAGCCGCGAATACAAGAAGTGGTTACAATTTTTAAATTCGCGAATAACTGAAACGTGAATAAGGAGCTTTGACTGTATTAAATTTTGATAATGTAAATAAAATAACAGCATTACGAAATTACGGTCACTTTAATTGTTAACTAACTGTGAATGGAAATAATGTAATTCAGTTTTATTTGTTATAATGGACTATTCTAAAGTAACTAAGTACTAAATATGATATTGAGAATAGCAACCTCATTGTTGTTAATTATTTATTATAAATAAACTTTATGCTTGCACATATACGCTTTTACCGTTTACATTTATCGACAATCTGTAATAATTTATTGCACATTTTTCGAACCACAAATTTGGTTAACGTTATGAGTTTGTTTTCTTTGTTTTTATGTTCTACTTTTTTATATATGGTTTATTTAGATGTTATCTGTTTAAGTTAATTTTGTGTTTAGAATTATAAGCTAGTTTAATAAAATTATTTCAATAATAATAATAATAATACCATTAGTCATAGTCTTTCTTACACAATGTTAACGTAATATTAATTTTTATTTTAATCTAATATAAACTTATGGTGGGTAAGTACATCTACTATCAGTGAATTTTCCAGCTATAAAGAAACTAATAAAAACATAGACAGTTTTAAAATTGCGGTTAGGCTTGTTTTCATAATTAATGTAATTAATTGGTGATGATGACTATCAACTTGTTAAAGTTACTGTTAATAGTAGAGCGATTATTTTGTGACCTCAATGTAATTTATTGACTTGATGCAAAAAGTTCGTTCCATTTTTTTCTTTTGAGAAAAATTTTAAAAAAACTTTATTTGCCAAAAATTACATTTAGTGTATAAAGAACTAATCCTGCTGAGTCTTGCAAAGAAGTGAATCTTTTCCATTTGAGCTATTTTGTAGCAATCTAAGTAAACGGTAGTCGGAGGGCGCAACGGGTGGACCAAACATCTTAGTCAATGGAACTCTTTCGAATGCAATGCCCTTTCTATGTTAATTCATGCCGTTTCTCTTTGATTGCTCACTTTAATACACTTAGTTGTGGGCAGTATTTTTCTAAATTAATGGTCTGGTTTTCCAGTAACAGCTAATAATAAACGATTCCCTCCCAGTCCCACGAAATGCATGGTATTACCTTCTTCGAATGTAAACTGTCTTTTGGACTGACTGAGGGGCATCTCCGCGCATATACGGTGACCTTTTATGCTTAACATAATATATACACTATTGATTTTTCATCCATTGGGTCGATTTTGTTGCGCTTCAACAGACAATCGCAAGCAGAAATTCCGTCCAATTTTTCTCCGTTAATTCATGCTGCACCCATACATCGCCCTTGCTAACCACTTCAAGTTGACATAGTCATCTTGATACTATTGACTGGTTTATTCTGAGAATTTCTCCAATCTTCTCGAGTTGATCGACAGTTTCATCTGCTTCGACCAATCATCCAGATCGTAGTACATCACTAAGATTAGAATAGTTTTCATGAAACTTTCTGAAGCACATTGCTCATGGAATCATCAATGGCACTCTCACCGTACACAGTATTTATCCTCTTTTACGTCTGAGAAAATTTTATTCTGCCAATGTCATTGCTTAACATAATTTTAAAAATACGTCCAAATAACACATTTTTCTTCCAAACGTTTGCTGAAATTTGTTCTGTCAAACAACATGAAAATTTTGTGTTGTAACGTGTAAAGAAGATAACACTTCGATTTTGCAATGCCATCTACTTCCAAACACTTTTGCATCAATCATCTAATATATATATTAGATATCTAATATATAAGTTTAAATTAATATATATATATATATATATATATATATATATATATATATATATATATATATATATATATATATATATATATATATATATGTATATATTAATTTTTATAGATCATTGTTTTTTAATTCTAATTTTTTGTTATAGACATTAGATTCATCTTCATTTTCCCGAAGTCCGTTTCAGTAGATAGGTAAGATATTTCTTATGCTGTAATCTTTTATAACGTGAAGATTTAGTTTTTCGCAGTTGTGCACTATAGACTACTAAGTTAATTTATGCATTATGAAAATGTTTGTCTTCAAACATCAACACTTTCTCTTAGTTTTAGAATTATATCATTTCTAAGTTTGAGCATTGGTTTATTAGTTTATACAGTTTTTGATGTATGGGAGAAATTGTTGTTGGAAATCGCGTCAAATAGATTAAAACCGTGATCCAGACTGAATTACTTTCAGATGCTATTTGTTTTTGGCAGACGTGTAGAAAAGGAGTTGTGTAAGTAAAGTAAACAGACATGATATAGTGTTCGATCTAGCCACACTGATTGCTTCCCCTTTGAAGGGGAGACATGGTAACATTTCATGCATATTCAGTACGAATTTTTTTACTTAATTACTAATTACTTAATTTTTACTTACTTTACTTTAATTTTAATTACTTATCGATTCGTAGCAATCATGCTAGGGGATTTTTTGGATTTTTCTAGTGGGTTCTGGATATAAGTGACAATTTCAAGCAACGATCAGCTGTTAAGTTTTAGTTCAGTAGTTTTGCAAAAGTTGGGCACAGTTCGATGGAAACGTTTGCAAAAATTCATCTGGCCTATGGTAACGGTGTTTTTTGCCAAAAGCCTAGGTTTTCAGACATAATCTGAAGGCCGAGATTCGATTGAAGGTGAACCTCTCAGAGAAAGGCCTTTATCTGCAAGAAGTGTTGAAAAATCTTTATAATGCGGGATCTTGTGCATTGTGATCGTCGATTGACGGCCAGAATGATCGGGAAAGAGGTGAATTTGACTCATATAACAATTCGCCAGATTTTGACAAATGAATTGTAGGTAAAGATCTGCGCGAAAATGCTTCCGAAAAACCTTACGACGGTCTTGGGTTTTTGAATACGACCCAGAAACAAAGCACCAAGAATGGCATACTCCAACCTCACCATGACTAAAAAACCAGACTGAGCAAATCTAAGATCAAATACATTCTAATTTGCTTTTTGATATCCGTAAGGAATTTGTGCCTCAAAGCCAAACGGTAAACCTGCATTTTTACCGAGAAGTTCTAAAAAGAAGAAAGACTTCTAAAAAGGGGAATTTGTGAGAGATCGAGATTTTTCTTTTTCCCAAAATTGAAAGCATTGGAGAACATTCAAAAGGCCGTAACCGACCAGCTGAAGACGATTCCAGTATCTGAGTTTCAGCACTGCTATTAAGAGTGGATAAACCGTCTCCAGCGCTGTGTGGTTTCCCAAGAAGTACTTTGAAGGAGACAATGTGGAATTTTAATTTCATTTGAACACTTTGCAACTCTGCGACGCTACAGAATTGAGTAATCTAGGTCTTCTTGTGGCAAGGTATCCCAGGTACATTATACACATAGCTGGGTAAGCCGTGTACCCGGGCTAACATCTGGGGAATATCTAGCTCTGCAGCATTCTGCCCTGTCTGTAACTACAACAAGAGATTCATACATTTGCAGTATGTTTTCGTGTCGATTTCGTACAAGGAGTCTAAGTGTTTTTCGAATCTTATCTCAAACTTCGTGCAAAAATTATATTTTTTTATCCCAGTTGAAGATTAAATCGACTTTTCAAAGAGTTATACTGTTGTTTAAAACAGAACGGGAGAATATTGACTTTTTCCTATCTTAATTTTCAAATTATATTATGTAGAATGTTTAAAGTTACCTAATTTTTATATGAAGATAACTATTTTTTATAGGTTTATTAATAATATTAATAGATTAATAATATTCATTTTGTATGTTCTAATATAGGTTTCTTAAACCTATATTCGCATGTTTTAACCGTTAGAACATTTCTATTTTAATTGGAGATAAATATTTTTATAGGCTTTTTAAAACTGTTTCAATTTGGATTAAGTTATACACGTGTAATTCGTTTCTAAAATAAATTTTCCAGAGGTATTATTAAAAGTTCTCAGTTTATAAAAAAAAAACAAACCAAAAGTTTTATATCTGTATTGCCAGATGCCAAAATCCTTAAACAAAATGTTTTAAATGTTTTGAATTTTGAACGCGTTTGATCTGGATCGTGTTTTTGCGCATTTTGTTCAGCAAATCAATCAATATAATTTTTGCAACGAATGATCACGAAGCGGGTGCCTGATTAATACGGTTTTATGATTAAAATAGTCTGCTGTTAATGTACGGTATTTCAAATTTTTATATTTGTTTGTTCCTATAATAAACGATTGCTTTTGTGCAAAAACAACTTCATTATTTTCTGTTTAAATAGGTTCAATTAATACCAAAGTATACCAATAAACATAAACATAAAACTTGTCTGGGCGACTCGTTATGTTTTCGAACACAAGAAATCTATGAAACTGACGATAAATATTAGTCTGATGAGTTGATGTCTAGCAAATAAGTTGGGTGATGGAGAACATCCAATATTATGTTTATTTCGAATAGGTAGACTCACAATATAGCAATTTTATAATAAAGATATATATATATATATATATATATATATATATATATATATATATATATATATATATATATATATATATATATATATATATATATATATATATATATTCTGTTATAAATCAACCGTTGGGGACATAGAATGGAATACTAAATTTGCATTTAGTATCTTATGCAGAATACCATTAAGTATTTCTAGATTGTAAAATATCAAATTAAGTAAATACCACAATGGTTCTGAGAATGGTTCAAGAAAAATGATCGGGCGATCCTAGTCAATCATTAATATTAACTCCCAAATATCATTTCAACTATACCAAGTCATATATTGCAAGACCGATTGAAACATTTTCGACTAAGTATCTCATATAGTGGACTGGTGATGTAGCGTAACAAGTTCAAGCAACGGTACGCTACCAAGTTTTGTTTCAGATATGTATAGTGCGACGAAAATGTTTGCAAAACTTTAATAGGCCTATGGAGACAGTCTTTTGTCAAGGATGCAGGCTTTTATATGGTTTGAGGCATTCTCAGAAAGCGGTGACTTGATTACAAATGCCCCTCATTTTCAGGAACGTGTCATTACTGGTGACGAGTAACGTGTGTGTGAATACGACCCCAAAACGACGCGCCAAAGCCAGAAATGGCACTCTGACCTCACCACGGCCAAAAAGCCAAAAAGCCACATAAAGATCAAAAGCACGCCGATTTTGCTTTTTTGATAGCCAGATAATTATAAGGAATTTGTGCCTCAAAGCCAAAAGGTAAACAAGTATTTTTACCAAAAGGTTCTTGAAATACTTCCAAAAATGGTCATTCGTGTGACACCTAACATCAAGAACACCTAGGTGATGCATCACAACAATGTGCCATGTCACACAGTGATTTTCTTTAACAAGGACAGCACTGTGGCTCCAGAGCCATCTTGTTCACCAGACTTGAATACTTCTGACTTTTTCCATTGAATAGATTGAAAATTCACCTCAGTGGACATAATTTTGGGACACTGGAGAAAATTGAGAAGGCCGTAATCGACCAGCTGAAGGCGTTTTCAGTATCTGAGTTCCGCTGAGTTCTGAGCACTGCTGTGACGAGTGGACAGCGCTGTGTGGCTTCACAAACTACTACTGTGAAGGAGACAATGTTGAATTGTTATTTCAATTGAATAAAAGAAAAAAAAATCAGTCCCGTTACTTTATTTACACACGTCGTATTTTATCTCAAAAGCCATATTCAGAACAGTTCTCTTAATTTGTTGAAAACTTAATAATATGACACGATAATACAAAACAATGCTGTCTCACATATTACTTCGAGATAATCGGACAAATATCCCAATCTGTTTTGGTGCCTCTGTTCCTCATCAGATGATCGAGTTGATGTGTAAAGAGGCAAACGATACATAGTTGATTTCAATCCTGCGTAGCTTTGATTTGAAAAATGTACGTCATCATACAATCACTTATTTATAACCAAGATTTTTTGTCCTTACTTGATATCATGTAATAATCTCTGTTTGGCACCTGGTGACGGTTTGTTTGTTTTTGGTTTCGAAATCCACCCTTAATCAAACACTGACAGATAAAGTTGAATATTCCTTTGAATTATATGAAATATAAGTCAAATACACTTTCCATGAAACTGTTTTTTTGTTGTTGTTTTTAACAAACGTTCTGTAACTAAGATACGCTGATAAAAATTCATGACAAAGAAACGGTTATTAAAATACCTGATTGGACGATTGAGACGCAGTTGTACTATTCGCAAACTCATTGTTATAATTTGTATCCTTGGCTTCGCTATTTTACAGTGTGTGACGGCAATTCATTTAAATATTTGGACGATATTGAATGAAACTAAACCATCATTGGTATTCAAGGTTTAGGTCAAACATTTAATTACTGTATAATTTGTTCTGTTTCAGTACATTTTATGGTATCTAAAACGCATTTTATATACGTGTATTAACTATTACAAATATATTTAAATATCATATAAATATAAAGGGTTTCCCAATAATAGCGATAGGGTTTGAATTTTTAATAAAACACAGTTTGTTGGTGCAAACCTGTGATTTAACATAGCCCCAAAGAAAATAGTCTAAAGGTGCTAAATCACAAGATCTTGATAGGCAGTTGCAAGGACCACTCCTTGAAATTACCGATTCAATACGGAGCTATATATATATATATATATATATATATATATATATATATATATATATATATATATATATATATATATATATATATATATATATATATACAAAAATGGGTTCAAAGGAGAAGGGAAAGATGTATGCTTGGTATTACAAAGCATTACAAAATATATGACATCATTGGAAGAATAAAAAAATTGAAATGAAGATTGGGGAGCCATATAGCTAGATCATAAGACAGCAAATGGACTAAAGCAATCCTGGGATGCTTTAGTCCAATGAGGAGGGTCATAAACATCTACGAAGAAGACCGAATGCAAGATGGACTGATGATATTAAGTATATTGGACTCAGAATGGCAGAGGAGAGCTCAGGACCTTGCGAATTGGAAGCATGTTGAAGACGCATTTATAATCTACAATTTCATAAGATTGAATTCACTTACAACAAATCTAATTTATCTATGGTTTAGTTTGAACGTTTCTTTGTATGTGGACATCACAATTTTACAGATTGAGATGGAAATGAATATGATCTATTGTTGTTAAGTTAAAGTATCAAAATTTATCAAAGTTCACAATATCTTATCTGACATTCTAGTATCTACATATCCGTAACAGCTCTTAAGTCAATGTTTACTTTAGAGTTTCCAAATTTTCAATTAAACAAAATTAGATATTTGGGCAGAAAGGTCAAGATAATATTCTCTTTTATTATCTAAAATATGTTCAAATCTGAGTATTTTGTCATGAAACAATTAAAAAATACTTCAAACTATACCCCACTTTAAAGTATAAAATAGTACACAACATTTTTTTTTTTAATTTAAATTTATTTTTTTTATATTAATTACTAAATACTGTTTCCACAAATTGTTTTATTATTAGGTAAAGCTAAAATGTCGTTGTCATTAATTGCAATCCTTTTGGTTTTTATTTTTATATTATTATTGTATGGTTTTAAGGATAGATTCAAGTGCAAATGGCTGCCACTATTTGTCACTCTTTTATATTATATACAAAATATACCGAAGAACAATTATTATTGGACCAGTGTTGTAACTTTTATGTGCACTGTGCATGTATTGTATGATGAAAAAATCCATAAATTCCGCTTAGCTTACATTTATGTAATACATACATCTAAATAACTATTCGAAAAGTAGATATTAATATTTGCTTGGCAGTCCCTTATTACTAATTATATCTTTTAAATGGTGAGGCATAGATTCAATTAACTTTTGACAATATTCAGGTGCTAGTTTTGCCCACTCTTCCTGGCGAACCATTATTAATTGCTGTATATTAGAAATTTGAAGACTTTTAATTGCAATCTTTATGGTAGCATAAATTTAATGGTACCATAAATGTTCATCACATTTAGGTCGAGGCTTTGTGGGGGAGTTTCCATAACTTTGGAGCAGTTATATAACAACCAGGTCTTAATTTTCATCGCTTTGTGCTTGGGATCATTGTCTTGATAAAAGATAAATCATTTTTCTATTCCCAATTTTTGAGCACTCTGTTTCAGGTTTTGTCTTAAGATTTCAAGATAAACGTTTTGGTTCATAACCCCTTTAATAAAATGTAAGTTACTGCGGCTTTTGGCGGACACGCACCATAACGAAGCCACCACCATGTTTTACAGTCGCTCAAAAATTCTTAGATTTTAGTGCTTTATTTGGTTTTCTCCACACGAAAAATCCTTATCTCTGTGGTCTTTAGCAAATGCAACGTTTGATTTTGTTTGCCTTGCTTACATAGAGTTTCTTTCGTGCTACTCTACCATGTAAGTTGTTTCTATGTAATAAGTTTCTAATTGTTTATACACTGGACTAAATTGAATTCGAAACTGGACAACTAAGACAAGATTTCTTATTGCAATAAATTAACGGTGTACGAGTTTGTATATGAAAAAATAATAAAAACAATTCTTTCCAAGTTTGTTATTATAAGAATTTCTGATGAAAAACGTTCATCTATAGCCATCCTTCGCTAAATATACAAAGGAAAATTGAAAAAGTTTGTTGTTAAAAAAATAATCACTTATTTGAAAAATGTTCAAGTGTATCGGTTTCAGTTTGATATAGTGTAGTTCTACTGGTGTAACAAAAACATGACGCACTTCAGAGCATCGAATATTTTCATCTCTAACTTAAACCCACTTTTCATAACAATAACTTATTTCTTTTCAATCTAGGGCAATTTCCTGGAACGATGTGGTGTATGAACCCATAACATTTTAGCACTTTTAAAAACAATTATATTTAACCGTTTGTTACAATTTTTACAATTACATACAGAGATATAACAAACAAAAAGTATTAGAATTTTTGTGTTCAAGATATGCTATACAGTGAAAATATTTTTAGTTTGATTCAAATATGTATACTGAGTGTCATCTAATCTAGAAAAACAAACCAAATATCTAGATCAGTATTGCACTCGTAGCTGTTCTGATGTTGCTCTGATGATCCAGTGCACGTACACGTAGATACCCATAACTCATTACGTTACTCTTACGAGTAGAGTGTTATTTATATCTCGGGCAACTAGTCCCTCTTAACAGACAATGTCAAGAGGCAGAAATCAATCGAACAATAAAACTGGGATGAGTGACATACAACAGACTGAGGAATATATTGAATACGAAAATTCTTATGAAGCACAAAACTCAATTTTGCCACGAATGTATTCTCCCTGTAATAACATACGATGTAAAAACGTGAGTTCACAATAATGGATTAAACGTCAAGTAAACCAGAGAGCTATTGAAAGAAAATCACTAGGAATAATATTGAAAGATCGAAAAATTAACAAATGGACAGAACAACAAACCAAGGTGGAAGATGTCGTGAAACGTGTGTGTACATTAAAATGGAATTGGTTGAAACATAGAAAACAATGGCAGAATAACTAGATTGAGACCTAGGGGAGAGCGAAGATGCATGGGAAGATCGCCACAATGCTTGTATTGTGAATTAAAGCGGGTAGTAGGTTTAAATTGGTTTGAAATAGCGCATAATCGAGAAGGGCTTATATCATTTTTACGATAAAAAAAGCTAAAAGAAGAAGTGTAGATACTGTATCGACATTCTCAATATTTATTTTAATTAAAAAGTAAATTTTAATCATATTGGCCCTGGACAACATTTCGCGAAGATTACATTTGGGACTGCATTTGGTTCAGTTCTGCCTCTTTCTGTATATTTGTTTTATTTTTAGATTTTTCTTAATCAATTCAATCAATTCGATTATATGATTAATTAATGGATTAAAATTATCTAGGTCATTGGAACAAAATGGTCCGCGCTGTAAGTGATGCTTGAATACATTCGTGACTTACCATAACACCTGTCTGATCGGTTATGTAACCGTGTCTATTTTTTGCTTATCTAAATATATGATAAGGATGAAAAAATCCCATTAAAGTAAAAGTGTCAAAAAAATGTTCAACGTTCCCTAAAGTGATCATTTGCTCTGAACATACAAATTTGATATATCGATTTAACATAAATTCCTAATAAGGTGGCTATTTAGATATCATGAATATCGTTCATTACTTAGAGGGCATGCGATATTCTAAGGCAACTAGTCTCACTTAATAGATAATGTCAAGAGGCGGAAATCAATCGAGCAATAAAACTGGGATGGGCGGCATACGACAGACTGAGGAATATATTGAACATGAAAATTCTTATGAAGCAAAAAACCTAAATTTACTACGAATGTATTTTCCCTGTAATAACATACGATGTCGAAACATGATTTCTCAATAATAGAATAAACTTCAAGCACACCAGAGAGCTATTGAAAAAAAACCACTGGGAACAATGTTAAAAGATCGAAAAATTAACACATGGACAGGAGAGCAAACCAAGGTATATCATGGAAATATCACCATCGAACATCAATTAAATTTCCCTTACCAGCATAAAGTACAATTACATAAACATATATATATATATATATATATATATATATATATATATATATATATATATATATATATATATATATATATATATATATATATAAATCGACTTCCATAGCTGTTCCAGAAACTCCTTATCAGCATCTTCTGAACTTTGCAATTCGAGATAGATGGTACTGTATCGATATCTACTTTTCTGAGTTTTAACAGGTTCGGGGCTGCGCGGTGTAGATTAGTCAATACGCTGTGGCCAGGCGTGAAAGTACCGACCCAAACCCCAGACGCACATCCTCGTCCATCGGCTCAGCGGTATTGCCTATTTCATTGATCTCGTTTTTTAAATAATATTGAATTAAAAAATTATTAACAAAACTTGAAACATTGTTTATTGCACAGTAAAAAATAAAATTATTTCAATTATTTAATTCCTCAGCTCTAAATTGAACACCTTTATTTTCATCATTGTCAAAAAAGGTAAAAAACAAGAAAAAAAAATATTTGAAGAATAAAAAAAATATATTATGAAATTCAAAACTAAAAAAACTAAGCTAAAATATTTTTTTACATTGTACAGTAGTGCGTTTTGCTAAACCAGGTAGCGCAATATGGTTTTTCACACTGGACGCACTCGAATGTTGTATCTTTTCTAACGTTTTGTGAAGCACAATGAAAACATTTTTTCTCTGTGTCTCACCATTTTTGTTTTTTTGATGCGATTACACTCAATGTATTCATGCACTCAATTTTCTGCCTTTTTGGCAGTGATTGTGGAGACGTGGTGTCTATAATCATATAGATTAATTTTTTTGTTTCCACTATATTTATTATAAAGGTAATGCGAGTGTATAAGCATTTGGAGAATAAAGTGAATAGCCAACATTTTATACCATCTTAAAGTTTTTTTCTCGCATGAATAATACGGGAGTATCTAGTCTTGAAGGCCGATGCCGCTCATGTATTTATTATAAAGTATGACGGCCTTTGATTTTTGGACTACACTTTGTCGCTTTGTTGTCATATCCTCTAGATCCATTGACGTTTGAGTAGAAATCATATGCACGTCCCGTTTATCTTTCCAGACGTCAACACAAAATGTGTTGGTCCGGGTCGAGGAGGATATCATTATCAGCATATATAATACCCTCCAGCTCTTTAGGCTTATCTCCATCATGAGGCCCATCTCCATCATTCTGCTCAATATTTACATTTCCATCATCATATTCAACTCTTCAGGTTCCTTTTGAACCAAATCGTCAGGGTTAGGTTTATGAAAATTAAACTCCCCGTCGAAATCTACAGAATCAAGGAATTGTAAAAGTGTTTTCTCAGTTAATTCATCAATTGGTATTCCTTTTGAATGAAAATACATTGAGATTTTGGTGCTAGAAAAGTTGAAAAAAATTAAAAGAAAAGGCCTTTCCATTCTTTTTTACTGGTTTATGATGTAGAACCTTATTATTTATCGCTTAATGCTTTATTAAATTTAATTTTAAAAAAATTATTCATTTTATAGTCAAAAACCGTTCCAAACTGATTATAAACAATAGCTCACAAAACTGGGTCATACAAACATAACCTTATGAAAACTAAGAAACCAAGAGTGGCATCTCACACCATGGGATATCCAGAAACGCCAACGTAAATAATAAAAATACACCACGAGTGCAGGAAACAGCGATACATTAGATAGGATAAAAACGCGGATCGGCGTTCAGTGGGCTGGCCGGAAAGTTCAGTAGGATGCGGATCCGCGTCCTGTGGCACTGAACGTGTTAATATCATATTTTTAATTACTCCTTTAATGTGCCCAATTTTGCAATAATGAAATAATTTTTGCCATTCTTGTAACATATGGTGATAATGTAAAGGATGGGGCAAGTATCACGCACCATTTTGTTTTGGCTCCATTTTTTTTTGTGATATTTGTGACAGTTTGGTTGTTGTGTACTGCACACATACAAGTTTTATTTGAATTTGAGAAAATATTCTCATCGTACGTCGCTTCATAAAACTACAGTTTATCGTGTATTTAAGCAATTTCAAGTATTCGGAATAGTTGGGAATAGGTCCCGCAATAGAGGCCCAAGAACAGTGCGATTTGACGACGTGCTATAGTGCGTTTCAAGATATATCGTTGACGATTGGCTGCAATAAACTCTTAATAATCCCTGCTGTAACGAAACCCGGCAAAGTTGCAAGAAACGTAAACAGTGCCGGGCCTAATAACCAGGTAAAAAGATAAAATTAATTTTATACCTGGTTTAGTAGTTTCGAAATATTTTAGTTTAGTTCGCATTCTTTTCTTAAACAGTGCAGTTCTATAATTTCGATCATATTTTTTGTTATTCCAAATGTGCTAAAAAAGGGCGTTCTTGGCAAGATAATGATCATTGTGCCTCCGGCAGCGACTAAGGAAAAATGAAACTAACATTCTTTGCAGCAGAACTAGCCTCTGGAGAATATTATGTTAAATGGGTTTTGCATATCGGACCATTAATAAAAGACAAGTATTAATGGAATCACAACGATTGCGACGATGGCGGTTTGACTACTTAAACTCTATAAAAAATACAGATTAGAAAATCGTCCCATTATCTACCTTGATAAAACATGGTTCGATACACAGACGACGCCTGCAAAAGGATGTGTGCAAAATAATAAAGGGATATCAAAATGTCATTCGCACTCGAGAAATGCTCCACTATCAGCATACAAAAGGGTCTAATAAAAGAACAACTCTCAACAGTCTGCGGTATACAAGAACTAGCATCAGAAGACAACAATACAAATATTTAGGAATGCTTCAAAACCATAAATTTGATCATAGCCTCTTAAGAAGAATTTTTCCACTTTGTACCGAAAACGTCTAACAAAACACCAAACTGAACGGTGGACACCTCATTAAAGCGATCAATGGCTAGGCGGTGCCACCTCTAACATATTCTTTTGGCATTGTTAAATGGTCTGAAGCAGATCTTGATGAACTGGATAGATTGACATGAAGAACATTGACAAAGTTCCTATGTTTACATCCCAATTCGTCTACAAAAAGGCTATATATTCCAAGAAAGTTGGGGGGCAGAGGGCTTGTGAATGTCAAGAATATTTGTCTCAACCAGGAGAATAGGATGAGAGAGTGCTTCATTAGTTCATATAGCATACTAATGAAACTGGTTGTAAAGAAGGACCAAGGTTTCACTCCGCTGAATCTAAATATACAAAATCGTGTTGATAGTAGAACAGCAATGAAGGATATCGTTCAAGAATGGAAATAACAGACATGGGAGATATCCTAAATGGCTTGAAGATAACTCCATTGACAAATATTTGTCTCTAAAGTGACTTACCGATGGACTATTATATCCAGAAACAGAAGACTTCGCGACAGCTATTCAAGATAAGGTAGTAAGGACAAAAAATTATGAAAGACATATACTACACATGGATGTTGTCGACAAGTGCAGGAAGTGCGGTGGTGTGGGAGGAACAATTGAACACCTTATTGGAGGGTGTCCGGTCCTTGCCCCTAATGCTTACCTAGGCAGGCATAATCAGCTGGCGAAAATTATACACCAGCAAGTCGCTTTAAAGCACTCGCTATTCGATAAAATACCTCCACCATATTACAAGTACACGTCTTCCCCCGTACTTGAGTCAACCGATACAATTTTTACTGAGATAGATCAATTACAACAGATCGGACGGTTGACTATAATAGGCCGGATATTGTTCTAATTAACAAAAAGCACAGGATAGCTTTCATAATTGACATTGCGATACCACTCTCTCACAACATCAGAAAAACTGAAATGGAAAAGGTCACGAAATATGAAAATCTTGCATTTGATCTGAAAAATCAATGGAAACTCCAGAAAGTGTAGGTTTTACCTTTTGTTATATCCGCCGAAGGTCTAGTTAGCAAAACCTTTTCTGAAAACCTAGAAATTCTTGGTGTTTCAAAATCGCTTACCACAGTAGGACAACGAGTAGTTCTCTTAGAAACTTGCAAGATTGTTTGTAAGGTACTAAGCTGAACTGCTTTCTCATCTTGGCATTGTAAACCCGACCAGCCTAGGCTGAGATGATCGATTAATCATGTTTGTAATAATAATAATAATTATTATTATTATTATAATATAATAATATTCGTTATATCCGCAGAAGGCCTGATAAGTAAGAGATTTTCAAAGAACCTCGCGAGCCTCGGTATCTCGAGATCGATTGCCATAGTGGGACAGCGTGCCGTGCTCTTGCAGACGTGTCACATTGTTCGTAAGATATTATGCTAGGGTGAGAGGAGCTGAATAGATTTTTCATCTTGGCATTGGAATATCGGCCAGCACGAGCTGAGATTCTACAGAAAGGATGAGCAGAATAATAATAATAATAATAATAATAATAATAATAATAATAATAATAATAATAAATGGCAGGGGGCGGTTAGTCCGCTTGGTGAGTGGCGCCACCACCTTCCCGAGCTGAGAGGAGTAAACCTCCGAAAAAAAAATCCCCAAGCTTAAGGTGGAAATCCATCGTGCCGAGGAGCTGAATGGCACAGGGTTAAAGTGTCTCTAACGATGTCTCCGGATACCAAGCGCCCTCCGGTAGTAAATAGCTTTCCCATGGTAAATCGGGGCTCTGCCTTGGGTGACCGTTTTTCCCTTGAACCCAAATATATTTATGGAGAATAAAATACATAATATTATACAAGGCGGTAGGGTTTTGCGGACAAGAACCCTTCGGAACCGTCAGGAGGATTTGTCCGGGGTTGGTGAATCTGGAGCGAGTGGCGGTTCCCAACTCTATGGCACCACAAGAATGGCAATGAAAGAGGCACTGGAACAACAATTAGATCATCTAAGTCTAGCAACACCAAAGACTTTACTACAAAATCAACAGAGAGCGGAAATTAATAATGGAGTAGAAGATCAAAATACCCCGGTACTTGCTGGCTCGCCCCTAATAAGGAAGGCTGTCACTAGGACCGAACGCACTCCACGTATCAGATGGACACGCGAAATGAATATTGATGTAATGCGTGCCTATTACTACGTAAACCAGTGCGGAGATAATCCGCTCCCTGGATGGAGGCATGCACTCCACCAAGAATATAAAAAGAGGTTCCCTGAAACTCAGCTGTCGGAACAAAACTTAGCCGACCGTAAAAATGTAATTCTAAGGAAAAACTATCTAACCGAATCGGAATTAATGAACATCAAGAGAGAAATCGGTAATGAACTACATCAAAACATTACATATCAACAACATAAAGAAGATACTATAGACGTTCTTAACTCGAATACAGAGGAGAAACAAGTAGAACAAACTCAAAATGTATCACCAGAAGCATCATCATCTAAAAATGAAGAATCAATCTCGCAACGTAACTTTTCTAACATACGAGAGAAGTTTTACAGCAATTTGGCCAGTTTTACTGGCTCAAACCCATTGAATAGACCAAAAATTCCAGTACTGCGTAATATTGCAAAATCACGTATTACTCTAATGCAGATTAATAGAGTTTTGGAATCACATCTATCTGGGATGACAAATTTAAGCGATATACATCTTGCATTATATTGTGCAGCAGTGACTGTCATCGAAATTTCAGGTCAAAAGACTTACACCCATAATGCGGCTGGTCGTAGTATCCAGAAAAATACACCTGTCTGGAAAACGCGCCTGATAATCAGTCAAATAAAGTAGCGAGAAAAGCAAAAATAATTGCCAATAAATCTAGCATTGACTTCGATGATTCAAACCTGACAGAAAAATTGTTGGATCTAAAAGATCGGTTTAGGCAAAAAGCTAAATCGAAAGGACCCAGGCTAGCAAGATATAATGAACTAGAAAAGCGAAAACATCAAAATTCAGTATTTGCAAACAGCCAAAAGAAATTTTATAGACAACTCGAAGCAGAAGGTAACAGCAAGTCAGAACTTAAGAATATCGATGTGTCTTCCTTTGCGGAATATTGGAGATCGGCTTGGAAAAAATCAGACGGCTACGAAAAATTGGCTCCTTGGGTTAAAACCATTCAAGAACAGACAAATGCTCTCCCAGATATGGAGTCTAACGATTTCACAGAGATTGACATTTGCACTGCTGTCAGGAAGACTCACAACTGGAAGGCGCCTGGACCAGATGGATTGCATAACTTCTGGATTAAAAGCTTTACAGCCGCCTATCCCGTACTTGCAAATGCATTTAAAGAGGTTTTAATAAATCCAGACACTTTCCCTGACTTTCTAATGGAGGGCAATACATACCTACTGTTCAAAAAAGGGGACGTTAAGCAACCCAATAACTACAGACCAATCACATGTCTGTCAGTGTTATATAAACTGTTCACAGCCCTACTCAATGAAAAAATCTACCAACATTGTGATAAAAACAACATTTTTGAAGAAGAACAGAAAGGATGTATAAAAGCAAGTATGGGCTGCAAGGAACAATTGACGATCGATGCTGTAGTTCTTGAGCAAGCGCGAAAAAGAAAACGCAACTTAAATATCTGCTATATAGACTACAAGAAAGCATTCGATAGTGTCCCTCACGATTGGCTGGTTGAGGTTCTGAATTTCTATAAAATTAGCCCCCAGATTATTAATCCTTTAAAGTGCCTGATGGGGAAGTGGAAAACGAATCTTTTTGTCGGCCAACAATGCATTGCTGCTACAAATATCGATAGGGGAATTTTTCAGGGAGATTCCCTTTCTCCAATTTGGTTCTGTTTAGCATTGAACCCTTTGTCCACACTACTCAACAACAGCAATATTGGATATAAACTTAACATGAGGAATCCAAGAAAGCTCTCTCATCTACTATATATGGATGACCTTAAATTATATGGAGAAACTAGAGAAAAATTAAACTCATTGATAAAAACGGTTGAAACATTCAGTAGGGATATCAGAATGTCATTCCGACTGGACAAATGCTCTACCATTAGTATACAGAAGGGAAAGGTTCAGAGTCAACATTCAACACTTTGTAACATACAACAACTAGAACCAGAAGAGTCCTACAAATATTTAGGAATACCCCAAAAGCATAAACTTGATCATAACCAGTTAAAGAAGGACTTTTCCACTCTATACCAAAAGAGACTTGCAAAACTTTTAAACACCAAACTGAACGGAGGAAACCTCATTAGAGCGATCAACGGTTGGGCGGTGCCAACTCTGACATATTCTTTTGGCATAGTAAATGGTCAGAAACTGACCTTGATGAGCTCGATAGGTTGACGCGCCGAACATTGACAAAGTTCCAATGCCTGCATCCAAACTCATCTATGAAAAGACTATACATCCCAAGAAAGTTGGGGGGTAGAGGCCTTGTAAACGTAAAAAATCTCTGTCTCAATCAAGAAAATAGAATGAGAAAACACTTCCTTGATTCAAACAGTACGTTGATGAAATAGGTTGCAAATGAGGATCGGGGTTTCACCCACTGAACCTAAATAAACGGAATCGTATTGATAGCAGAACAACGCTCACGGACTGTGTTCGAGAATGGAAAGGACAAACATTGCACGGAAGGTTTCCTAAGTCACTCGAAGATGACACCATTGACGAACAATTGTCTCTGAAGTGGCTAACCGATGGACTCTTGTACCCAGAAACAGAAGGTTTCGCGATATCTATTCAAGATAGGGTAACAAGAACAAAAAACTATGAAAAGCACATACTGCATTTGGACGTAGTCGATAAGTGCAGGAAATGCGGTACTTTGGGGGAAACAATTGAGCACCTTATTGGCGGTTGCCCGGCCCTTGCTCCTAATGCTTATTTAGGACGGCATAATCAGATGGCAAAAATTATACATCAACAAATTGTGTGAAATTTCTCCATGAACATAATTTTTAAATCTGCTCAATGTATGTTTTTATTATACTTAACATTAAAATGGAAATGGAAAAAAAGTTTTCTTTTTTTTATAATAATTTTGTTTCATCCTGTATAGTTAACGTTATTTTGAACGATTTTAATATTTAGACGTGGTGGCTCCATAAATACATTCAACTGACCCTAAATTACTTCGATAATTGTTTAAACAATTTGATTTATTTATCTATCCGCTTCAGTATATTATGTTGCCCAACTGAACTATCAGAACTGCAATTTGATTGGCAATAATTATTTCAGTATCGGAAGTATATTTATCTCATTTGCTTTTCGAAAGATAAATTCAAGAGTAGTCCAAAAAATTCACATTTCGTGTGCGTACATTGTTCGATGATTTTCATCCTTCTCGAACCGTGGTGACGACCCAGTGTATGAAGCTTTTCAACAAGTAAATATTAATTGTTTTAATATAATTTTCAACAAATTTTTTTTTTATTATTTTGACTTAAACAAAATGTTTACTTAACTTTTTTGTAATTTTATTTATAAACTGAGCAGTTTTGTAAATAAATCAGATGTCTGCATCTTGCTGCTTTACAAATGGCTATTTTTCGTTAAAATCATACGATGGTTTCGAAAATCTCTCTTTGATTTTCCTTATCTCAGATTTACTGATCTTTTGTTTGTGTACCGGTTATATATATATATATATATATATATATATATATATATATATATATATATATATATATATATATATATATATATAATATAAATATATATATATATATATATATATATATATATATATATATATATATATATATATATATATATATATATATATATATATATATATATATATAACCGGTACACAAACAAAAGATCAGTAAATCTGAGATAAGGAAAATCAAAGAGAGATTTTCGAAACCATCGTATGATTTTAACGAAAAATAGCCATTTGTAAAGCAGCAAGATGCAGACATCTGATTTATTTACAAAACTGCTCAGTTTATAAATAAAATTACAAAAAAGTTAAGTAAACATTTTGTTTAAGTCAAAATAATAAAAAAAAAATTTGTTGAAAATTATATTAAAACAATTAATATTTACTTGTTGAAAAGCTTCATACACTGGGTCGTCACCACGGTTCGAGAAGGATGAAAATCATCGAACAATGTACGCACACGAAATGTGAATTTTTTGGACTACTCTTGAATTTATCTTTCGAAAAGCAAATGAGATAAATATACTTCCGATACTGAAATAATTATTGCCAATCAAATTGCAGTTCTGATAGTTCAGTTGGGCAACATAATATAATGAAGCGGATAGATAAATAAATCAAATTGTTTAAACAATTATCGAAGTAATTTAGGGTCAGTTGAATGTATTTATGGAGCCACCACGTCTAAATATTAAAATCGTTCAAAATAACGTTAACTATACAGGATGAAACAAAATTATTATAAAAAAAAGAAAACTTTTTTTCCATTTCCATTTTAATGTTAAGTATAATAAAAACATACATTGAGCAGATTTAAAAATTATGTTCATGGAGAAATTTCACACAATTTGTTGATGTATAATTTTTGCCATCTGATTATGCCGTCCTAAATAAGCATTAGGAGCAAGGGCCGGGCAACCGCCAATAAGGTGCTCAATTGTTTCCCCCAAAGTACCGCATTTCCTGCACTTATCGACTACGTCCAAATGCAGTATGTGCTTTTCATAGTTTTTTGTTCTTGTTACCCTATCTTGAATAGATATCGCGAAACCTTCTGTTTCTGGGTACAAGAGTCCATCGGTTAGCCACTTCAGAGACAATTGTTCGTCAATGGTGTCATCTTCGAGTGACTTAGGAAACCTTCCGTGCAATGTTTGTCCTTTCCATTCTCGAACACAGTCCGTGAGCGTTGTTCTGCTATCAATACGATTCCGTTTATTTAGGTTCAGTGGGTGAAACCCCGATCCTCATTTGCAACCTATTTCATCAACGTACTGTTTGAATCAAGGAAGTGTTTTCTCATTCTATTTTCTTGATTGAGACAGAGATTTTTTACGTTTACAAGGCCTCTACCCCCCAACTTTCTTGGGATGTATAGTCTTTTCATAGATGAGTTTGGATGCAGGCATTGGAACTTTGTCAATGTTCGGCGCGTCAACCTATCGAGCTCATCAAGGTCAGTTTCTGACCATTTACTATGCCAAAAGAATATGTCAGAGTTGGCACCGCCCAACCGTTGATCGCTCTAATGAGGTTTCCTCCGTTCAGTTTGGTGTTTAAAAGTTTTGCAAGTCTCTTTTGGTATAGAGTGGAAAAGTCCTTCTTTAACTGGTTATGATCAAGTTTATGCTTTTGGGGTATTCCTAAATATTTGTAGGACTCTTCTGGTTCTAGTTGTTGTATGTTACAAAGTGTTGAATGTTGACTCTGAACCTTTCCCTTCTGTATACTAATGGTAGAGCATTTGTCCAGTCGGAATGACATTCTGATATCCCTACTGAATGTTTCAACCGTTTTTATCAATGAGTTTAATTTTTCTCTAGTTTCTCCATATAATTTAAGGTCATCCATATATAGTAGATGAGAGAGCTTTCTTGGATTCCTCATGTTAAGTTTATATCCAATATTGCTGTTGTTGAGTAGTGTGGACAAAGGGTTCAATGCTAAACAGAACCAAATTGGAGAAAGGGAATCTCCCTGAAAAATTCCCCTATCGATATTTGTAGCAGCAATGCATTGTTGGCCGACAAAAAGATTCGTTTTCCACTTCCCCATCAGGCACTTTAAAGGATTAATAATCTGGGGGCTAATTTTATAGAAATTCAGAACCTCAACCAGCCAATCGTGAGGGACACTATCGAATGCTTTCTTGTAGTCTATATAGCAGATATTTAAGTTGCGTTTTCTTTTTCGCGCTTGCTCAAGAACTACAGCATCGATCGTCAATTGTTCCTTGCAGCCCATACTTGCTTTTATACATCCTTTCTGTTCTTCTTCAAAAATGTTGTTTTTATCACAATGTTGGTAGATTTTTTCATTGAGTAGGGCTGTGAACAGTTTATATAACACTGACAGACATGTGATTGGTCTGTAGTTATTGGGTTGCTTAACTTATATATATATATATATATATATATATATATATATATATATATATATATATATATATATATATATATATATATATATATATATATATACTTATATATATATATTATATATATATATATATATATATATATATATATATATATATATATATATATATATGAAGACTTGACACATTGTCAATAGTGTCATGTATTCAAATATTTCAGTAAAATAAATAGCACTTACAAAGGAATAATTATTTTATTATTATTGGAAAACAATTTTTGGTATTTAATCAAATTTAGGAAAAAGTATATAGTATATAACAATAATTTTCATAATACAAATAATTAACTTATCAAATGTGATCTCTCACAACTAGTCCTCCGTCTATTCGAATACATTTTTCGATTCTTTTACGATTCTGTTGTAATAATTTTGTGTATAGACTAAAATAATGACAAAATTAAAAATGCCAATTTTATCATGAAACTTGGTATATGGGGTTAGAATAACATCCTGAACAACTTTTTCTAATAACTTTTTTCGATATATCTAACGCGAAACAAAATATCGAGAATTGATCCTGTTTGTGAATTCGTAGTAGGCTTAGTTTAAATTTCAAATCGCAGTTGAGTATCTTAAAAACGTCACGTCATCAATCTGTCTGACTGTGCTGCCAGATCTTCACTATCTTCACAGCTTAAGAAAACAACTCCTTCGTACCTTTAACGCGTATAGTCTTTTCCCGATAATCAAAACGCCCTTATTATGTCGGTTTATTGCTCTAAATACATCTTCAAGGAACATAGCGACAATTGCATTAATTACAATAATGGTCCAATATTTTACAATGTCGAAAATTTTCTGGGAGTTGACGAATACCCTGCAAGTGCTAACATTATATTTTTTTTTCTATTGGAATCGTCATATTTGACAGGTATTTAATGCCCATAATGAAGTTTTTTCTAACCGAACTTGTTCTTGTGATTAACACTGATCAAATTTGCTTGTCTATTAGTAAGCATCTTCGTAAACAGTTTTTATACTCTTTTGTGATGCCAGAGAAATTGGTTGGTAGTTGGCTAGGTGAGTGTTATCCCCTTTAACTGACCTGATGTGAACGTAGGCAAGCTGGTCGGAAACTTCATTACAAGGAATTTTCATGCTCCCCATGAAATAATAAAGAGCGTTAATGCTAGTCATCAATGACTAGGTGACTAGGTAGGTAGAGGTGAGTGCCTCCAACAGAACCCAGTACAGACTATAGTGCAGCATATCAATATCAAAGACCGAGGCTTAGAAATTGACACATCCTGCTGGCTAGTTTGAATAACCGGAATGTGGTTGCGTTTTCTCACATACTCATCTAGATAGGTTTCTTTAGCCACAAATTACACGCCCGATAATCTTGAATGATAATCTTAAATATATTTATAATGTATCCAAAAAATCACATTTCATGTACGTACATTGTTCGATGATTTTTGTCCTTCTTCAGCCTTGCCCACACTAGAAAGCTTTAAATTTTAAACAAGTAAATATTAATTGTTTTTATAAAATGTTCAACAACTAGTTTTTTAATTTTACTTGAATAAAGCCTTTTTATACAGTAATGCCACAATAACATTTTTCCAATTGTTTGGATGGTATGGTATTTTTTCAATATTTTCCTTGTTATATACATATATTTGTTAAATCATTTACATAAACTAGATATCACCCCTCCTTGTTTTTAGGAATTTCGTTTCCCATAAATATACAAATAAATATATATTTGTGTATTTATCTGAATCTATTTTTAGAATTGAAAAATAAAAAATTTGAATCATTGTGAAATTGAATGCAATTGTTAATATGACACATCCATTTGAGTGCAATTAACAGGTGCAGATAATGCAATTTTTTATCTCGTTAATTTTTATTACATATATATTTTTTTGCTTGTTTAGAATTGTCCCTTTCTTTTCTAAGCTTAGTGATAGAACTTTTTAATATAGTGATTTTCTCTTTTTATTAACTAATACAGGAGATAGATGTTCTTTCGTCCTTTTGGATATTTCTCATCGATTTTATGACAGCACTTTCTCCACTATTAATGATCGCCGTGCTTTAGAAAGTAAAGTGGATGACATGAATGGTAGATTACAATAGTATTATTTTCTTTTGCTACAACCTCGGTTTTCAAGCAGGTTTTTAAGAATATCACTATTTTTTTGCATTAGCTTAATATTTACATAATGTATGTTCAATGATATTTTTTGTCGCTTTTTGCGATTATTATAATTATTTATGAAGAAATGTTCATCTTTACTTTAAACATTAACCTTTAACTTTTACAATGTTTATATTTCACTTTTCAAAGCCGTTTACATCGAAAGTTGCATATTTAAAATTATTTTAATAACATTGATTTATGAATCAAAGCACTGAAAAGCTTTACAGATCTACTGTATCTTATGAAAACATTTCTGCCATTTATATTTGATTTTCTTATTTAAATTTACACTCATTTACAATCACTTTGTTGAAGTAGATTTGGTATTTAGATTTTTTCGAGTAAAAAATTAAATAATGCAATAACATGTTGCCTTGATTCTTAAAAAGAGTGAAAAGTAATATTAATAATCAATCTTTTTCTGTGCTTTCATATACGTTTAACTATTTTGAATTTTTTCTTCAATAATATTTTAAATATTTTCTATTGATTAGTATTCGAAAAGCTATGATAAGAATTAACAAAAAATATGTTTTGAGCAAACATGCGAAAAGCATATTTGGCAAATATTAATGGGTTATTAGTTTCTCACTTAACGAATAAGCTACAAATTAATTAATGAACATTATTTAAACATTTTTTTATTAATAGCCATCCTATACATCACCCATTGTCAACGTGACAACGTCGCCTGAATCCAAAATGGCGATAAATATTATTTCAGTGTGTTAGTGCGTTTATTTAAGTTACATTAAAGACCAAAATTGTATTCTGTACATGAAATTTGTTTCTTGATTGTTTACGGAGAAGCTTGCCGAGCTCGTATTAAGAAGGAAGTATTTTTATTGTTATCGACCAGATTACACTGCTAGGAATTTTTCAACGTATTCCGGAAAACTGGTTAAAACGGTGCCAGGTTTGCATAGACTCGTACTGAATCGTTTAAAACGTGTTATGGTGTAAAAAAGAACGACATTTTCGAAATTAATTTAACGAAAATAATGTGTAGGTTATTTTTTAACAGAACAAACCAAATTTATACTGAAATGTATAGAACAAGCGGCAATAAAAATATTAAATTTTATTTTCAAATAATACCTCGAGACCAATGAAACAACAAACTTCTTACTAATAATACCTCGAGACCAATGAAACAACTAATTTTTTAACGATTTGGCAATGTCATCAATTGTTAGGAAAATTTTTAAAATTCTGACCTGTTTTCAGCCGAAATGGTTACATTTTGAATGTGTGTTTTAAGGAAACTTTTAAGGAAGCAACAACAGCAGTTCAGACACACCGGGCGGTTTTCAAAAAAAAATTATAAAATGGAAAAGTATTAGTGATGGTATGGAAAAAAATCAGAATACAAAAAATAGATATTTTTTCCAGCGAGCGATTAACCGCTATAACCACGAAACTGCGAAACCGCTTGAAACACACACACTGCGACTAAAAACCGTGAAGCTGCCCGCGATTTTCACAGTTTGAAGATGGATTTCAAGAGAACAGTTTATATTGTTACTCTAATACTAAGAAATAGAAAAAGGAGACATCAATACGAATTGCTAACTAAATTTTATTGGTTACAAATTGTGGCGCGGTTTTTAACCGCGAGCCATAATTCACGGTTTTAAAATCAGTCGCGGGAAAAAACTGCAAGTGCGGCAGCTTGTATTAATTTTCTTGACTTACAAAATCACGCGGTTAAAAACCACGGAGGTTTAACCATAGTGCGGCCTCAGCCTAAATCAACAAAATGACGGTGATTAGTTGATTTGTTGATTTTGAAAAACTCGCTGTGTAAAAAATGCGATATGCCTTTATGTTTTCATTTTCTCATAAAATAATATATTATTGCTGGTGTATTTCATATAAAATGTATATTTTCATAAAGAAATTTATGAAGTGAGAATATCTACAAGTGATGATAACAATGAATCTTCTTTAAAATAAAAATATCACGTGAATTTTAAATTAGCTCTTGGTACGTAAACATTTTTGGTCATATTATGATATAATGATAAAAATTCTTACATTATTAACTTATATTATTGTTACAGCAATGTTAGGTGGTATCGGAGAAACTCATTTAAATACAATTCTATCTACTTTGAACATGTCTACAGTTTATCATAGTTTAATTAAACTGTACAACTAAAAAATAATTTTTTTCTAGTTGTGAATTCTGGGGAGTAGGCAGATTGAGGCCTCGGAGTAAATCAACTAGATTCTCTTGAAAATGGCTTTAAAGTGGAAGCCGAAACGTCGAGAACCTAGTAATTCTAATATTACCGACTGCGGAAGCCTTTCCGAACAGATCTTTTTTCTTTTGAATGTTTATACTTAAACTAATGAAATTTGGAAATTTGAAATGTGAAAATGACTGGAGGTAAACTCCTTTCCTAGTGATAGCTGATGATGTAATCATCATAGATTGTGTGAATGGGATCCTATGGCAAGTGACACCTAGTTTGAAAGGCATTTAAAATACCTATTTAACCATACTAATTTTGTTTGAGTTCAAGGTAGTTTCGATTCGATGCATAAAATAAATAAAAACTAAAATTTCAGTTTAGCGTATAATTAATACGCGTATATTAATAAGCGTATAATTAGTATATATCTATATATATATATATATATATATATATATATATATATATATATATATATATATATATATATATATATATATATATATATATATATATATATATATATATATATATATATATATATATATATATATATATATATATATATATATATATATATATATATATATATATATATATATATATCTATATATATATATATATATATATATATATATATATATATATATATATATATATATATATATATATACATTTTTTTACGATAAATTAAAATGTCTTTATGATCCGTCATATACCTATGAAAAAAGGTATATTTGTTATTGTTACGTCAATAAAAGAGACATTTCACAACAAACAATGACAAAAAAAGATATATCGATGACTAGAAATAAACATATATTGATTCAAATTATTAGATCAAATATTCAATCGTTCAGAAAATGTTTTTTTTTTGTATTTCAATAAAAAACATTTTTAGATGGATAAAATAATAATTACTATTAAATAAAATAGCTAAAATGTATGTCTAAATTGTCACTATATTGTATGACAATTGTAATGACATTTCACTACACATTTCATATATATATATATATATATATATATATATATATATATATATATATATATATATATATATATATATATATATAATGTATACAATGTATATACAATGTTAGTTTTTATGTATAATGGAAATTTAGACATGTCTTAGTTCTTTTATTTAAAATGAATTTCCATCAAGTATCGGCTGCCTCAGTTAAAAATTTCTATAAACATTTTATGAAAATCAAAACAAAATTCAATCTGCTTTCTGATCAGATCAATTCTTGTATTGGAACATTTGATGGGAAACACTAAACTTAAACAGATTTACCACTAAGGGCCAAATTCAAACAAAGATCCAATTATGATGATTGATTCATCTCCTGATTATGCTAACATGATTAGCGAAACGTGCGTTCAAAATAAAAAAAGTAATTTGGTGTTTCGTGGTAAATCTCTTTGAGTAGATGCATATAATTAGAGTGATAAAATATATCATTTATAATGATATAAGTTCTGTTGTAGTTAATAAAGGTTATGTAGTAATTATAATATACAATTCCTGGATAATCCTGCTAGAATAAGAATATTAAATCTATAGAGAGTATTTTTTCAGTTCGTATCAAATTCCAATTTGCCATGGAGATGGTTTAATTAACAGTTTAACATGTTTTAACATTATAAAATAGTAAACTGAACTAAATTGTTAACTTTTCAGTTGTTTTAGAAATAATTTTCTTCTTTCATTTTCAATATTAATGTTTTATTAGTATCTCGTATTATTAGCCGATCATGTCATTGATATTTGACAATGAAACTGCATCTTTGCAATCAAAATGAAGCAACGACGAATTATTTAAATTAAGGAAATTTTGAACAGACAGTACATATAGTATTGATAAAAAAAGTGTGTTTGAAGTAAATGAAGTTTTTATTATTTGGATTTAATTTATATTGGGTTGCCCAAATTGAATACCAGATTTTAATTGAAAGTCGATTTTTTTATTGGTTTATGATCACATTTTTATTGATTATTAAATTGGCCCCTTCAGCTTCAGCCAATCTTACCGCAAAATCTTCTAGTACAATTTCATACAATCTCTGATCAGTTTAATCGATTACATGTCGGATTTCGTTATTGAGGTCGTAAACTTTTTGTGGATTGCTGGCATAGAGATTTTCTGGCTAATTGGTATATTCAGAAATTACGCCACCAGGAAATTGTTGATGCAGTAAATCAAATCAATGGTTGATCGAGCTTTGTGATAAGTGGCATCGATCTGCTAAAAAGGCATTCGTTCAAGATCAATATCGAGTTGGAGCTAGAAGAACCCAGTTATCATATTGCTGTAATGATCGCTATTTGCAGTTATCGCAATTTCCAAACTTATTTCCAAAAAAAATCTAGGCCCTTTATGCTGCCTGCCCAAAATTCACACCATGCAGTAATTCGTTTAGGGTGCACTTGCTTCTCATAAATGTCGAAAGGATTTTCTGAGATCCAAATGCGACAGTTTTGTTTGTTTACGAAACCTTCACATTAAAAATGAGCCTCATTACTAAAGATAATTTTTCGATCAAATTGAACGTCTTCTTCACGACTAAAACCAGCTGGAGAACTGTCGGCGGTGAGAATAGATAGAAAACTCTAGATTTTGCGTTAAATCAATTTTGTACGGATAGAAGTTAATTATTATGCAAGGTGCTGAGTTGATATTCTCGGATTTGCAACGACACTATAGCAAGATTCACAACAAGAATTTGGTTCATGTTTATGCTCACGACGTCTTTCATCCATTACCGATCCAGTTTTATTAAATTTCCGTATCAATCTTCGTGATTCAATTTCGTGCAGTTTTTCGACCAAAAATTCCAAAAGTTTACCGTACCGTCTCTGCAAAATTTTCCCCGAATTTATAATCTATTTTAACAATAATAAGACGCTATTCTTTCGGTTCCATAATTCCTAATCGGAAGTATCGAAGTATCATAGATTATAATTGTTGAAATATCAGAATAATCAATCGTAAAACAAAAAAAAAACTGGCGTGAAGTTTAAATCCGGCTTTCAATTTTGACCACCCGTTATTTCCTCCAACCATTTATACAAATTTACATGGTCATATAAGTTCTGTAATTGCAAACCAGTATTTTTGCAGATCATGTTTTAATTTTCGTGTTTCATCAGTCGTGGTTTAATAAAAAGCAATCAGAAGGTGCTAAATCTGGCAAATATGAAATGTGGTTGAATGTTTTTCACTTGACCAAAAATTGTTTGGAAGGCGATTGATGTTTAGTCAGATTGTAGCTAGTAGTCAACTAGGTAGAAATAGTGGTAAGTAGAAGTAGTAGTCAGCTAAGTAGAACTGTTAAAGAAAAATTTTACATCATTAATACAAATTCCGAACACTTAGGCCTGAAAGAGATATTAAATCACAACCATTACAATAGACTAACTCACCAGGAGCTTATTTGAAATGAAAAATAGCGAAAAATGTAAATTGTTTGCGACTATGGAAATAAGTATACGCAGTTAAGAATAATATTTGCCAAAAGCGGAACAATAAGAATATCTGTTTCGCGTTAATTCTTATTACAATGTTTAAACATTGAGCAAACCCTCATTCTGTATTCAAAATATTATTTAGAAACTAGATTCTCAGAATTCCTAATACCCGCTGTCTATATAGCAAAATGAATTAATTTTTCCAATAATTAATATTTCAGATTTAATATAATACACGCTCTTCGTTGTATTTATTATATGATGTGAATTTAGGAGAAAAAATATTTATGATACGAAATGAAAATATTGCAAAAGTTTTGTACTGGTGAATTAATTTTAGAATTTTTGTATTGATACGTCAATGCCGGTAAACAAGAATTCCGTTGAAGATTAAAAAGTTGAAAAATAACCTATTTTCAAATAGGAGATGGAGTAAATAATATCAAAGTCTAACAATATAAATTTTATGATCTCTATCATTCCCTGTGAATCATTTTTAAAATTAGACGAGATTTTGAACTTTCTTATTTTTATATTCCTCCTCTTCTAGTTTTTTATTATCCTAAGTGGGTGGTGGCTATTGTATGTAACCATTTCTCTGACCAATTCATGTTAAATGCACGACTTTATGGCAGTCAATAGTGCAGTAAAATAGTTGTTTCCTTCTTATATACTTCTTGTATAGTTTCCTTCCTCGATCTGTTGAGATCTTGAGATATCTTGATCTTTCAAACCATTTCGTAATTATGTTGTTGGGGTGATGACTATAATTAATCTATTATCTATCTCTTCACTACGTCTTTCTTCGTTACTAATTTTTCAAATACACACAATATTTAAGAAAATATTAAACGGACGTTATACAATCGTTGCTTCTGACAGGTGGGTTATGTAGACTAAAAACAGAAAAACATGTGATCTCTGGTTTTTTTATTACTTTAAGGCACTTTTTTAAGCATACCGTGTCTAGTGGTTTCATAATTGCTACCTACTTAGTTCTGACATTGCTTTGGTCTTAGTTCGATTTACTTTTTAGACTTATATAACTTTGTTGCTGTTACCATTCTTGGGACTATAACTAATATGTATATATATATATATATATATATATATATATATATATATATATATATATATATATATATATATATATATATATACATATATATATATATATATATATATATATATATATATATATATATATATATATATATATATATATATATATATATATATATATATATACATATATATATATATATATATATATATATATATATATATATATATATATACATATATATATATATATATATATATATTATATATATATATATATATATATATATATATATATATATATATTTATATACATGTCATGCATCACCCAAAATGAATACGTCGCATTGACTAATTATGACATTCCCCACTACAAAGGGTGATGACAACGAAAATTATGTTAGTGTAAGTCAGAGTATGTATTTAAATTCCATTTAAAATCAGAATTATATTCAATGTTTCAAGCACATTGTAGATTAATTTTTTCATACTGCTCTGTTATTTTCATTCCAGATATATATATATATATATATATATATATATATATATATATATATATATATATATATATATATATATATATATATATATATGAATATGGTATGTCGTTATAATCTGTCTTCTTCAAGTAATCCCCTGTTACTGCAACACATTTTTTTTCCTGTGAAATCGATTTTATACCCAATTTCAGACATTTCCTTTAAAGCTACCAACGAACTCTCTTGCTTGATTGATAGAACGCTTTCTATGGACTAAAAATTATATCCACTAAGTCGTTTGTTCCATCAAGAGAACAGGAAAAAGTAACACGGTGACATATCTGGTGAATATGATGGTTATGGAATAGTCTTTGTGTTTTAGCGGAAAAATAACACTAATTAATGCGGGATGCGATGGTGCTTTATCGTGACTGGTAAACCATTAATTGTTTCGCCACAAATTGGACGATTCTTTTGAATGGAACTTACGCAAATAAGGCATAACACTTATATAACATTCTTTATTACTGTTTAACAAGATCAATTGAAACCTTCAGTGTAAAACACTAAACTCGAAGTATATATAGTTAAAGTTACTTGGCCACAGTTGCGTTATTCGCGTTTTGAGTTTCGCGGATTAAAAAATTGTTACTAATTGTATTCGCGGCTGAAAATGTATTTATTTGCGGATCCAAAACTAATGATACATATTGTATTTTTAGAATAATATGTATTTATTTACCAGTTATCTTTTAAAACAAACAAGTATCAAAGTATTTATAAACAAACAAGATTTATTACCGCTTGACCGAACGTTTTTTGACAACTAAGTCGCCGCCGCCGTACGCACTACTGGGTTACGTTGTAATGTCAATGAATCAACTGTCTATCTGGTCAACTATCCATCAAGAAATTAAAAGACAAAATAAGGAATTCTACAGCTTCAACCTCACTATCAGTAAAAATTGTTGAAGCTGCATTAATATTGTGGATTGAAGACTGTAGCCAGAAGAAAGTGGTGCTATAATCCGTGAGAAAGCTAAGCGTTTTGACGCACATTTTAAATAACCTGATGATGAACGTACAGATGGAGGGTTTCAAGCATAAGAAGGATGGTTCAATAAAGCGACAATCATTGCATAACATCAAAATTGTTGGAGAAGTTGCATCTGTAGACACTTCAGAAGCAGCAACATACTAAGAAGAATTTTGAAGTTAAATGCTAATGGTGGATACAAACCTGAATAAGTGCTTAATGCATACGAAACTGTCCTGGTTTGGAAAAGAATGTCAAACAAAACTTTTATATACCGCCTTTAAGTCTGTCTCTGGTTTTAAAGCAGCAAAAGATAGAATTACATAGTTGCTCTGTTCTAATACATCAGGAGATTGTTTAATTATGCTTTACAAATCGCTAAATCCTCGTACTTTGAAAAATTAAAACAAGGACAACCTGACATTTCTGTGACTGGTTCCGCGTTTTCTTTCTGACGTTGAAACTTATATAGAGAAAAATAATGTTGATTTTCAAGCACTTCTAGTTTTGGACAGTGCTCCAGGTCACCCTCGTGAGTTGGAAGCTATTCAACCAAATAAAAAGGTGATCTTTTTGCCTCCTAGCACGACGGCCTTACTCCAATCTATGGGCCTATAAGCTCTATTACATTAGACAAACCTTTAAAATGCAATGTTGGAAAAAATTTGACATAGCAAAGTGCATTGTTAAAAGAATCATTGCAAGAGCAGCCAAACATCGAAATTATGGCGGAAAAAAATGTGGTCTGATCTAACTGTCGGTAATGATCAAGAATCCGTGCAAATTCAAACATTAACTGAAAATATTGTTCAAGTTGCGAATGACATAAGACGACATGGTTTCAAACAGATATGAAGAGAGCGCGAGGTGAAGATTTGACTGAAATACACTTGGAGGAAATGCTTAATCGACCTTCCATTGAGAGGAAGTCTCAACGAGCACTGAAAAGGTGACATTAAACTTTAAAAAACCTGAGTGAAAGTATACGAATGGCAACTGAGCTTTGTAATTTCTTCATAAAAATTGATCGGTCCATGGAAAGAAGTTGTGCTTTTAAAAGACACATTGTTAATATACCACAGCCGAATATCAATCTGAATTGTAATACTTTTTAAAACAGGCAGAACAAGAAAAAAAATAGTAAATTCTTTAAATCATTGCCTAAAGAAGGAACGCAAGTCTAATAGAATGGACAAAGCATATATATATATATATATATATATATATATATATATATATATATATATATATATATATATATATATATATATATATATATATATTCGGGTTATCTGTCGAAATAAGTTGATCAAAAGAAGAGATTCCAGGACGTGGCGCAAAATTATAAATTGACTAACGATTCTGAAATAGTTTTAAACGATCTTTGCACTAAAAATATCATATTTTTCAATACATGAACAACACTTATAGGATGTATGTCTTCTATTCATTATTATCTCGATTATAATTTAGGTTAATTAATTTGAACTTGATCAGAATTTACTTGCGTCAAAGAAGCGACTTTAATCTTAAACGAAAAAAATGTGCACGGATTTAGGGACTGGTCTGATTAACAATGAAGTGTCATAGACATTAGATATCGCCAGAAAATTGTCTGACTTGGTCATTACTCTGAGATAAAGTCTAGATTAACAACGATCACTCATCAGATTTAGTTATGTTTATAAAAATATATTATTAAACCATATTGTCTTTTGAATGTATGTATTTTTATTATTTTTCCGTTTTTTTCTCTTGTGAAATATTTATTTTTGTTACATGCTGAAATGTAAATGAGATCATATCTGGACTTCATCTGGAATTCATTACGGTTGCTCCAACCTTTTCAATGAAGTTGTTTCAATAATATTTATAACAGTGCAGAACTGTATCAAATAGTTTGAATATAATGTTAATGTTAACTGGTCACCAAGATCATGCAATATCTCGTCCTTATATATTTTGTGTGGTTATGTTAAATACATTTTAACAATTACCAGAACAATTTTTTAACTTAAACGAAATTCGGCAACTTAATTTTAATTGTTAGATTTACATAAATAAGCTTTAAAGCTCCAGTGGGTGGACTGATAATAGTAATGACGTTATAAACACTTATTTTATCTGCAAATGGACGTACGTCAATCAAACGTTAAAGTTCATGTAAATTCACATTAGAATTAATTCTATGTCACCATGACCTCCTGCGATAAATTTTATGTTAAATAAAAATGTGCCAAACTGTATATGTTTATGGCATGACATAAAAGAGGATTGTGTTTAAATGTTTATAAACACCCAACATTTCTATAAATCAATTATCTGACTTTGCAGTCAGCTTCACATGGTGCTGGTATTCTAGATAATGGCTGACTTTTTATCAACCTTCAGCTGCCTCCTAGATGATGTAATTAGTCATATACATATCTTATCCACTAAGAAGCATATTTTTATAATAATTTCATTTAATTCTTTCAATAGCGTATACAATTTTTAGTTTACATTATATATTTTATCAATTAACAATCATATGGAACTCCTAATTCACAATAAATTACATACTTTATGTAACAAAGGATTTAAACATTAGCAAGTAATTATATCATTTATTTACAACAGACATAATATATAGTAACCTCTATAGTGTATAGGTTAGCCCCTTATATAGTATTATTAGTCAATATCTATATATTATTATCATAAAATAAAAAGTTAAATTTACATTGTTGATCGAACACAATAGAGTCATTAAGAAACTACAATTTAGCGATACAGATATTGTACACGTAAAACTAAAGAAACCCTTTAAGAAATGAAGCTGTTAAAACAAGTATATGGAACCCAAAGATGACTAAGACATTTAAACAAACGAAAAATCTGGTTCTTCTTTGATAAAATAAATAATGTCAAAATATTAATGTCACCGAGGAATAAAAACAAGAGCATATTCATCATCATAGATGATCATTTTCTTATACGTACAATGCATTAACGTGAAGTGCTAAAAATTTGATATGAATAGTATCAGATGAGCCCACACCAAGAATAAGAAGAAGAATTTAGGTTTTAATGCTGAGAATACTGCTCTAATCTATAGTAGTATAAGGCTAAGGCTAGGAAATGTTTCCGGAGGCAATTGCTGACATTTTGGTGGCAGTTGCAGGAATGGATAATCATCAGCGTTATACGTTAACAGTTTTTCGTATAACTCAGCAGTTATATTAAGAGATTAAGTTAACTGATTTAATTAATATTCAGAAAGCCATGTAATAAACGGCGCCTAAAAAAATATATTTAGGAAATATCACAAACTTCACAAAAAAAATCTTATTTATAAGATATATGTTCAATGTTTTTTTGTATATTTCTATAATATATAAATATATAAATATAGTATATATATAAATGTATATATATATATATATATATATATATATATATATATATATATATATATATATATATATATATATATATATATATATATATATATGTTCGTAGTGTTTCGCGGATGGAAGAATACGCTAGACTATTAGTCCGGGAGTACATCCGATCGTTTGTGTCCCGTTTGTTGGGACCGTGCAGACGTTTCGCCAAGGTCACACTTGGCATTCTCAATGATTGTCTGAAGACTGAAAGTCTTTTCTGTCAGAGATTTTTTTCAGCATTGAGAATGCCAAGTGTGACCTTGGCGAAACGTCTGCACGTTCCCAACAAACGGGACACAAACGATCGGATGTACTCCCGGACTAATAGTTTAGCATATATATAGTAGGAATTCAAATCGATTTTATTGTCCACACCTATAAGTTCGGTTTTTCGAAACTAATAGATTGTCCTTGTTCTGTATATTATATATTAATGTTATCTTAGATTTTCACAGTCTTACAGTCAATAAAGTAGATAACACGTTATAAGTCACACTCAAAATATATGTGCAAATAGACACATTTTTGCCGAGGTATTAAATCCTTATTTATCAATGTATATTAGCACAAAAATCGCTAACTACTTTATTATTTATTTGACTAGTAACATGACAAAATGAAATAATATTCTCCCAAAAAAATACTTTAAAAACTACCATGATAAAAATACTTTCTGGAGAATGACGCTAATCAGAAAAACCACATTACAAAATAAACTCTCTTAATTCGCAGATAAAAGGAAAAGCTAATACACGCGCTATTATGGTTCACATACGCCAGTTGCATGATTGAAACAGAATGCACTTTATCCGCAGACAATGCAAATTTCTTCAAATTGAAATCGAAAATAAATTAACGGAGAGCGAAGTGAAACATGTATTTAAGGTATGATTCCTGGAATATTTGTTTATATATATATATATATATATATATATATATATATATATATATATATATATATATATAGATACATATATATATATATATATATATATATATATATATATATATATATATATATATATATATATATATATATATATATATATATATATATATATATATATATATATAGATACATATATATATATATATATATATATATATATATATATATATATATATATATATATATATATATATATATATATATATATATATATATATATATATATATATATATATATATATATATATATATATATATATATATATATATATATATATGAACATTTTGCTGATTACTTGACTGGGGACGGGCCCCACCCATCCCTTCTATTGGAGGGCACATGTTGCGTCTGTTGATGTTTAGATTCTTCAGGGCACCGACATGTGCTCTCTCGTCAAGAATAAGAAGATCCCATCCACAGTCAACACCCATACTTTTCACCGACTTCCCATCGAATGGCGTATATATACAGTGTTAGAATTCTTTGGACTGCGTCCAATGAGACAACAGTGCTGAGTGTCAACAGACACCCAACTGCTGAGTTCCACAATCTCATGTGGAACACACAACAACCTGCGTCTCCGCCTAAATGAACATTTTGTTAATTACTTAACTGGGGACGAGCCCCACCCACCCTTCCATTGGAGGGCACATGTTTCGTCTCTTGATGTTTAGACGCTTCAGGGCACCGACATGTGCTCTCTCGTCAAGAATAGGAAGATCCCATTCACAGTCAAAGTGAATTGTTGCCTCGTCTCTAACGTATATCTGTGTAAACTCGATAGAATCACTTTTAAATATATCTAAATACATCTTTTTTCCGACTGTTAACAAATGCCACATCCATCGAACGGAAACTTTGTCATACTCAAAATATCTTGTAAAATGTAGATGATACACAGCGATTTTTTAAATTGACATTGTGGATTTTTGTGATAACTTTGTCGATCGTGTCGTACACAACAGTGAATCAAATCAAATTCAAATCAATCAATCAAATCAAAAGAAAGAAAAACAATCATTTAGTGAAACTTAACTCTTTTTGTATGCCCGTGGGGGTAAATCTCATAAAACAAAATACTTTTCTACAATCCGAACTTCAATTGTATCTATATTTTAGAAAAAAATTGATTTACACCATCTTTGTGTCAGACCGAAGACTTTTCCAACGACCCTATTAAAACTAAATTTCATCCAATTGCGAGTCAATGACTTGTTCCAAAGGAAACAATAATAGTAAATAATATCTTGGAATGATTTAAAAAAGCTATATCATTCAGTGCTGGAAGAATCAAGTTGATATAGAAGAATAAGTAGTCAATTTTGTTCATATTTCATTCACCTGTTTTTTTTTTTAATTGTCTCCAATTAGTAATTGATGTGCTTTTTTGCAAATCTTGAAAAAATTTCAAATTCTTGAAAAAAAATTGCGAATTATTAAAGGGTAAGTGGAATGGTTATCGCAGTGATAATTATAATGAGTTCCGAAACGAAATTCATCTAAATATTTCTACAAGTTCAGCTGTATCTTTAAAATATTGAATTGTATTGACGTATTGCACTTTTATTGTTATCGTTTTATCCAAATTTGTTGCCTAGCAAAATTCAATAACAAAGCCCTTGCTTTCAATCAACTGTTGTGAAAACTTATGTGTGAACATTAGTAATAATGCGAACTTTTTAACGGCTGTCCGTTTTAGATGTAACAAAAGATATTTCGACATAATTAAACAGGCTATTTAAATAAACAACTTAAATAAACAACTTATTAAACAACAATAAACAACTTATAATAACAACAAACAATAAATAACAACAACAAATAAACAACTTATTAAAGTTTTCCAATAAGAGTGTCCGAACTTTGAGACGTAATAGTGTCAATACTGTTAGCAATATAAATGTCACTCATAGATTGATTGATATGTTCAGTACAATGATTTAATTCACCATGGAAAGACAAACGATGCATGAATTGGGTTCTAGAGCATTTGGAGGGCCACCTTCACTTTGGGGAAAAAATAATCTTTTCCGAAGAAGCGCACCTCGGGGTTAATGGTTTTGTGAAAACATAACTGCAGGATTTGGGCGGCTGAAAATTCTCAGCTGATTCATAAGTTACCTCTTCATCCTCAGAAAGTCACTCTTTGGTACGGTTTTTGGGCTGAAGAAGTGATAGGATCTTTTAAGACGATGATTTAAATCATGTAACTGTTAATGGTGAACACTATAGGAATATGCTAACAGAACATCTTTGTCCTGAACCGGCAAATGAGAACATAAACAATATTTTTTTTCCACAAGATGGTGCGACTTGACACATCTTGCCAGACAATCGAGAAATGGTTATGTTAACTGGTCACCAAGATCATGCGATCTCACGCCCTTGGATTATTTTTTGTGGGGTTATGTTAAATCTCTGGTTTACAGAAGTAAACCCCGAACAATTTTTGACCTTAAACGATACATTCAGGTCACTATTGAAATTATATCACGCGATATGTGTTGAAGAGTAATCGAAAATAGGGTCTCCAGAATGAATTCCATCAGATGAAACCGAGGGGGACTTTTGAACGATTTCATTATTTGTTCTTCAATATAAAATAAAAATTACCGGATTGCAATTACAGGATTGCAATTACCGGATTTGTATTGTGTCTTATTTCAAAGTTCTGACACTCTTAGTGGAAAATTCTTTTAAACGCTTATATAATGTCTAGTCATGTTACCGAGAACTAAAACAAAAAATGATAAACTGTAAATACCCAGGACACTAAATCGTTTAATTTTATAATGGAATTATATATTCTAAACCTACAAAGACTACAAAACCAGTTCGTAACACGAAAAAATAAAAACACACATCCTCGGAAATTATATATTGAAAACGAAAAAGGAAACTTAAAAATAGATTTACGAGAACATTGCTAATCAGAAAAGCCAACGACATGGACAGATGCTCTAAATTCGCCGATAAAAGGAAATGTTAATGGACTCGCATTCGAAGACTTTAACACCTTCAGGATTGGAATCGGAATTTTTTTTAGTGGACAAAAATAACCTCACGCGAATAAAACGTGATCCAAAAATTCGGGTGATATAAAAAAATAAGTTGATTAGTCAAACATAAATAAATCTTTTGTTTTAAAAAATTGTTTGTCATAATTTTATCACGTAAAACAACGATATATATCTTTTCTTTATAAACCGATGTATTAAACTCCAGATAAAACATTACTTTATCTATTTGAATTATGACCCCTCCGCAACAATACAACGTTCAGAACGAATTATAAAAATTGCAAGACGTTTAGGACATCCTCATTCCTGAAAATATTCCGCAATATAAAGCGAGTGCCGTATGAAATCTATATTAGTACACATCGATAACATAGGTCGACATGATTTTTGTAACATTGATGAGAATGCTCTTTTTGTGTTTCATTTATGTAGGTAGTTATTAAAATACTTTTCACAGAAATGGCCTGGCACGTCCCATTTTCAAGTACCTGCTACCCTTTTTATCATGGGATTATTGAAATTATTTCTACCTGACTTTTGTCTGTACAATGTAGTAATTACAACAAGACCGCAGAGTGGGTATTTCTACAATATTCTACGAACCCTTAATGGCAGTTTTTCTATAGTTTAGTTTGTTTCTGTCTCATTTACAGTACAGTCAAGTGTTTAAATCGATTTAATATAAAATGACAAGTTCTAGTCATCAATTTTGTGAATAACCAGTGGATAAGTTTTGTTATATATGCGGACGATTTTTTTGTATCTATGGGACAGTAGGGCAATAAAAGAACATTTCAGTAGGAAAGATTGCCAGCATAGAACTTCTTTTGAACCTGGTACTTCAAACATAAAATATTGCCCCCCTTATTAACCCAAAAAAGTGCATCTTCCGCCTCTCCATATTAAGCTTGAACTAATGATAAACTTTGCCAAAGCTATGGACAAAGAGGGTAATGGTTTCAAGCACCTAAAAGATATATTTTCTCAATTAAGTGATGCAAAACTAAAAGGCATATTTATTGGACCTCAAATAAGGAAGCTTCTAGGTGATTTCCGTTTTCAAGAAAAATTAAACGAAAAGGAATTGGCAGATTGGAAGTGTGCGTGAAGTCTAGTGAAAGGATTTCTGAGCAACAAGAAAGATGAAAACTATAAACACCTCATAGATGAACTCTTGAAAGCCTATAAAATACTAGGGTGCCGCATGTCCTTAAAAATGCATTTTTTTACACTCCCATTTGGATTTTTTTCCGTAAAATTTGGGTGCAGTATGCGTCCAACAAGGAGAGAGGTTTCACCAGGACATCAGGACCATAGAAGCAGATACCAGAGACGCTGGAACCCATCTATGTTAGACGACTACTGCTGGTTTTTAAACAGAGATGATACTACAGAACACGAGGAAATAGTGAACGTTTTTGTCGCTGTATGATATCTCATGTAATATATTTTTTATTCACATAATAATCAGTAATGATTTAACACGTTTTACATGTTTATATTAAATAAATATTAGATTTTAAAAATATGTCATCTATTTTTTCCCCGCACCGACCCCCTGTAAAAAAAATTCAACGTGTTACAGTATTAGTTTATCATCGTTTTTGAATTTAGGACTAGAAAATACTTCATATACACATATTTTCATTAATGTTACCTCGAAAAAGTTTAAATTTGTTGACCTGTGTAGACTAACAGGTTCGCCCACTCACAAGTCAAAATGCAACATCGCTTGTTTCGGTTAGTACTTGATGGGTGAGTCTCTGGGGAGGGATCAGAGTGTAAAATCCGACAAAGAATCACCCTTCCGTCACAGCAGTTCGGGATTTGCTAAGGTCGATGCTTTCTGAAAAATATTATTCTACATTGACCACTCACTAATCTCTAGGCTTCTCAAGAAACTAAGGGTTAACCACAAACCAAGAAATAATAGTCTGAGGGGGGGGGCTAAGCGAAGTTAATCGGTAATTATTAGAGTAAATCGCGAATTACTTAAAACGTGAGTGGAATTATCGTCGTCATAATGATTTCCTAATGACCGTAGTTTGGAACCCACGTTAAGCTATAGGTCCAGTTACTAAATAACGCCTAGTATGCTGACGCATCTCTAACTTAAAAATAACTATTCTAAAATGTGGTCACCAATAGACAGAGTATTGAGATGACTGATATTATTATGATATTAAAAATAAAAGCTAAGTAAATGGCTTTTTTTTATCCTAAAAGGTATTTTATAAGAGACCAAAAAACATTCATGTAATACGAGGTGTGTAAATAAAGTAATGAGACTGATTTTTATTTTTTTTATTCAACTGAAATTTCAATTATTCATTATCTCCTTCAAAGTAGATACATTGGGAAGCCACACAGCGCTGAAGACGTTCTTTTACTCTTCATAACTGTGCTGGAACTCAGATACTAGAATCGCCTTTAGCTGGTTGTTTACGGCACTTTCAATGTTCTGCAATGTCCCAAAATGGTGTTCTTTAAAGTAAATTTTAAATCCTGAAAAAGAAACAGTTACTAGAATGCAAATCTGGTGAAAAAGTGGCCTGCGGAGCCACAGTAATGTTTTTACTTGTTAATTGAAATCGCTGTGTGGCAAGGCGCGTTGTTGTGATGCAGCACCTTTATGTTCCAGCAGCACCAGTACTCAATGTTCGGTCTCACACGAACGACCTTTTTTCGAAGTCTTTCAAGAACCCCTCGAGAAAAAGGCTGGTTTAACGTTAACCTTGCGGCACACATTCGTTATGGACGATCCCCTAGGTATCAGAAAAGCAAATCAGCATGCTTTTAATCTTTGATTAGCTCATTCTGGGTTTTTTGGGCCGTGATGAGGTTGAAGAATGCTATTCCTGGCTCTGGAGCTTCATTTCAACTCGTATTAAAATATCCTAAACTCATCGCCAGTAATGACACGTTCTAGAAAATGAGAGCCAGTTCATGTTTCACTTGTTTCCCTCCTGTTGTCCTTCTGATCTTGGGAAAGGTTTTCGGAATCATTTTCGCGCAGATTTTCTTTAAACGCCTTAAACCAGCTGAAAACCTGGACCATTAACACATTGTTTCCAGGCCTGTTAAAGTTTTGCAAAAATTTAGTCGCGTTGTCCTGAACGAAAGTCTGAAACGAAACCTGATAGCGCACGGTTGGTCAAAATTGTTGCCACTTAGAAAAATCCAGTTCATGAAAAAAATTGCTAGAGAGTTCAGAGTTCAAACATGCACTGAAGACGCATCATATGTTGGCCTATTTCCCCTTCTAAGGATAAGCTAACCGTGTTGCCAGAGCAGACTATACGTCAACAGTTCCATTGTGTTATTACACACCTCGTACACATATAGTAAAATTTTTAAGCCGAAAGTGGGAGATACGAGAGATGAGATTAAAATATTATTAAAGAGACTTACAAGGATCTGAATATATCCATAAGTTGAATGATTAGTAAAAAACTATTTCAATAGGAACTAACTTTGCCACAACTTTATAATCAGTTTCATTTTTCATAGTTCATTAAACATTATTCCTTTTCATTAGGAATGGTCATTTTTCATAAAAGATTTCTAGTTATTTTAAATATAATGTAGCTGTAACTGTAATTCAGATTTAATAGCTTAAAATTAATTTCATGTGAAATATGCCACCGGACAAACAAGATTTTTTAATAACGCACCACCCTTCAAAGAATGCGATATAAACATTAAAGGTAACTCACTGGGTTTCATCACTCGATGATAATCAGGCAATATCCTTTTTTCTGACACTCATAGTTCATCAACGTTCATTAAATGTCTATGAAGGCCCTAATGCTGCTAAATCAGCTATCGCGAGAATAAATTAACCATTCGTTTTTTCAACGTTTTCCTTCTTTTAAATATTAGAACCAGTTCTATAATATTAATTGAAAAATAAATCGCGTTTAGGACATTTTTAGGGGGAAATGTAATCGTTTTTTCACAAAAATTGATAACAACCTCACGCGACTAAAACGTGATCATAGAAATATACTTATCTGTCTGGTAATAGGTCTTTCGGTTAATAATGTCGATTTTTCGTAAAAATTTGAGCGTTTATTTCCATAAGAAAATAAATTACCTTAATATTCAAAGTATTGACCATCGTTAGCTATTACTCCCATCTCTAGCTATTATTTTCCCATCAAGTCAAATGTTCACTTCTTTCTAATAATGTAAGTGTTGACGGAGGGGTAGGATGTCCCATTTAACGTTTTCCATATAGTATTTTTACACATTTTGCAACATGGGGCCGAGCATTGCCATGTTGAAACTAACTTTATCGTGTCTTTGGGCTTATTCTAGTCGTTTTTCCTTCCATGCTCGATTCAATTATATCAATTTTTGTCGGTATCGATCGCAAGTAATCGTTTCACCAAGTTTCAGCAGTTCGTAATATACAGCTCTCCTAATATCCCACTAAATACACAGCCATGTATTGACGATATACTTACGAGGTGTAACTATTAATTAACGAGACTGACGCTGTAAAACATTTCATATTGATTTCATATATATTTGCTTATTATCACCTTCAATATATACCCCCCCTCTATCCATACAACGCTCCATGCGAATCTTCCATTGTTCCAAACAGTGCTGGAAGTCTTCTTCTGCCAGCTCCTTCAGAACGTGGGCCGCTTTCTCTTTCACAGCTTCAACGGACTCAAATATTGTTCATTTTAATGCAGATTTCAGCTGAGGAAACAGATAAAAATCGCACGGCGCAAGATCCGACGAATAAGGCGGATGGTCTAAAACTGGATGCTATACTTGGCTAGAAACCTATTGAATGACAATGCTGAATGAGCCGGCGCATTGTCTTAGTGGAGCACCCATGACTTGTCCTTCCACAATTTGGGTGGTTTTTTCCTTATACGGAGTTTAGCAAGAACGTGAAGGTAGTAATATTGATTAATAGTTTGACCTTCAGCGATCTAGTGAAGGTCGACAAAAAAAATCATCATTGCTTTGAATTTTTATTTGCTTATTCGAGCTTTTTTGGCTCTCGGTGAATTTGGGCTCTTCCAGTTCATGGATTGGCGCTTCGTTTCAGGATCATAAGTAAAAAACCACGATTCGTCACATATTATTATCCTTTCCCATCAGTTTGGGTCATTTTCAGTGTCATTCAAAGTGTCAGTACAAACATTTTTGCGAGCTTCTTGTTATTGAAACGTGAGAATTTTAGGCACCATTTTAACACACGCTTTTTGCATGTTTAAATTCTTATGTAAAATTTGCCGTACGCATTCTTTGTCAATTCCTACAGTTTCAGCAATCGCACGAATACTTAGCTGACTGTCAGATTGAACCAGATTACCGATTTTTTCGATATTGTCATCCGTTTTTGACGTGGAAAGGCGACCCGGGCGTGCATCATCTTCAACGTCTTCTCGGCCATGATATAACAAAAAACCTTTTCTTTTCTGTCTGACAAGCAGACTGCTAATTGTATCAACGTATGATGAGTCTTCATCCAATAATGTTTGTAAATCTGCATCTTCAAACTTTTTCGGTTTCCTGAATGTTCCTTGTCTTTTATATCAAAATCACGACTTTTAAAGCGAATAAACCATCGTTCACATGTTTTTTAGATTAGAGCATGTTCACCGTAACTTTCAACCAACAATCGATAACTTTCAGCAGCTATTTTCTTTAAATGAAAGAAGGTTGTTAAACTTCGCCGCCAAAGGTCTTTTTCTGGTACATAATTCAACATATCAAAGATATGAAAAACAATGTTTTTTGCGCAACAACAATTAATAATGAACTGACTTTTGATGGCATACGTTTAACCTCCAAAACGCCATAGACGTCATTAGTCTATACCAACAAAGGTATTAGTAACGCCGTCTTAGCAAAATTGGCATTATTAACCGAAACACCCATTATAAATATATTTTTAAGCTAAATTCATATATTATTAGTTTATCTATTAAAACAATTATTTTGATGCTTTATAAAATAAAAAAAAATTTAAAGATACTATTACTTATGTTAAAATTAGTAATTTCTTAAAAGCAATTCAAATGGCATGCTATTAAGCCTTTCTTTCTTCCAGTTCGACTGACAAGTGAAAATTATTTAGACTTTCTTCAAAACAATCTGCCAAATTATTACAAGATGTTCTTTTAAATGTTAGACCGAATACGTAGTTTCTACATGATGGACCTCCGCCACATTTTAGACGAGAAGTTTACGAACATTTAAATAATGAACAATTAAATAATTTTATTTTTGACGCGTGTAGTGACGCATGGGTACGCGGAGCAACATTTTGTGCTAACCGAACAAATGATGATAATATTCTCTTTGCGAATTCTACAACGCAGTGCTCGAGAATATCAAAATGTCAGGTTTGTTTTGAAATTTTCATGAAAAATTTAGATTTACTGAACGAAATATTTAAAAATTTAGACCAAAATTTGCTGCAGGTCATGCAAAATCAACAGCTCCTTTCGTGATTGACACTAGTCGAGGTAAAATTATTATCAATCATGATGAAACCGTTAGTTAATATTATGAAAAGTTTTAAAACTTTGTCCTACTTGTGACGTCAAGAACGTTAAATTGGTCAAGAATTACAAAAAGACGTGCTCCTTTCGAAATATTATTGTACTGCTGTTCATATCCTTATCACAAAATATTTCGTTTTTATTTTTCTATATTCCGTATATAAAATAATAAATTTCCTAAACAATTAAACAAAGGTCAGAAGGATCCATGGATTTTTTTTTTATTTAGAATCTCGTTAAAAATATTCCATATAAACTTGTACTGAAGTGCTTTTACTAAAAATAAATCCGATATTTGATCAAGAGCATCAATCTAGATATTATTTTAATACATTATCGAACTGATAAATAACAAACAGGAAATTTAAATTCGATTTCATTTTACGATAATGGCTAATAAGGGAACAAAAGCTTAAATAATTTACTTTTTTACAATTAATTCTTTTAGAAATTTCAATATAATATAGTTAATTGACAATACAGTAATTATGACTTTGATGAAGAAATATTCAAGGTAGAAGCCTAATTTTGAGGGGTGGAGATTTATAGTCCGTAAGTAGGTTGCTAAACTGGCTCAAAGGCTCCCTCTCCTCTTTTACACAAGCTTGGGACCGGCAACAACACACTAGCTGCTCAATCAATTCGATGATTCGATGATATTGCATATGGAACTACCAGTTGCAAAGAAAACATTATTTAACATAACAACAAAAAAGTTTAATATGACAATCGCAGCTCAAAAAATTAAATATTAGTAATCTGTAAAGAACCTATTATATATGAAACAGAAATTCATAGTAAAATCGTAGAACAAATTATAGAAGCGAGATACTTTAGTCAGTTTCGAAGATGTAGAAAAAGAAGTCAAATACCAAATACAGAAAGCTAAAAAAGTGGCAGTATGCCTAAACAATACAACCTGGATAAATAAGCTCATTCGAACGGAAAAGAAGGCAAGGCTCTATAAAGCCACCATAACATCTATAATATGTATAAAGCCAACAACGACATACCGATCAGTAACAAGACCTGATACATCTAAGATACAGATTGTTGGAAACGGCAGAGATGAGGGTATTAAAAAGAAATAGTGGGAATAAGTTGAAGGGTTGAATTAGAAATGGCGAAATCAGAAGGAAATATAACGCGAGACATAAACAGGTGATATATTAAAATGATATGTTAAAAATGTATATGTTAAAATGTATGAATATATGCATAAACAACAGAATAATTAATAGGAACAGATTAGGTTTAGATACCCCGCGACAAGTTACTTACAGATAGCAGTTGTGTAGGCATTACGTAAGGGCATATATGAATGAAATAACAGACGTAATTGTCTAATAGAAAGGAAGAAGAACATAAATAACATATAATAGATTGTAAGTTATAAAAAGTACACGTTAGCAGCTTTAATTCTAGATATTTACTGTCAATGCAAATCTGTTAAAACTGAAAGAGTATTTGTACAGATAGGTTGATAAATCTGGTGTATTTTATTTTTAACTATTGTTAATTTTGAGTACCCTGAAAAATTCTACCTCTTTAACATATATAGTAAGTTACAACATATAATGTTCTGATGCTCTCCTTTTTCTATGTTTTTTATATCGATCTATTTTTTAGCGGTATTCTATGAAGCTCTGGTGGCAAGCTCTTTATTGCTTTTCCATTTCTAACGCATCGGTGAATAAGTCCTCGGTCTGGCATATAGATGGCGTCACTTACGAAACGTCCTTATCAATGCTCGATTGTTCCAACTTTCAAATGTCATATGACATCAAAATTTCATGACAATCTGTCTATTAGTTTCTGAGTTGTTGTGCTTTAAGTGACGCTACTTTTATATATTTTGAAAACCATGGAAAAAAAGCGCGAAAAAAATTTCGCGCGTTTTTTTTAAGAAGAAACATACCGTTGAAGTAAAACAATGGCTTATGGCAATGCCTGCCTCAAGAAAATGAACTATAATTGATTAGTATGCTGAATTAAACGTGGTCGTACAAGCACCGATGAAGCCGAACGCTCTGAACATCCAAATGAGGTGGTTACATCAGACAACACCAGCAAAATTCACATAATTATTTCGTAAAACGTAAAGTAAAGCTGCAGGAGATAGCTGATATCATGAAGATATCGAAAGGTTAGTGTTTTGCATGAACATTTGGGAATGCGTTTGCGGGCAATACAGCGGGCCAATAACTACAGTGTATTGATGATTCTGAATAATGTTTGGAACTGTTTAAGCGAAATAAAAGCTCCAAATAAACAAAAAAAAGTGGTGTTTCACCAAGACAATGCATCGTGTCACAGATCGTTGGCAACGATGGCTAAATTGCATGAATTGCTCTTCGAATTGCTTCCTCATCCACCGTTTTCAGCAGACCTGTCCCTCAGCGATTATTTTCTGTTCTCAAATCTCAAAAAAAATGCTCGCTACAGAGAAATTTCGCTCCAATGAAGCGAAAAATGACGATATTTTGAAGGCAAAGAGAAATCGTTCTACAAAAAAGGTGTAAAAATGTTAGAAAAGTGTTGGAATGATTATACTGCTCTTCAGGGGGAATATATTGATGAATAAGTCGAAATTTACAAAAACAGTGTGTTTTATTTGTCAGATCGAGAACTTATTGACTGATGTGTTATATACATATCCTGGCTTGTTACTTGTTTATAAATACAACCACAAATTGAAGATAGTCAATTAATTTCATATGTTTTCCAGTAGAAACTTTATAATAGATTCATGTTTGAAACCAATCGAAAAATCATTGCGAGTTCAAATTAAATGCTATAAAAGTTTCGATAAAAAAATCAACCATCCAGTTACATTGAAATCGTTATTCATTCCGAAGGAGAGGTCTACCACTTTGGTCAATATAGGTTTTTAAAATTTATAATTTTCGATTTGATATTCTATATTCTAGATAGTTCAGAATTATTACTTTCTTTATTGTACCTCCAATGGCCAAGAAGCCAGGTCAACTGTTTATAGATCATTTGAAGTCTTATGCGAGACCATTTCAATATATCAACCAAGCTAATCTGTCAACCAGCACTGAGCAATTATCTGCAGAAATCAAGTTTTCACAGTGATTACTAATAGTCACATGTTCAACGTTCTTGGTAAGGTTAATAGTCGCTACGTAGAAGACCAACGATTTAACGGACATTCAAACTCACCACTGTGTTTACATATGCTGAAAATTGGTTTGTTATTTGCAGAACGCACATTTCATCTCCTTAGTTGTAACTTGCAATAAAAATGGATATATTATACTAATATCGACGAACAAAATCAATAATTAAGCCTCGGATGAGTGGCGGAACCCAACGCCAGCCAAAGTATATTCTCTAGGAACGTGTTGCTACGTGAAATTAAATGTCTACCACACCCGTTATAGAACTGAAATCTTACGCCAATTGACTTTTATCTTTTCCACTTATTAGCACCCTTTTTTCTGGATAAAGATTCAATAGTCTGGACAAGATCGAAAGGGTTTGTAATAAGTTTTTTGCCTTTAAAAATACGGACTGGCTCGAAATCAGACAACTTATCAGTTTTATATTAGTTATTTAAGGAGAAAATAAAAATGATAAATAAGTCATTTACTTAATTATTGTATTTATAGACCACTATAGAGATAAATATGGTGGGAATTTCATTATCGACTGTTATTTCCATAATGAGACTGACAGACGCTTCCCGATGTTAGATTATTTAACAATTTATCTAAATTAAACAATTAAAGTACGAAAATGCCTTTGTCGATTATACTTGAAACAAACAGGTCTTCAAACTTTTGTGTACTTTGAGATTTGTTTTTTTGTCTACCTCTGATAAAACAACTCTTAAAATTGAAGCAATCTCATCAGCCAGCCGTTTAAAACATGCACACTCTATGATAGGTCGTTTAATTACACACAGTTATTTTTTTGCAAAGTTGGAGTCTTACGAGGGTTCAATTAAAGTATTGCATATAAAATATAAAGAACATATAAGTCATATACGTAGGTAATGACAAAAAGTCTGCAAACAATAAGAAAGAACACAAATTTATAGGAAGAAATGGCTTTAGCCTTTATTGATTTTCAAAATATTTTTCTTTTACCTCAATACATTTTATTGAACCAATATCCAAAATAAGTATGCCACTCTGAGGTGGTAATTTCAAGGATCTGATTGAGCATTAAAAATCCACAACTATGCAATTAGGAAACAAAAAATATTCGAAAACTAAAATTAATCACAAAGTGATAAATCAGGACCATATGATGCATGCATTTCTAGTTGTACATTTTTTCCTTTTTTGTTTTGTTTATAAGTATACGAGATATGTATATAAAATAATGAGACTCGTGGCGTAGCTTTCGATCTGGCAAAACTTTTGTCTTCTTCTTTGGATGGGAGATAGGCCAACATCTGATGCGTTTCCAGTATGGGTTTAACCTCTCGAGACTCACTTGGTGGCCTATCAAGTTTTCTTTTAGACTTGGACACAATGCGAAGGAAACTTTTGTAAAATTTCAACAGGCATATGGAAACAGTGTTTTGTGAAGGGTTCAGGTTTTCAGATGTTTTAAGGCATTCTCAGAAGTTCGAGACTCGATTGAAGGTGAACCTCACAGTGGAAGGCCTTCAATTGCTAGAAGTGATGAAAATTTTCACAAAATCTGGGAACTTCGTTATCATTTCGAACCATCATTTGGCGAACCATCGCTATCATTTCTCTTAAAGTGTTGATTTTATTCATGGACGCCCTTCCCGAAATATTTCACCTCGAGAAGGTTTGACCCTTCTAAGTCTACCATAACCACCCAAAACCAGATCTAAATTCAGCACTATTCAATAACAAGACAAATACAATTGCATGCCAGGTCCCATTAAATTCTATTTTCAGCACCATTATAAGCAACGCCTTTTGTTGTACACTATCAAAGGAAGCACCAAATAATGGCGATAGATATGCTTTGTAGATGCAACATCATGTCCCCTAGAATCTCGTATTCGTTGATAACTCTGATCTTCAAATCATCTTATAGATATCTTCATAACAGTAGAAGCAGCAATGCTCAATCGGCTCGATATTTTACGAAAATTTCAAGCTGCTTCTTATACTAATAGTTTGTACTTTTTCAAATTTGGATATTTGCCTGAAACGACATGGTGCACGAACTCATTTCATTTTAAAACTTTAATCGGACCTACCAGTATATATATTATTGATGTAAATGTTTAAACATTTATTCGAAGGAAACTGAATCATCTCCTGATGATACTAACATGGTTAGCAAAACACGCGTCGTGTACTTAAGAAAAAAACGATTGGTAAATCTCTTGGAGTTTAGTATTTCATAACAAAGATGATTCCTATAGATGAATTGGTATATACGAAAATTGATTAGCATAACAGCATACAAAAATTTCCTCACAACAGAAATAAAAAAGTTTTTTTTTACCGTGCAGTTTCATATGACATTAACTACAATCGTTGGCAGAAACATAAAGGTAAACAATAAGATATACATATCGAATGCGGTACTTTTTTGTTCCCCACATGTTAACTTGCAAGTCATAAGTATAACAGTAATAAGTATGATACTAACGGTTGTTCGTCTAAAGCTATTAATCTATTTAACGCATTCTCTTTCTATGTAAGAAATATGACCGAATTCGGTTGAGCTAGGGTTGACTAAAATCCAATATGTTGAATATTGTCAGGAGCATTTCTTTGTCAACAAGAACAACTCTAAGCAGCCAATTTTTAAATGAATCGACAATGAATTCGAAAAACTTTTGTATTTTTGTAACGTTGTTCATTCATTATTAGAAGACTATTTTCTCCGCTCTGTCAGATTCATCTTTTCTCAGTTTCCGAGTTTCCAAGACCTGTTTATTTTCCAATTTTAATTAGTCCCATCCTGAAACAAGGACTGTTTGTTCCTGGAAACTTTGAACAGAAATAATCGAAAATTTAAACGTCTAATTTTAGGGGAGTATAAATACAACCGAAATAAGATCGTACGTATAGATAAAAATCGGTTCAGTCTTGATTTCGAGCGCGCACAGCAATCAGGCGTGATATTCGACCGTCGCGGAGATCGTGCGTTGTGTAAGTAAGGCGCGGGGGGACTATTCAACGCTGTTGCATATATTTAAAGGTTGTACAATATATCCGATCATTGAAGTTAACGTAGAGGAACCGACAAGATGAAATTGTAAGTTTTTATCGATTTGTTTCAATCAAACTGATATGATCATTTATTTGTTTTAATAAGTTAATTCATTGATGTAAATGTTCAAACATTTGTTCATGAACTGATTAATAATACAGTAAAATTTTACAAGAAATATATAAATTATCACACTCATTTTTACTACTAGTGGGTGTTTCTGTGAAATATTTATTATATTATAGTAACCAACAAGTTGGTGTAAAACGTTAGATAAACTTACTTCATCGTTTCTTTTATTACAAATACTATAAAAAATTTTAAAAGACATTTTATCATAATTCTTCCACATTATACAATACACTCTTTGGCTATTTCTTTAGTTTTTATAAATTGAGTAAACTTTTCTAAATGCTTGAAAACCTTTTTGTCCTATCAATTTTTGTTCAGTTATTTTTTATTTTGAATTAATGCTTTTATCCCAATTGGGATAAAAATATTTTACTTTATTATAGATACATACTAATTTGTTCTTTATACTTGATAGTTGCATTTTCGATAGTTTTAAATTTTTTCTTAAGGGGTTAAAAATATTCCTATTCAATTTTTTTAAGTCTTATATTTTAGTTATTTTTACAACAATCCAAAAAATGACAATACTCTAAAAATTAAGATATTTAGAATTCTGCGATATTATAGAATTCTGAATTTCCAACTTATACGCAGTAAGGAAAAAAGTATTTTAACAAATGGATTTTTCACATTTTTCATTATTTTAACACCTCCAATTTTGTTAACGTTGTATCAATAGTTATCACAATATCTGTGTGTTTCAGCTTTCAGTCTTGTTGGAAACTGAATACATGTCTGATATCGAATTTCAAAGCTCTTTCGAACACATTTTCTTGTTATATGTCCACGTAGTTTTAAGCATTTAGGATACCATGAATGATTAGTAAATTTAATATTCCGGCCCAAGACATAACCAGATCCCACCTACCTTCATGATCATGATAGTTCTATCGCCGTGTTTTATCAGAAATTATATAAATCATTTTTTACATTCCTGGGCGTTTTATGTCAATATATTTTCTTGACATAAAATGAAGCCATTTTTTCTAACAGAATTTCTGTGGAGAATTTGTGAATATGTGAAAAATTTCTTCACATATTTCTTTGAATTTTAGCTGATGGTAGTTTTGGTCGTTCTTATCTCTCTTCGTTTTAAATGTGGACACTATTTCATGTTTTTTCACAATGTAATGTATGTTCTTCATAAATAAAGTTTTACATTTTTGGTAATTTGCCTCAATTTCATGCTATTTCCCTATTGTAATTCACAATTTCCGTAAGTGTCTCCAAAGGCAGCTCTCTAGTTTCTCTAGCCATTACTATTGGGACATTAACATTCAACACTCACTTTTTAACTAGTTAAGATACTGAAATCGATACTTTATTAATTAGTTTTTTAAAAAGCTTTATATTTTGTTTTAATTATGGTATAGTTTTGTGAAAAAATACTTGTAGTGTGTGTTGATACAACGTTTCAATGATAGAAAATTGAAAAAAAATCGGTTTATTCAAATTCTTTTTCGCCCCATTTTATAATTATGTATATTTTCTTGAAGAAAACATAAAAGATACATAGTTTATCTAAAATGAGGAAGTAATAGATTAATTTTATTGGATTTTTTAAAGTTTTTGGGACAGAAAATAAATACAGGAAGTCAAATTAGGCGTGTCGGATAGATAATTAAAGATTATAACTTTTTTTTCAATAGTTATTGTTGCTGATAAAAATTTAGTTTAACTGAACAAAGATTTGGTCTCTTTTTATTATTTAATCATATTCAAAGGTAGTGCAATTATGAATTTATTGATATTCATTCGTTTATATCAGAAAGTATTAAGATATTATTGTAATTAAACTCTAATTTCAACATTTAATCATATTATTTTAAATTATGGAAATTATTACTTTAAAGACATTCTGTAGACTCACTGAATATTTGTCTTTCTAGTCGTTTCCCAAATTCTGTGCATGTCATCCTATTTGTGCTCAATAACAATATATGTAAGAGATAGAACCTTTTCATTATAGGACAATTTTTGCATATATTTTTTGGATAAAGGCTCATTTCCTTTGAATCAATCATATTAGGGTGTAACAAAAGTATTTGGGCTTTTGCTGCGACGACAGTTCATGAGGGCTCTACAGCTCTTTGATACTATCGTCTATCTTTGATACCTATGTCTCGCAAATGCCGATGATTTATATTGGATTAAACCTCTGACGAGTAAAGTATAATTGATTATTAATAAATGAAAGAAAAACGAAAATAATTTTGTTACACCCTAGTATAATGTTATATAAAGAAATATGACTAATTAAACTGAATAAATATGATAATTTCTATATATAAAAGGGCACAAAACAAGTAAATCTCATAATATGAACTGTAAAAGAAGAAGATTAATAAAATAACTGATTATAACACACTAGTTTTACAATACTCTACAATTTTGCTTTATTTCAGATTGAACATAATGCCAACCAAACCAAAAAGCAAATCCAAAAGTGCCAACAATTCCAAAGAATCCCTTGAAATTGAAGTCGGCAGTATTCACGAGGAGTTAGAAGTGCCGGTAATTAAAATATTAGTAAAAACAATTTAATCTTTTTTATCTTTCATATCAGCCTTTAGTAATACCAAAATCAACTAAAATGATAAAAGACATTAAGGACATGTTGATTTTGTAACACCCGTACTATTTTCTTTGAAGTAAATTATCTCTGTTTTTAAAAAATCCTACGAGTACGAAATCTAAAAATACCGATGATATAACTTGAATATGATAGTAACCATTTCATGGTCAAAGTCTAAACAGTATCGGGTTTAAAAAAATTATTCCCTAAACTATATAAAAGGTTTTCCAATACGAGTGTCACAACTTTAAAATGAGGCACAGTGATAACTAAATACAAGTGATAATCTGGCATTTTTTGTTTGATCTTGAAGAATAAATAATTTTTGAAATCAGTGTTCAATTATCCCCTCGGCTTCGTCTGGAGACTTAATTTTCGATTACTTTTTCACACATCGCGTGATATATTTTCTATGGTGCCTGAATGTTTCGTTTTCAAGGCCAAGAATTGTTCAAGATCTATTCTTGTAAGCCAAAGATTTAACACATCCAAAGACGTGACATCGCATAATCGGTGGCCAGATACATTACCATTTTGTAAAAATCCAGAGAACTTTTTTTGCAATAAGTCGATTGTTTGGCGAGATGTGGGACAAGTTGCACGCTCTTATTGTAATAAAATATTGTTTATATCCACATTTCTCAGTTCAGGCCATATTCTGTGAACATATTTATATAACGTTCGCCATTAAGAGTAGCATGATTTCAATCATCATCGTCAAAATAATAAGCCTGCAGTTTTACTCCTTCAGCCCAAAAACCTCACCAAACATTGACTTTCTGAGGATGAAGGGGTAACTCCTGAATCATATGAGGACTTTTATCGGACCAAATGCTACGGTTATGTTAGTTGGAAAATCCATTAAGCCAGGAGTGCACTTCAAAGAAAAAGATTATTTTTTCCCCATAGTGGGGATCGCCTTCCAACTACTCTAGAGCCCAATTCGTGTGTCAGTGTTCGCTATTAAATTTCAAAGCTCTGACACTATTTACTTGAAAACTCGTTAAAATATAACCATATATTTCTCCTCTTCCAGGTGGCATCAGAACTAGTCTTCAGAAAGATATGGAAGATAAAACAATTTTTGCATACCATCAAGAAAAGAGATTTGCTGGACAGTCCTACTTTCAGGTGTTCAGTCAATGGAGTTACCACATTCTGGAATATTGCTGTCCGGTTTTGGAAAGGTAATATATGATATGCAAAAATCTCTCATAATAAAAGTAATAACGTTATAATTATAATTAACGTTAATAAGTTTTTAGTTAAAAATTTCTCACTTTAGACTTGTTCCACTATCAAATATTGGGTACACCAACTATGTTTTTTTTTTAATTTAATGGATTAATTAATGTAATTGAGTTTTCTGAATGCTTATTATTATGGCTTCTACGAAATGCCTTAAACCACCTAAAAAAACATTTTGTGTAGCTCATTAAACTGAGGAGAATAAATATAAAACTTTTCTATTGGAAGCTTTGGTGTGAAACACTAAACTCGAAGAGATTTACCACTAAACACCTAATAACTGTTTTTTTAATTCGATCTCTTTTGATCATCTTCTGATGATGTTAACATGATTAGCGGAACGCGCAACGAGAAGTTTATTTACTGTTATTTGCTATTTGGTGGTAAACCTCTTCGAGTTTGAGCTCCATAACTTTCACAAATCTTTCTGAGAATGAAAGATGAGAGCAATTTAAATTAACCAATTTTAAAATCATAAAAGATTATATCACAACAGACTTCTCGTACCTATGACTCATAGCATGAAACTTATCGGCTGCTAAATAGTACTGCAAGATACAACTATGGAGTTCCACACATGCGCAATGAAAAGTAACTTTATATAAGAAATATTAAGAGGGATAAACTATTTAGCTTAAAACCAGAAAGAAAGATGACCTGCTAACCCTCATTTCTAACGTCTGATCTAGTTGAAAAATCGAAAATAATAGAGCTTATTTTAAACTCATACTTAATATTTATTTTTTGTGATTTTGTCAAAAATCATACCAAATTTTATATTTTATACATCTAATTATCTTTCTTTATTTATTAAAATCTCCAATGTTATAAGAAATATTATATTAGCATGCCTATAATTTTAAACATCCGTCTAGAAACAAGGAAAACTGCACTTTAACACTTGGAACGTGTCTATAAATAAGTTCTTTGTGTTATAAAGAATCTAAAAATCATATTTCCTGGTTTTATTCTCTACCATCACCTTTCTCAGAATTATTTTGTTTAAATTACTTTTTTTTATAAGTAATTAAATAAACGCTTTGTCAGAAAGCAATAATTGTACACATAAATTATTTCGATATTTATATTTTGTAATTTTAAAATTTATGTTTAAGAAACCAATAACTTATAGCCTTTGGTGTAAAATATTATACAGGAACACTTTTCAAGAAAACACCAACTAATTTTTCACTCAACATATTACTATAGATTTTTTTTCACAATTCTGGCTGCTTTTTACAAACTCCCTCGCACTCTCCCCTCCATTTCTTATACTCAAGTATTTTGAATTCGATTGCCATCAATTAAGTGATATTGTTTCATATTCAAATGCATCACGTCATTTCTCAACTACTGTCTATTCTAGTCATGGGTTGATCTTTTAATGCTTCATTTACCTTCTTTGAATATTGTGGAAAGTTTACAAATCCTTGTTCCTTATATAAAGTCATTATATATTAATTATTTGTAGACATAGTTAACATTTAATCCAAAATTTTAACATCAACAATGTTTTCTTTTTAGGTGCCAATGGTAAAAAAGTAACCAACCCATTAGTAGTTTGCCTTAATCTCACTGGTTGCGAGACTGAGGAAACTGGTCAGGCCAGAGTGCGTTTCCAGTTTGGCGTGTGGGACGCCCATATTAAACATTGGGAATGTTGTCCCATTTCCAGCGTCGTCCTTAATTTGCAAAATACGAAAGAACTACTTTCGGTTGGTTACAAGAGCTTAGGCATCTTGGACCGACACATCGATACCAGTAAGCGTCATTTTGGTTCTTTGAAATGTGTTTTTAGTTCTTTCTTCTCGAATAGATAAAGACATAAAAATCATGGTGAAGATCCAGATTATACAGAGCGATGAAGAAGTTCATAGTTTGTCGCAAGACATGGCCAGGTTAATGACTTCTGACGATAGCAAAGATACCCTGTTGGAGTGTTATTGCGATTCAGAAAATAAAGCAAATAAGCATATTCCTATCAAGGTTCATAGTTGGATCGTTAGGACAAGAAGTGAGAAACTGGCAAAGAGATTAGAAGAATACAGTGATGAAAATAATAAAGTAAGTGTTAACCAGCTTAATTTTTCCGGAAATATTTGCACTTTATATAGTAGGGGTGTCCATAAATAATGTCGTTTTTTGATACTGTACAAATTTTTTTTTGAGAGTTTATACAGTTTTTATCTACGTTATTGACAATCTTCGCCCATGTCTCAGACAAACTTTTTATTCCATTATTTTAAATGAGGATTATTTTGAAGAAAAATGTTCTTCAAGTGGAATTTTGACAGTAGGCATCTTTTTTCCAGTTCCAGTTGCAGATATTTACGCATGGAATTTTATTTTCAACTAAAAGTTAATATGGCATCCACATTTCTTCTCTTGGCGCTTTGTTCAGTTGTTCAACAATACCATTGTATTGTAAACCATGAAGTTTTAAGGTTTGTGGCTAATTTTAGGATGGTTTGTGTGGGATCAGCTTCAATTTTAACCAAAAAGAGATCTTTATCAAACTCAACAATTCTTCCAAATTGTATACCGTCAAAGGAATTAAAATCACCGTTGTTCAGTTTTTTAATAAATAGCATTAATGGTATTACACACATTTGCTCTTCCAATCTTATATGGTTCATCTAATTGTTTTGAAAATTGAACAATAACCACACTAAATATCCACACTAAATATTTAATTAAAATATAGGTTATGCCATATTAAGTTACATTATTGTCGACAAATGGCGATATTTTTAAAATTAATAAAAAACAGTTTACTTATGGATACGATACCTCTATTATATCCTAACTGTGTTCTGTAGTAATTATATTTAATTTAAAAAGCGACTAATCATTAAAATAAAGGCGTAGATAAATTAGTAAAATTCTTTAAATTGCACTAAACTGACAAGGTTAACAATTAATTTTATAGGGATTAAAAGTTAAATAAATCTTAATACATGTAACGTTGCTATACAGAGATAAACATTAACTAGTCATATTGCCAAATTCCAACATTACATTAACAATACGCGTGTAGATTATTAATCAACAAGTATTGTGGTTAATTGAATACAATATAAACTATGAATTTGTTAATCCATATTTATTACTTCAATCTTTGAATCAGCTTTTATAGCTGATATTATGGATAACCTTTAAAACTAAAATTGTTTTTATCACGTTTATTTATTTAAAAAGCTGTTCCGTAATTTCAAACAAAATAATAAGAAAAAGCTACACACTGTCGATTGGGCGAACATGGGACTTGAGGAACTAACAAGAAGTGTAAGGAAAAGCTATGATGGTAAAAATCCATGATTTTTTGCCACCGAAATAAACTGATATGAATCATATTATGTTCAGTTTAATTTAATTGTCAATCGCCAATAGCAGATATCAAAATATGTTCTTAGAAAAGTATCAGTTTTCATCTTCAATTTGCATTTAAGTAGTTAAAATATATATTAAGCCTTAATTCTTATTAGTAATCGTTTAATTTTTGATTAACTTTAGCCATCATCGACAGTTTCTTATGTTTTTATAGATCTCTTTTTGTCCCTTTACCTATTAATAAGGCCTCCCTCTACATCAAACTCTCTATCTAATATTAAACCAGCTCTAGTCTATTATATTACTTGTTTTATTATATCGACCGATTCCATTTTCTTTTCTCAATAATAGTTTTATAGTTTTTTTTATTTGACCTAAGCCTTTAGGTCTTTATTGGTATTGACGATGAAATAGAAAAGCTTATTTATTGGGGGTTATTGTTCGGGTTTTCTTTTTTTTTGTAAGACTATGTAAAAGCTAAGGGTTTCAGAGTTACCAAAAAATAATTCATTAAGAGGTCACAAATTTAGACCATAACCTAGACGAAACAATTATTTTTTTAACATAATTTCCTAAAATGTTAATCCGGTTGGTATACCGATAACCAAAAGGAATCGCCGTTCTTTAATGTATTTTTGCCCTGCCATTCACTCACATGAAAGTTAGTTTCCTGTGAATTATTTTATTTTATGGAGTTAAAAATAATCGCGGCATGTCAGATATGGAGAATAGGGATACTACTCAAGTATTTCAAACCCAAAGTTGTAGATGAAAACTAATTTAACTAAATTCCTCGGCTCAATTTCTCCTGCACCCTTTCTTTTATTAGTTTACGAACTTTCAGTCAACTTAATATTGGTGTGTTCATATAGTAAATGCCGCTTCACGGCGGTGACCTCTTATGTCACCATTCCATACGTTCGATTTTAGATAGAAGTGATGCATCCAGGGTTTGTTATACGTAGCATTTTCTTTATCATCAGTGTTTTAGGTGCAGGTTCAGAATTTTTTTTCGAATTTAAAATTCCATGAAACATGTTTTACAATTATTTGATATGAAAGGGCAGAATCGTCTAAAACATGATATGTAATTTTGCAGAAATACTTTCAATACAATTCAAAAATCAATTTTTAAATAAATGTGTCTCGATATAAATTTAAATTAACAAATTTTGAATTGAAATATTGTATAATATCAATAAATGGCAGTTCTACAAAAATCAGGCTACTGTGATTAATTCATTCATTTAAAGCGTAAATTAAAAATTATAATTTCACGAATTTTTTTTGTTTCAGAAAATGAAATACCTCTTATCTCTACCAGAATACTCATATGGGGTAGTTTGTGAATTGATTAGGTATATCTATACCGATAAGGTAGATTGTGCAGACAAATATGCCCCCAAACTATTACCAATAAGTACCATATATCACTTACAAGGTACTGAAATTATCAAATTAAGGACTATAACAGTTTTTATATCGTATTTTTGTTTTAGGTTTAAAAGGTCTTTGTGAACGGCATCTAATCGAAAGTTTGACACCTAGCAACGTTGCCAATATTTTACTGCTTGCTGACCAATGCCGGTGTGAAAACCTGAGGAAAGCAGCGTTGCATTATTGTGAAGAATCTGAAGAAATAAAGGGCAACTTACATATAGGTATGTAATTGTATGGGTTATATCTTGTTATACGGAGGTGATTCGAGAAGGTCTGACAAACAAAACACAACATTTACAAACTGGTTCATGATGAAGTAAAACTTTCTTTTTCGCCAAATGCAGCCATTTTTTCTAGATATCATCACTCAAACACTGCAATAAGTTCGCTTAATACTCACCGTTGATTATTTTTCCTTTCTGAAGATAATCAATGATGATTTCTTCGTCTCAGATGTGAAGTAATGGACCCATATTTGTAATAAAATGAAATTTCATTATAATAGCGCCTTCTATGTGTCAAGCTGTGAACTTTTCCATATATATATATATATATATATATATATATATATATATATATATATATATATATATATATATATATATATATATATATATATATATATTCTAATTAGCAAGATGATTTTGTCTAACAGTGTTGTCATATTAAAATTTCTTCATCTAGCTAGGACACATAAAATATCTATATGTATCAGAAACAATATATATTTATATCTTTCCTTACAGGTGGAAGAACCTTAGCTTGGAGAGTTATGGAAATGGTAAATCCGGACTTATTCATGGAAGCCTGCGAAAGTATAGGCAGTTCTTCCAGTAATTTAGACAGTAGTGGGACTCCAAGGGGTTCATGGAGCGACTGAACTAACATAATTTTTATTTACGATGAAAGTACAAATGATCATTAATTTAGATTTAATGTATGTAAAGTATTTGCCTGACAGTTTTTACTATTTAAACTAATGTGTCTTAACGTGGTTTAGAATTTTTTTAATTATAAAAAAGAAAAATATTTTTCTCTATGTGATCTGAGTAAAAATATTATAAAAATTTAGATAGAATAACATTATATTTTTTAACTTTTTTATTTAATATAATAAATTTTTAGATAGAATTGAAATTACCAACTAGATGCATTTTATATACTTAAGATTATATTTATTTCCACATAAAAATTGTATATATGAACTAGGATAGTGAAACTATATTTATATTAAATATAGATTTTATTTATTTTAATATTTGCTTTTAATTTATTTTACTACAATTATGGTGTGAAATGTCATTTTATAATAAAATAATATATACAGTACAATGAGTTATTCATATTCAAACATAATACAGAAAACACTTCAAAATTAGAAACGTTCTCAAGATTATATTTTATTGAGTATTTCGAGTATCACAATACTATCAGAGCAGGACATGAAACAACAGATATTTTATTATCCCTATGTCAGATACAAGAAAAATGCCGAGAACAAAATGAATGCCTATTCGTGGCCTTTATGGCCATTTATTTATCTTGTGTGATCTGACTGCGTTGATCGGAATATAATATGGAAGCTCTTGGACATCATAAGATGTCCACCTTGGTTGGTGCATATGACTATACTTCTGCACAATGGCATAAATGTAAACGTTCTGACACAAGTGGGTGAAACTGAATCTGTTGAGTTTAAGAGCGGCGTTATGTAGGGCTGTGCGATAGCAAATCAAAGGAGGTTAGAACTGTAGAGCTGCAGAATGTGGATGACTGTGCGGCGTCGTTACAAATGGTGCTGGTCTTAGTTAGTGAAGCCAACAATGCGTTCAGAGTTTAAGACAATAATGAACAAAAAACGAAAATATACAAACTGCTCCATATTCGGACAAAGGGAGAGCTGATATTGATGTGAATGGTCAACCACTGGCAGAAGTAACGTGCTTCCCGTATTTGGGAAATCAAATTTCCTTCTCTGCCGACATGCAAGAAGATGTTATATATAGAATAAAGTATGCTGGTACCAATTTTGAACGTCTAATGAGAGGGCTGTTTAGTAACCGAGCCTTAAATGAATACAATAAAACCAATGTTCATAATACTATAATAATTCCCACTCCTCTGTATGGAGCTGAATCCTGGGTCCTGTGGCGAAAGCAAATAAAACAATTCAAAAGATTTCATCAAGGCTGCCTCCGGAAAATCTTGAGAATAAAATGGCAAGGCAATCAAACCAATGTAGATGTACTTGAAAGAACCAGCAGTTTGAGCATAAAATCTCAAGTCATAAAAACTCAACTGAAATCGTTACATTGCCAAAGGATGTTAGACACTAGGTGACTGAAACAGATCCTCCAAAACGAATTAAAGAACAAGAAATGAAACCTGGGAGGTCCCAAAAGAAGATACAGAGACGTCATAAAAATGGCCTCTAAAGAATATCATGCACGTGTTGGCTAAAGTCCAAACAGGCTTTACTGCATGTACAAATTTTGTATCCTCGTGACCTTAAATATCCAACATGCGGCTGGGCATTCATGAGCTGGGTTATATGAGCCACCCTAAAATAATATAATATATATGCAATGTACGATTTCCTTGGACAGCATCCAATGAGACAACAGCAGCTGAGTATCACGTACACCCAACCGCTGGGTTCCACAATCTCATATGGAACACAAGCAACCCGTCTCCGCCTAAATCAGCATTTTGTTAGGTGCTTGACTGGGGACAAACCTCACCCATCCCATCACTGCTATATAGTCATATATATGACTTTTTTTAGTGCGCCTGAAGTTTAAATTTCAATAAAATAACCAAATTAGATGCCTTTTTTGATACTATTTATTTATATGAAATAGCATTCAGTGGCATTAATGTTTGAAAACAATTTCAGACAAATAGCGTCAATAGTTACCTTCCAAAGCGTCAATAGTTGCTACTTTATTGGCATTGACCAAATATTTCGCATAACCCCAAAGAAAATAATCTAAAAGCGTTAAATCATACGACCTTCAATTTTCCCATTGAATTGTTTCCTCAATAAATCGATTGTTGCGTTGACTGTATAACACTTGGATCCGTCCTGTTAGAGCCGTACCTTCTCCAGATCAATATCATACAAAATTACATAATAATTAGTCATCGCTCTGCAACGATCCCCAAGAAATGTAACATGCTTTACCGCTTGATTTTTAAAGAAATACAGTTCAGTGATGCCACTGGTGTATAATACAACGGTAACTTCGACAATTTTGAAGCATTGCTCTGATGTTAAACGTTCCATGATGATTTGTCACACGCGCAAACTCACGGTCCGTTTGACAGCAACCTGTACTGGAAGTTCGAACATACTAAAAAAATAACCCGTTTTTTAGAGAAAGTCGTAAGTATGTTACATCGAATATTTTCATGGATTGTTGATAATGTTCCTAAATCATTCCAGGTGTCGATCCATTCGTTCTGTGAAGAGAGACGACGTTTCGCCAAAATCTCATTTGTGATGTTTGGTGTGAAGTGTTGTTCGCTTGGCGTGAAGAGTCCAACTCTGTTACAAGTTGCGCAGTACTACGGAAAACATGTCATTCGGTCTTTTGTTTTATTGTAGGGCATTAATTGAAAATAAAATTAATATTTTTATAACGTTTTATTACATACATTTCAGCATGAGTTTTTATATTTCTAAACCGGTTAGGAGCAGCTTGTCCATATATAAGAAGTATATATACCGAATACAATTTTGGTTTTAAGTGGAACTTAAATACACATACTGAAATAATTGTTGTCGTCAATACCCTTTGTCATCGGGATCATCTCATTTAGTCAAAGCGACGTTGCCGTGTCTATTTTGGCGGATGTATGGCATGATTCTTAATTTTTTAAATATAAAATTGTTTTAATAATGTGCATTAGTTTATTTGTGATTTATTCATTAAATAATTACCAATTTTTATTTGCTAGATGATTTTGCACAAATTGGCTTAAAATGATCACACTTTGCTTTGCTTTTTTTTCACGGAAACCATTAGGTTTTTGACCCTTGTAATGAACTTTATCCTTTCAAATGATGATTTCATAATGATCGAAATCGTGCTATGGGAATATAACAGAATATTTTTTATTTCAACTGATGAATGTTGATATGAACAATGTGTTATTTGTCACACATCTCGGCAGACAATCGATTTATTACAAAGACGTTTGGTTTCGCAAAATGGTAATGTAAACTGGCCATTAAGATCATCCAATCTCACGCCCTTTTTGTGGGGTTATGTTAAATCTTTGGTATGCAGGAATATATCCCAAACAATTCTTGACCTTAAATGAAACAGACAGTCTACCATTGGAATATAACACGCGATATGTGTGATAGAGTAATCCAAAACTGAGTCTCCAGAATGCATTCCACTAGGCGAAGCAAAAGGAGTCATTTAAACGACATTATTATCAATACATAATGCCATTAATTGTTCTTCAAAATAAAATAACAATTACCGGATTATCACTTGTAGTTTTGATTATGCCTCGTTTTAAAGTTCTGACACTCTTACTGGAAAACTCTTTAGAATATGTATAGTATGCGTGTGCGGGCGACTACAAGTCGTGTTACCATTTCACATTACTCTGTTGGAGCTAAATGAACACTTTATAATAAAAAGTGAATTATACAATATAATGTTATATAATAATTAAAACTTTTGGTTAATAATTAATTACTAGAACGGTCCTGAACTGTTTAAGTGGGTTTTTAAAACAAATTATGTATCATCGGAGGAGTCGTTAATGCCACATTAAATTTTTTTTTTTATTGTTCCCTGTGATGTTTATAAACCAAGCGGTAGGAGGTGCATTTGTTTATTCACAAAATCCAGATGCATATAATAAAGAGATAAATTATCTATTAATCATTATCTGAACTATCATAGTCTGGAAACCAATTCTGTCGTTATAAGGAAATGTGGGTTTAATAACGTTGGCTTTACAGGATATACTAGAATAGGATTTGGCTATTTTTGATTTCTTCATTTTTTTATATCGACATAAATACAGATAAAAGACTATTTCGACCCTCTTATATGAGGATTCTTCGTTCTGTACGATGATTAGTCGTTAATTTTTTATGTCCTGACGTATTTATTTCAAGAAGATGTTCTTGTGTGCTGTCTGCTGAATTTTTCAGTTCGTTTGTCTTTTTCACCAGCATACTTTTGGTAGTCACTTAGGATATATTTTGCATACATGGAAAAGTCTCTGAGGTTTGCACTTTTTAATTTGTCCTTCAACTGTTCATTTTGACAACTATGGTAAAGTAAAATCCCCAATATCTGGCGTAATCATTGCATTTAGAAGTATATATAGCATAGTCATATGTAGCACAAGGTAAGGTTAATAATATTACAGTTTAAATGAGCATATATAGCGGTATACCATTCAGATATTTACAATCGTCAATTTGTCCTAATCATTCATCAGACACACATCGAGTTGTTAAATCTCGCTCGTAAGATTCGGACATAAAAAATCAACTACTAATCATCACAGATCGACAGAAGTGGAAGAAAATAGTTCATGAAATCGAAATCCATTGGCACCGATAGCTATTTATATCCTGAGAAAGCGACACGTCCAATCGGCAACTACTTAGCTAAGGAAGAAAAGAAAAAAAAAACGAAGAACTCTCATATAAGAGGGTCGAAATAGTCTTTTATCTGTATTTATGTCGATATATAAAAATTAAGTAATCAAAAACAGTCAAATCCTATTCTAGTATTTCCTGTCAAGCCATCGTTATTAAACCCACATTTCCTTGTAACGACAGAATTGGTTTCCAGTCTACGATAGTTCAGATAATGATTAATAGAAAATTTATCTCCTTATTATATGCGTCTGGATTTTGTGAATAAAAATAAATACACCTCCTGCCGTTTTGTAGGTGGACATAGTGTATAACATTAACACCTGCTATAAATTTTCATTGTTTTGCAAATTTTATAAACATCACAGGGAACAATAAAAAACTATTTTTAATGTGACATTAAAGACTCCTCCGATGCTACATAATTTGTTTTAAAAACCCACTTAAACAGTTCAGGACCGTTCTAGTAATGAATTATTAACCAATAGTTTTAATTATTATATAATATTATATGGCATTATCTACTTTTTATTATAAAGTATTTATTTAGCTCCAACAGAGCAATGTGAATAGTAACATGATTGGCAATCGCACTCACTACGCATAATATACATAGTCTAAAGAGTTTTCCAGTAAGAGTGTCGGAACTTTAAAATGAGGCATAATCATAACTACAAATGATAATCTGGTAATTATTATTTTATTTAGAAGAATAAATAATGGCATTATGTTTTGGCTATGATGTCGTTCAAATGACCCCTTCGGCTTCATCTAGTGGAGTGCATTCTGGAGACTCAGTGTTGGATTACTCTTTTTTTACACTTATTACATTACACTTTTTGAGACAATTTTAGAGTTTTTGGATGCTATAAAGCCAGTTTTAAAACAAAACTTTAATCAAGTGGAAACCAGATATTGTTTATTTAACAGATTTGTTTAATAAATTTAATGAGGTTAACCTGCAATTACAAGGTGACAGTCTTTGTTGTCAGAATTAAACTAATGAAGCAAAACATTGCACGGCGCGAATGTTTCCAATTTCCCAATTTGTCACAGACAAACTACCAGGATGATACCAGGATGTTGACAACGTTCAACATTTAAATGTTCTTCACGCAGACTTTGAAACTGGATTTGAGGATGTTTTGACTATAGAAATTCCACAGTGGATTATCAAGCCATACGGTGACTGAAGAAACGAATGTCATATTACTGATCGGAATAAGCGCTAACGAAAAATTTAAGGTAGAGTTCAGAAAGGGATATCAGCAATTTTGGTTTCAGAGAGACATTTCTGTTACTTATCCTGTATTATGAACTATCGCGAGAAAGTTTTTGATAGCTTTACCATCTTGATACCTCTCGGAAAGGGATTTCAGCGCGGTTGCCAATCTTACAATAAAAAAGAAACATATTGGAAATCATTGACCAAGCAGATTTAAGGTTAAATCTAAGTAAATTGAAGACAAATATTGAAACCTTGTTATTAAAACATCAGGTTATCCCTCCCATTAAAACCATTTAATTTTTGTGCAGTTATTTTAGTTAATAATTTGACTCAATTTTCATTTTATGTCGTTTTAATTAAGTCTATATAATTTAATGTGTTTTTTTTTAAGTTTTTCACTCTGTAGTGAAACCTATAAAATTGAGTAGCACTTGTCAGCTGTCAAAAACACATTGGAACTTAATGAATTTCTAAGAATTCAATATTCGAACGGTTGGGGGTCTATCCAAAACAGCAAAAATTGGGACGTGGTCTACGAGACAAAAAAGTTTGGGTCCTCTGCTTTAGATGATAATATTGAATTATAATCAAAATTTTTTTTTGGAGAGAAAAAAGTAGTAGTTTTTGAAAGGTAAATCTTAAAACTACTACTAGCGATGGCAAATAATTTTACACTTTCGAGATCTACGGCTCGTCATCATGTAGATTCATTGGACATTTTAGACAGAAGTTTATAATACATTTTTTCGTCACTGCTCAAAATGTTTGTTATTTATCTCAAATTGAAATTGCGGAAATATAAAATCCTCGCCAATTACCCGAAAATTTTCTTCTACCGTATTTATATTTTTTTTTAATAAAGTATTTGGATTATTTTTTTAATCACCCGTTTCTCTGAAGCATTTTATTATATATTTACGTGTTTACTGTCTAAATATCTTAAAAAAAATAAATATATCATGTTCTGAAGACTAATTTGCAGTGTTATAAATTTTGTGCTATTGAGTGTGTCTAATCGTTTAGTACGTACAATGGTTGTCATTTGATAGAGTTGTGTGATTAATTTAACGTCTTGTGGGAAATTACTGCCGCTGCAAGATACTTTAAACCATCTAAAGATGGCCTTTTGTGATGCGGTTTGGTCACCAAACGCTGCAGTTTGATCACCAAATGCATTTGGGCTAAAAATTAGTTAGACGATTAAAACTCGGTAGTATCCAATGCCCTACTTAACGTTCGTTTGAAAAGTTCTTGACCTAATACAGAGATGGCGCTGGTACGACCTAATGGCTATAACAATTTTCCAGTGTATTCGTTAGATGGTGTGCTACGAAGTTTCAGACTCTTGCGTTTACTTGCTTATTTGTGGCGATGTAGTAAAGCAAATAAGTATTGCCATTTTCTGAAAATTAATATTAAGTACTTTATTTTATGTAGTTTAATCCCGACGGATATACAAACAGAGTTAGATTCCACTTTAAAGGATTTTTCCCTCTTTGTTTTCGAGAATAAAAGTGTGAAGTTAAGTGAAATTGAAGAGTTGTTATTCAGGCTAAACATCCATGTCAATAACAAAGCGTTCTATGACCAAGATAATGCGCCTTAGATTATGTCAAAGAAGAAAGACTTATGTTTCGATGTTCGCATATTCTCGAAAATTGTATAACAAAAATAAACTGTTGATTTTCAGTTTACTTTCGTATCTGAAGAAAGCACTGTGTGCTGCGACAATTGTCATACAATTTTCGAATATAGTGGAAATGTAGACATAAGATTTTATTTTTATGACTTCTTCTTCCTAAAACTCAAGAAATAATTCGCCGTATGCTTAAAATTGGAAGCCAAAGCTGAAACTATTGTATATTTTGCAGACTAGGGTATTAAAGATCGCTAACATCATTGGTCTAAATGTATCAAATTTCAAAATGAAAAATAACAACAAATCTTTAAAAATCTTGTTTTCTTTGTCAGGCTAAGAACTTTTCAAACGATCCTCGTATAATTATTTTAAAAGATAAAGTGGTGTAACAGTATATGATATTATTTTGTTTCAACTCTAAGAAGTCTTTATTTGAACAATATTATACTTTGACGAATATTTAACTACCAACTCTCAGTTAGTTAATGTGTGTTAATAACTTTAATGATAAAAACCACTGCCAAACTTTATGCTTGATATATTTTTCCTTTAATTGTAACGATTGCGGTTCTGTTCATCGAAAAATAAAAAAAGAGCGTGAGTGTCGCGGCCAAAATTAACGCCTCCATCAAAATCGACCAATTTCTACTTAACACAGGTGTTTCCTGTATGAAAACATTGTGTAATATCAGATATATGCATTTTTTTTCTGTTACAAAATTAGTTAAAACGATAACTGGTATAAAACATCAACAGTTCCTAACCAGATATTAAACATATAAAAATATACGAACAGTTTTCTTTTTCGGGCCTCTTAGCCATATTCGTAACATTTATTTATCATTGTTTTAACTGATTACCGAATTGTTAATGTGATCTTACCAAATCAGGTATAAGTTTTCATTGAAATCTTTGGCTACTGTCAACTTTTATGGTTAGTTCAGACCAGCTGGTCAATCTTTTGATTTGTTTCTTTTTTATATTAATCCAACTTAAAGATACCATGTTTGTATTTGTTAATCCTTTTAGCCAAAATAATAATTAATGGAGGGAAATGTTTTCGTTTTTAGAAGCAGATGTCGTTATGTTTGGTACTGTGATATTATTACTGATGCAATAATAAGAATTAATTTAAAAAGTTTTATTAATGAATGGGTATTACAAGTCAACAGCAAGCATATGTCATACCCAAATATGTAACTACATATGTGTGAGAGGCATGTAGCTCGAAAACCCATTTTGTGATATGCGAAACCTCTCATACTTATTGTATAAAAGGTTAAAAATTGTTATTTAAAATCAATTTTGTACCTTTTTTAAATTACAATTATATATATATATATATATATATATATATATATATATATATATATATATATATATATATATATATATATATATATATATAGGTTCCGTAGGAGGCGAGATCCATTTTTGTAATACCGCGCTTAAGCCGAGATCCTTTTTTAAAGAAGAGATCCGAAATCGGACCTCATCATTTTTCGCGTGTATATAGTTACCATTCGAATCAGTGCGTCCTAAAACGAATTCTGACGAATTTTATGTTGGAGCTCAAATTTCGCATTTTTTATATCTTTTATACTATTGAGGTTACAGTATATCATTATGGGTGGCGCCAACATCATTTGTAAACAGGTGTCTGATTATTAACAAAGACGAGATCCGACAATCGCGCAACACAGCCAATATAAATTCTTATGTGACAAAGCTTGCGTTGCAGTTTTGGTACTCTGATATTTATCTTTTAAAGTTGGTCTTGAAAAATTGTTTATTTTATTTTTATTATTTCTTTATGTTATTATTGTGTAGTGCTTGTAAATACTATAAATAGTATATGTTATAAAAAGTAACATAATGTGTTTCTCGTCAATTGAAAAAAAAATCAAAATCTTTTTTGATTTTTTTTAAATTTTTTTTTTAATAAAACATTATAATAAAAAAAAACGAGGGAAAAAATATCTGGTATTATGCAGCACCTAAACTATTTTTGTAAAGCCAATTATTAAATTGAACTCACCATAGTAAAAAAATAACTGGTTATTGGATTTAAATAAATATAAAAATTGAAAAAATCTTTTGTAGTTGATATCTAAAATACAATAACACGTCAATAAATCCCCGGTCTGACACTATTTTTGCAAATTTCGACTATATTCATTAATATATTTTCCTTGAGGAGCAATACTATCATTCCAATGCTTTTCTAACATTTCTACACCTTTTTTAATAGAACTTTGCCTTTTAAAATAAACTTCAGTTTCGGGGATTACCTGTTTATTGGAGCGAAATTTCTTCTCAGCGAGCTTTTTTTTGACATCTGAAAACACATAATAATCGCTGGGGCCTGATCTAGAGAACACGCTGGATGAGGAAGCAATTCGAAGTGCAATTCATGCAATATAAACCTCGTTGCCAACGATTTATGACAAGGTGCATTGTCTTGTTGTAACAGTACTGTTTTTATTCATTTGGAACCTTTTTGATCGCATCTCGTTTTTCAAACTCACCAATAACAATATATAATATTCGCTGGTTGTACCCTTCTCGAGATATTCGGTAAACAATATCCCATGTGCATCCCAAAATACAGAGGCCATAACCTTGCCTACCGACAGTTGTATTTTTGGTCGCTTTGAATGGCTTTCACTGCCTGATGTCCGCTCAGTTGAATGCCAATTTGACTTCGGAGTGTAATTATGGATCTGTGTTTCATCCATTGTCGCATACCGCATAAAAATATTATTTTTATTTCATTTAAACATCTCCAAACATTTCTCAGAATGATTAATACATTGTTGTTTTTGATCCGATATTGAGTAATCGCGGAAACCATTTCGATTGCAATTTACGCATTCCCAACAGTGCGTGCAAAATGGTGCAAAACACTTCCTTTCAATATCTTCATATCAGCTATCTCTTGCAGTTTTAATTTACGGTTTTGCGAAATAATTTTGTGAATTTTTCTGATAGTGCAACCACGTCATTTGGACGTCCAGAGCGTCATCGGTGATTGTACGGTCACGTTTGAATTCACCATATCAATACATTATGGTTGATTTTCCAGATCAGAGACTGGGTAATGTTTATTAAGCCATTGTTTTGCTTCAACGGTATTTTTCTTCATCAAGAAGAAATACTTAATCAATACACGAAATTTTTTTTTTTTAAATTTTTTTGAAAATAACAAAAGTGGCGTCACTTAAGTCACAAGTCAGAAACTAGTAGACAGATTGTTATGAAATTTTGACACATACGTTTGAAGGTTAGCACAATCGACCAGTGACCATCTAACATATATGTCAAACCGGGAACTTATTGACTCATATAGTATATGAATAGATTATCTTTCTCACAAAGTGATTTAACTGATTTGTAAAAGACCAGCTAATTTGGCTTTTGCAAGTAGGTCGAGGAAATTGTTGTATATATTGTATAGATTATAAGACATAGGGTTATAAGGCATAAGATCTATAAATAGTTCCCAAATTTTTATCAGTTGGGACGCTTTCTGAGAAAACGGATGACGGCTATGGTTCATTTAAGTTGAAAAGTACATATGTAAAACATGTTTATACAAATATAAAAAAATATAACATCATCAATATATGACTACAAAATATATGACTAATGACCTAAAAACTGATGATATAATGTTTGCAAGACGAGATTAGTCAATTTGATAATAATATCAAATCTTATAATCAATACTTACCCTCTGGTAATCAAAGCAAATCTTTGAAATTTAATATTATCGCATAAATAATAAACTGGAGAACATGAAATGGCTTCATTGATGCCGATGTATTATTGTTAGCAATTTTTACATCTCACAGGATATTTAAATTTTTTTAAACGATTCAAAATATTGTTTTTTATATCTTTATGGAATGATTTTTAAATAATTCTAATTTTTGAAAGCTTATGAAGTATTTTTGACACAATTTTTACCTTGACAAGTGATTACAACCTGTCTAGTCTATATATTACCATTATAAATAAGAAATAATAAATGTTGAAATGTTGAAATGTGAATACACAGTACAGCTGAAAAATTACACGCGTTTTTAATAAAAAAAAGCAATTAGTTATTTTGCCAAAATTATTTATTTTTATTCAAAATACATGCCTTCCGCAGCAATACATCGCTGAACATGTTCACCCAATGCTAACATAGAGTTTGTATGACATTTTACGAAATCGCCCTAGTGACCTCATCATGACATTTTGGACTTGTATAACACTGTCATAAAACGTTCTTTTCACGGCCAGTTTGGATTTCGGGAAAAGGAAATAATCACACTGAGATAAGTCAGGCAATATATAAGTCAGGAATACGGAGGATATTGAAGCGAAAAATCACGAACAGCGACGGTCCTGAGGGGTGCATTATCACGCAACAAAAATCAACTTCCCGGCGCTCGATATTTAGTACTCACTCGAACGATTCTCTTCCACAAACGCTCTATAACACCCAGATAAAATTTGACAGTTATATTTTGGTTCTGTGAAACAAATTGCCGAAGTATTATACCTTCAGAATCGTAAAAACAGATCAACATTGTCTTTTCTCCTGACTTCTGGATACGGAATTTTTTCGATTTCGGAGAGCCTGATTTTGGGGATTTCCTCGTAGTACTTTGAAGTTGTGCTTGAGGATCACACTTGAAGCACCAAGTCTCGTCCCCAGTTACAATCGATTTCAAAAATGTGCAGCTCCCTCTTCTTCCTCACGCCTTCATTTAAGGCGTGAGGAGGAAGTCGAGCACAGACTTTTCATCTATTTAAACACTTTGTCAACATTTTGTGAATCATGTATTTGGTCGTATTTAATTCCTCCATTATCTACTTCACAATCAAATGGGCATAGTAGGCGATCGTTTCACGCACTTTTTTCACCAACTCTTCGCGATTTTTGTTTGGTGGTCGGTTTGGTTTTGAGTCATCTTTTGAAGCATCACAACCGTTCTGGAATTACTTATATCACTCCAATACACGTGCAGGAGATAAGAAATCATCACAATAAACTTTTTTCATCGATTCAAATGTTTCTGTAAAAATATTACCGAACTTGAAACAAAATTTCATATTAGCTCTTTGTTCCATCGTATTTTGGTTACGAGATGACAACATCCTGACAACAGATACTGTCACTTTAAGCGCTATAACTTGACAATCCGTTGATCGATTCTAATGACGACAGTCTAATTTTATAGAGATTTATAGATGGCGTTAGTAGTTTTCTTTAAATTTAAGTTCTATTCATACCAACTAAAACAAGGTCGAAGCTTCAAAGTAGTCCTAAGAATAAATGGAGGAAACTGCTGGGTAACACGTCAATAACGGCTTTTATCACATCAATTATTGAATAAAGTTGAGGGAGCATAAATTGTAATAAACTGGGACTTTTTTGGATTTGGAACTGGAAATTTTAAGGGACGATATTACAAGTTATTTTTCATGTAACGGACCCCTAAGGCTAATTGCGGGGATGGGTGGGGCTCATTCCCAGTCAAACACTTAACTTTAACATACACATAACTTTTGTATTGTATTCTGTACGTGAATATCACGACTTGCTTCTTATTTTAGGAGAAGCTGCTGCCAACTAAATTAGCAGTATACCTGAACATTTTCAACATATTCGGTAAAATAAGTTAGAAAGGCAAAACAAGTATGCCAGGCTTGCTTAGACACAAATACTCTAAATTTTGAACATTTAATTAAATTAAACAATTAATAATTTGTTTCTTTATGTGACTTGAATCGTTTAAAACGTGTTTTGATGTGAATAATTAGTGCCAATAATTAACTTTGACATTAAATGATAGTATGCTTAAGTTTTCTTTTTTTTGTATAATAACAGACCAAATTTATGCACTATTGCACAAAAAAGCCCCAATGTTCACAGGTTTATTTTATAGTTATTGTCAATTCGGGAACTTATTTGTGTACCCTTATAAACTATAAATATACTACAACTACGAATGAATTAATTGATTAAGGTTACGTCATATACATATTAAATTTTCCTACATCATATTATCTAAAAATGTTAAAAATCTAAAAAATATATCTGTTGCACGAGATTAAATTTTCCTGCAGGGTCGTAAATGCTCTAAATAACTACTAAATCAATGCTTGTGTGGCGTAAAATTAAACTGTATGTCATAGCAACACCTGTCCAGTGGGTGCTTTCTCCATACATGGACACTGTTCAGCGGTAGCGTAGGAATGGTCCGTGACGTCACGGTACGACATAGACTTTATTTTTCGCCTGGAATGGGTGAACATCTGAATCACTGATCAATGGATGTCGGTGTCACCTTATTTTCGAATTAATACCAAACCTTTACAACTACGTTGCAAAAAAAAAATGTTTAATAACACTCTCTATTATACAGGACATCGTTGTGCTATTAGGTCAGTTTATTAGTTTATGCGAATTTTTAGCTTAGAATTAATACAGAAAATATATTAGTCGATATAGAAGTTATTTTGTCAATTATGTGTTAAAAGTATCTATAAATAATCTTGTTTTTTGACACTATACAAAATGTAATTCTGTTAAAGAGTTAAACAGTATTAATCTACAATATAATATCCATTGTTATTGACAATTTTCCCCCATCTCTCTGACAAACTTTCAATTCTCTTGTTGTAAAATGAGGCTGATTATGAAGTAAAATTCAGTGTTTATTCGAGTGGTCTTGATAGCTCTCGCATAAGGATTTTTTGATGGTGCAGTTTCAGAAAGATATATAGAGCGAAGATGTTTTTCTCTTTGTTTTTCCGTGGGTGATTCTGGTACTATGAGGTTTTGAATTGTTATTCTGCAGAATAACAACTTTTCGATTAATCAGTCTTGGACGTTATTGAATTAAAGCCTTTTTAAATTGAATTAAAGCCTTATTAAATTTTATAAGTATGTGGAGTGAGCACAATAAACACAATAATATTCAGTATGGGCACAAGAATATTCAGTATGAGCACAATAATATTCAGTATTTATGGTTTCATTAGGATTTAGAACCTCATAGTGAATAATTCCTATAAAATCCAACAATAGTGATACTTTTTTATGTTAAGGTAAAGGGTGTGTCAGAATGTTTTTCGTTTATAATACTTAAAAAATAAAACAGCAGAACTAATTCAAACTTGTTTAAATGATGTTAAATTATAGAGTAGTAATTTTGATTTATGAAAAACAACCATCCGTAAATGCACACCATCCGCTTCTTCACACCAATTTTGCCTGAAACAAAAATTTTCATTCGCTGGAACATCGCTCTTGGAATCGCGTGGATTTCGTATGTTAGTCTTTGCTTTAAAACATTTTAGTTGCGTGGTAATGGATTGAAAACCTTACTTTTTAAGTAGCCCCATAGAAAAAACTCAGCAGGTGTTAAATCTGGACTCCGCGGTGACCAGTTGATGTCCCCTCGGCGACTAATCACTCTTTCACCTAATAAATTGTGAAGAGCTGCTAAAGATTCATTCGTGACGTGGGAATCTATATTGTTAGGAAAATGTATTGTAGACACTCCAGTTTTGCATTTCTGAAGTCAAAAAAGTCCATATCATATTGCATTAACGATTGCAGTTAACAGTCTGAGCGCGACCACGGTTATCCTCAAAAAAGTAGGGGACGATAATCCCTTCGCTTGATATAGCAGCCTAAACGACAACCATAGGCGAGTGTAATGGTTTCTAGTGCAGTTCCAGCGGATTGTCGGAAGTCCAATATCTGCAATTTTGTTTATTCACGTAGCCTTTGATGTGGAAATTCTATTCATCAAAAAACCATATATTATTGAAGCTGCTAAAACGATGTTTCATTGTCCCGCAGAATTCGACTCATTTAGATGCATCATCGGGCTTCATCTCTTGCACAATAACAAGTTTGTAGGGGTAGAAATGTAAATATTTACAAATAATGTAATGAATCGTTGATCTGTGCAAATGTAGAGAATCTGTCGTAGAGTCCTAGAGACTGTCGTGGATCGTCTCTAATAGACTGGCGAACGCGGTCAATATTCGTGCCTGTTCTTGATGTCTAGTTGATTTATCCAGCATTGTATTTCCAGTCTCTTTAAACTTGCGCACCAAATGCTTGAGTAAATTCACACATGGTACATTTCTCATGCTCGCTAAATTAAAATGTGTCCTGTACAGACGTCGAATATAAGTGCAGGAATTGTTGTTTTTACAAAACGCTCGCACGCAACATGCGCGCTGTGGTCCCTTGAAACGATCCATCGCTACTAAACTTAAAAAGCCCATGAAGCGTTTAACACTACTCCACTCACCCTACTATTTGAGTTTGAATAATAAAAACCAAAAACATTCTGAGCCCTCGTTAGTTGTCTTGGTATTACCAATTTTTGCTTTCTTCTGTGGATTGCTATATAGGGGATCCACTTTTCATCTTCCGTAACAATTTGTTGGAAAGGAAAAGATATCTGCCTAACTTGGAAAAAAGCCCACTGAAGATGAATACCCGTTGAATTTTGCTTTTAACTAAAATTTGATATGGCACCCACATTTTTTCGTTATGTTTTAAAAACCGTGGTATTGTAGATGTTTTAAGTTTTGTGACAAACTCTTGCATGGTTTGTTTGGGATCAGCTGCAATTTCAGCCCTCAACAGATCCACATATTCAAAAAGATTGAAAAGATCACCGTTCTTAATTCTTTTAAGCCAAAGCTGATATATTTTGCTATTCAAGGCACCAGCATAAACAGCAAGAATGGCATTTGTTGTATTGTTATTTTTCGAGACTCATAAAGCATCAAATGTCTAATATGTAACTTATCCACACTTTGCTCTTCAATTCTCATAGGGTTCATCTAAAATTTAACATTAAGCACACTAAATATGAATATACCTAGAATTAGAATTAGAATATAGGTTAATATAGGTTTATACTACCTAGAATTAGAATTAGAATATATATTATATTAGAATATAGATTATATTATTAAGTTAAATTAATGTCAGTAGATGGCAATATGTTTAAAATTTGAAAAAAATAACATTAATTTCTATAATAATTTCACAATAAGCTCTATAGTCATTTTTCATTCTATTTTATTATTTGGAAAGTATTTATTTAATTATAATAACTAATTTTGTATTACAGTATAGATTCTCTACTTGATTTTATTTCATTTCTGCTGCTGTTTTGATATTTTGTTTAATAGTGCAATCAGATTCTTTAGAAACGAGCCCCTTTCTTTGGAATTTTACATGTTAATAATGGAATGTACTTGTAAGAATCTAGATCAGATGAGTACGGTGGTTAAGCAAACGCCTTTACGAGCAAATACAATAAATAAATACAAATTTTGTAAAAACACTGCATAAAATGCAGTCGAAGGATATTAAAAAATACCCAAATTGCATAGCTGCAAAAATGAACGAGAATAAATTCGACCTACCCTCTTTGGAAGCGTTCTTCGATGTAAACTAGCCTGATGGGTCTCGTACTTTAATTCCACGTTTTGTCGATTATATATTTTATATATATGTGACAAAATATTTTATTGTTTGTCTTTATAATTTATTATACATCAGTAAGAGAGTGGTGTAGCAACTCGAGGACAGAGTCAGAGAGAAAAACCATTTTTGAAGGGAATAGCTACGACATATAAAAAACGGTAACATATATACAGTGCGGCACAATAATCACAACGGCGAGATAGCATCTGAAAATTATATTTTATCTTTTATAACTGTAATAACCTCGATGAAAATTTCAAGAGACAAAACATATATTCTCGAACACGGGCCCCACCCATCCCTTCCATTGGAGGGCGCATGTTTGCACATCAAGAGACGAAGAGACCGTCCCCAGTCAAGTAATCAACAAAATGCTCATTTAGGCGGAGACGCAGGTTGTTGTGTGTTCTATGAAATTGTGGAACCCCGTAGTTGGATGTCTGATGACACTCAGCACTGTTGTCTCATTGGACGCAGTACAAAGAATTCTAACACTGGCACGGGCTGATTCGGGCATTCGGGTCTAATATATTTGAAAATGTCATGAGTCGATCAAAAAACTTTTGTAACGGTATCCCCTCCAGGATTGTCTGTTCTACCTATCATCACATCGCCTCCCTATATGGCCTATCCACCTCCATTTTAATTCCTTTTCCAATGATGTCACACAGTTTCGTTTGTTCTCTGATCTATGTGCAGGTTTTTCTTCCTGCTTTGTAATGCCAAGGATAAATCTTTCATGCACTACCCGAAGTTTTTGAACTAATTATGATGTGAGTATCCTTATATCATTACGCAGATAGGCAGGACGCACTGATGACAAATTTTCTCTGCAGACAAAGTGGAAGTTTGTTCTTAAATACCATGTTGAGCTTACTAAATGCCTACCAGCCACACTTAAAACGCCGTTCCACCTTATGGACGGTATCCCCCTCCAATGAATTCCTCTGCCCAAGATATATGCAGTGGCACACTACATACACTACAACATCCAAATCCAAGTCGATTAAAACATAAAATAACATAACTAATTCAGAACATAAGAGTTAATAAAATACCTAAATACATATAATGCAGCATCTGATTTGAAAATGTATCTTGATAAATGGATTGAGCAGAGGTTTATCGGTCTGAAAACTGGAGGAATTTGATGAGCTTTTAGCTAGTAAAAATCTGGTTCTACCGAAAGAACAACGTGTTGCACAAGTTCTTCAGGTGTCTTTTGAAGATTTGGCCATCCTAAAAATAAAAATCCAGAATAATTAAAGATTACTTCTTACATTGCTTTAACAAAATCATGTATAGTGTTATACTTATTAACCTTTAATCACTGATTCCCATGTTTTATTTTTTTCATTACCTGAATTCAGAAATTAGGATTGGTTGTGTTGAAACATTTAAAAGTATAAGTGATGATTATTAGTCAATCAATAATTGGCATCAGGGTTACTGTCATATTTTCAAATAGATGTTCGCACATTAGGTGTTCAATAGTATATATTCAAATAGGTGTTCGCACTCTTTGAAAATCCTAAATTGTTCTCGTCCTTATTATTATTTTAATTTGGAGTAATCATTCGTTAAGTATCGACCTTGTTCAAATACGTCACTGAATTTTAATGCTGCATACAGTAAATAATTTTCAATTGTTCTTTTGAGATAAGCTTATAACTGCATGTCTGGTGGAAACCGCAAAGTCTTCCTTTCATAAAATAGTTTAGATAACCTATCTTTTTTAACAGATATTTTTAAAATTTAACCCCTGATTCATAGGCTTAGTAATGTCTTGTGATAGAGTAGTTTGTAGTAAACAATTTTGATAACAAAATTATCCAGTCTATAACATATTTGTTCGTTTTTATTGAGTGGCCCAATAGGTACTTCGGGATTTGCAATTTTAGAAAAATGACATGCTTATTTATTTTATCAAAAAGTATAGACATGGCAGTTAGGTTTAAAAAATAATATTCTTCAAATGTTCCCCTCTGCTGTTTCTACAGATGTCCATCTTTTGCGTAAAATTGTCAAAATTAATTTAGCACAATTGCGGTTTAATTTCCCCAATAACTTGATGCATTTTTGCTTCAGGTATTTAATCGTCTGCAGATTTTATAATAGACTTTGTCGTTGAAGAAGCCCCACCGGAAAAAGTCGAGGAGGGTTAGATCGCATGATCTTGCAGCCCCCTGAATATCATTATTTTGAGAAATTACGCAGTAAGGCAAAGGTATCAGTAACAAATCCAAACTTTCCCTCACCGTATGACACGTATATGTTACATTTTTTATTTAACCATCAAACGTGAAAGAGTGAATAATTACCCAATTTAATCCCAGATTGAATTGCCAAAATCCCGATAACTTTCAATCTGAACTTCACCTTATTGTAACTCGGCGCTAGGTTAATTTTGCAAAATATTTTCAGTGATGATCGATACAATTTTGCATTCGTTTGAACCAATTTTCATAACACTTTTTCCATTCCGATTGAGGTATCTCCAAAACATGCCTTCTGAACGCATCAGTTTATTCGTCACGGACGGGAACAAAAATATATTATTGGATGCCAAATCAGGACTGTACGTCCTTGTTGTTCGATCCGATGTGTGACAGCTCGCGTTATCATGGTGAAGAATGATCCTGCGTCGCTGGTTGTTTTTTCTTATAATATTCAATTTCTGTAAATAGATTTGAAATTTCTATAATAATCTACTAATAAATAATTTATATTTTTGTAATTTTCTGTTTAAAAAAATATTCGTTTTTCCGGATTTTGATGATGTACCTTATATATAGGATGAAGCTGATAAATAGGAGCATTTGCTAAAGTTATTTACTAAAGTTATTTATAAATTTGGAAATGTTTTTGGATGGTATGTTGTAAATTAATTCAGTCTTTGGCAATTTACTTTTTCTTAAACAGTCGTAAATTTATTAGTGCGCACATTTGAATAATTCTAAATGTCGTCTGTTTGGTGCACTTATACCGAAAAAATCGTACCCATGGATAATATCCTTGTTTATATTAATAGGATGTTAGATGTTTATTGAAAATGAAGCCCCTATACTAGGTTATATATACGGTATTACTAAATAATATATATGGTATTAATTATGAGAGTAGGAAACAAGAAAAATAAACTGTAAAATGGACTTTAAGTAATCTGACACTTGTAGATAAGAAGAATATTAACTGTTATACATAGTACATTGAACAAATTGTGTTGATCTTTCTAACCAACAAAACTCAAACGTGAATTTATTACATTTAACATGTAAATACAGTCACTGTTCAGAAAACAAAAATTTGCTCTTACCCTTTTCACTGTATATTAAAGCGCAATAAATACTGCCAAGTTGTTTAGATGCATGACGAGTGTTAAAATTAAATAGAATTTCCTTTTATATTCCTCACATTCTCTAGAGAGATATATCTATGTTATTTCGAAACAATTAATAATAACATAGCGTATTCATTTAAAAGTACTAAACTTATCTTAAAGAACGGAGGTTAAAAAATTTATAAAAATACAGACGAACAAATATACAGGGTCGCTATTATGTATGGAAACGGTCAAGTATCTCGAGAATACTTTGAGATTTTTTAATGAAATTTTGTACACAAACGTCAAAAAATGTTACCCACTGCCCACTTTTTGGGTATATTTTTGTTTTTATTGCATATTTGAAATCCAAGGCTAACTTGATTTTTTTTACTGATAACAGTACTTGAATTTGACATTATTGGAAACAGCATTTTTTCTAAGCATAAGACAATTTTTTCATGGCGTAAATATTGTACAGTTTTTTTTTCAAAATAGATTTTTAAAAATGGCTAAAAGAACTTTTCAGTCTATTTTTGGGTAAATGTATTTTTCATTTAGTAGGCTATAAAACAATGGATGACATATAAAGTAATTGATTACACTTGAGAACTGTTAACGCCAATTTGTGAATTTCAAATTTCTTTCAATTTTTATATGGTACGTTTCACCAACTGCCTCTAAAAGTCAGAAGGAAATGATGCAAAAAGGAAATAGTGCAGGAATGTAGTTGACAGGATAAAGTGGAACGAATTGAATACTTTAGCAAAAACCGACAGCGTAAGGCAGTGAGGCTGCTGATTAAATAAGCAAGTAAGGTACATAAATTCATTGTGTATACTAAGTAAGCACTCATCAGAGTTTTTTAAAGTATTTTAAAATAAGCTCTTGTCAGCCTAATATTATGGTAGGCCACATTTCCCGTTTTTACCTGAAAAAGAAACAAATCATCTCATTTTATCGATGCCTAGATGTGTTTAAGAGCGTGTAGATAAATGGAGTGCACAAGCACATTATTAATAAAATCAATAAAGAAAACGATATAAAACGATACAATAAATAAAAGAAGTAATATTTTATTCTCAAATTTTAATAATTTAGTCCTTTCTATGCATGTTTTACCAAAAAATTATTATAATCGAATACCTCTTTCTTCGAAGTTTTTGATCTGACACTAAAGTACTGAAGTATAACCAAATGATTAAACATTACAAAAAAAATTGGTGCGCTTTTCATATCGATACAACCATTTGTTTTTAAGTTGGTTTGACTGTATTTGATAGCTCACATTTTTCATGTCATTTTGCTTTTAGAAATTACAGCGTCTTTTGTAATTGTTAAATTTTTTTGTTGGCAAAATTTTGAAATTGAGAAATTTATCGAGAAAGGATTTGCATCAATTTTTTTCTAAAAAATGGCATTTCTCATGTTGATACATTAAAAATATTTTAAAAATGTTACGGCAATGAAACTATGTTTAAAAAAAAGGGGCACAAGGACTTCGGTAAGAGTAGAGAAGCAGTTGAAGATGAACCTCGTAAGAGGGCCTTCCACATGAACCAATGAAAAGGGTTACAAAAATAATTCTTCTATTAGCCATACAAGATGAATACTATCAGCAATTCTCCAATCCTCGCTTAAAAGATCATAGTGGGCGTAATCGCCAATTAAATATTAGAGGCAAAATATCCAAATTTGTGGCAAAAAACTTGTTGGTTTTTGCATCACGATACACAATAATTATTCAACACAATAATTATTCATCAATTTTCATTAAAAATCAAACCAAACAATAGTACCATATTCTGCAGATATGATCCCGTGAGACTTTTTCCTGTCACTCAGTTGAAGAAACCTGGCGAAGGGCTTTGCGTTTAAACATAAAATAGCTTTTTAATGGTCCACTCGTATCTCGCTAAGTATGTTAGCATCATAGAGGATGATTGAATCTATTGAATTAAAATTCTATTAAATCATCTAGATTACGAGAAATACAAAAATGTGATTTCGTATTTAGTGGTAAATATCTTAGAGTTCACTGTTCACCGCGGCTATTCGAGAGGGTTGGTTTGAAGAAATTACTTGGAAGGATAATGGAAAACCCGTTTCGATGACTGGTAAGAACGTTGGAATAGGTGAACCGCAGTGAGAGGGGATTACTTCGAAGAAAAAAGTTTGGTTTAAAAGTTACCTTAGTAATTTTAATCCTAGTACAAGGCTAATTAAAAATTTTGCGGAGCGACACCTATAGAGAAGTAAAAGAACTATATATTCTACTACATTTTAAAGTTTCATCCTTCATATGAATGTATCTGAAGTTTGAAGTGGATATGTCAATTCATTCGTACAGAAACAACAGCTTAAAGTACATATACAGTACATATCAGTGTTATTTTTAAAACAGAAAATATTGAAAATCGTGCAGTGATTAAATTCTTTGTAAAAAAAGGTTTAAAGATAATGGAAATACATAGTGAATTTGTAAATGTATTAGGGGAGTCTGCTCCTTCAAAAACAATGGTTTATAAGTTGGTAGGTGAGTTTCAACGTGGTCGCACAAGCCTGGATGATGATCCTCATTTTGGATGTCCAATAAGTGCAACTACTGAACAAATAGTTAATTCTATATATGATATGGTTATGGATGATAGACAATTGACTTTTAGTGCAATTGCTAAGGCCATGGAGATCAAGTGAATGGGTGTTTCATATTTTGAAAAAGGAATTGAGCTTGAGAAGGCTAAGTGTAAGATGGGTGCCGCATTTGTTAAATTCTGATCAAAAACGACTTCGAGTAAAAGTTTCTAACATTTGGATCTTTTTCGAAAGAATAAAATAGATTTTAAACCTCGTTTTGTAACTATGGATTAGACTTGAATTTACCACTATGATCCTGAACTGCGACAACAAACCGCAGAGTGAATTGAGCCCGGTTGTTTAGCTCCGAAGTAGTCAAAATCGACGAAAAAGATTATGGCATCAATTTTTGGGGATGTAAAAAGTATTTTGTTAATTGATTGCTTTCAAACTGGCAAAACAATAACAGGGCAGTATTACTCAAATCTTTTGGATCAATTGGATACAGAAATTTGTGAGAAAAGACCTGGTTTACCGATGAAAAAAATCATTTTTCATCGAAACAATGCATCGACTCACAGAGATGTTCTTTCCATGGCTCAATTGAAGGAGTTACACTACGAACTTTTGGAGCATCCACCATATTCAGCAGACCTGACTACCCCTGACTTTCATCTGTTCTCAAACCTCAAAAAATTCCTACGTAGCAAGCGTTTTTCATCAAATGAAGAAGTTATAGCAGCCATAGATGAGTATTTTGAAGGACTTCCAGAAAATCACTTCAGAGATGGAATAAATGAATTGGAGAAAGGCTGGAAAAAATGTATTCAGCTTAAGGGAGAATATACGGATGAATACAAACTTGTTTTATCATTTCCGCTCCGCGAACTTTTCAATTAGCCTAGTAATATACGTAAAAATTTATATTTTTTGTAATAGTTTCTTGCTAGAGTTCCTAATGTTCGTTTTCAATTTTGAAATATTTATCTTCATATACAAAAGCAATTTATACATTTGCGCACAAAAACAACTCTTAAAACGGATCGATTTTCAGTCTGCAGAGATAATTGACGAAGATAAAAATCCAGATTAATTTTTCGACGCAAAATGTTTGCCTCGTTAAACACCGCACATCGACGTTCACTTCTTTTGTTTCTAACGTTGCCATATTTAACGAAAGATATCTCAGTACGCCCACATTAACGGATTTATACCTTAGGCTCTTAATTTCTTTGTTGGCATTAATTACGGACGGTAAAAAAATCTACGAAATCATTTCTTGCTTAAAATTATTAGCGACCCACACTGACCAACGGGGAAAATTGTTGACAGTTGGATACCGAGAGTAAAATAATACGAAACGTTTTTGTATATTCTGTACGCCGACGCTGTACACCGGTTCATTATTTTACTGTTACGTATTATGCAAAAAAACTACATGGGAACGAAGTGGGTTTGGGTTGTGTAAAAAAATAATGTCGGTTTCTGGCATTTGACTTTTCAACTATCAGGTAAGCAAAAAGGTGCGGTTTTGATTATTAAAAATTATACAGAAACTTTCATTCGGGAATATAATGATCATCGTGTTTCAACGATAATAGCAATTTTACACCGAGAATGGTTTTAACCCTAGCTCACTAAACATATTTTCCAGTAACATTGTCACTAAATATTAGTCATTATGATTAACAAAAAAAAGTTCATGAACTTTTTTCTGAATAATAACATTTATTATTAAACAAGTAACTGGTACGAACGGATATTTATTAAATTTACTGAAAATCTACCACAAATTTCAAAAGTTTAATCCTTAAACTCACTGTAAACTGGAATGGAGTGATCACAAATGGTTTTTTCCGCAGGAGATGCATGCGACTTTGGTCATTCTATGTTTCTGGTATGGGCAAACTGAGCAAATGTTGTGTTTGTTTGGCTGTGCTTGAGAGGTAATTGGCACAACACTTTCAATTTTTAAAATATCTCCAATACTGCCTTGATATTTCTCATCAGTCACAGTATCATATCGTTCTCTCGACCACGGCTCAGTAAGATTACCGGGCAAACTTTGCACGAATTCCCTGCGTTTTAATAGCTTTTGCCATTGTCTAACCATGTCAGATACGTATATAACATATGCAGTGATCGTGTATTGGTTCAGGATATCAAAAAATATGCATTGATGCCATCTATTTATTTTACGATTGCAGCTAATGTGAGCACATATGATCGATAGTATCAACAGCTCCTTTCATACTGTTGTAGGAATGTATGATTTTAGGTTTCTTTGTGGTGCAGTTAATATCTGACCGTTCATGCATTGTCGATAGAAGAAAAATCACTTTTTTTACTTTTTTTTAAGGTTTATATAAGACTAGAGTCCTCTCAGCATCAAAACCAAATATTGAAATACCGACAGTCCTAGTTTTTGTGATTTTCATTTCTGACGGGATCTTACGTTTATTGTTGCGTAATGTGTTAACCATTGTTAGTTGATAAGAAGGCTGAAGTCATTTTGAAGCAAGTGACAAGAATGTTAAATCCATGGTTATATTTCTGTTAGTAGCATAGAAGGGCTCACAAAAGTGTTTCACAAAATGTCTGGCAAGAGACATGTTTCCGCTACAATTTGTATCTTTACCCAAATATGGTGTAGCATTACCTGGATATTTTGAGTTTGAATCAGCAACCATTACAATCTTGATGATATATTTGTTAGGCTTATTTGGTAAGTAGGTATATTTTAAATGGCCAGCGACCTCTGAATCCAACTAATTGTTCATCTATTGTCAGATAGGAACTGGGGTTGTACCATATTTTAAATTTTGAATGAATTTCTTCCCAAATTCTCTTATTGGCGCGAACTTATCTGACACTCTTCTTTCATCTCTGGTGGCTCTTTCGTCGAACCGACAGCATCTTAGCAAGAACTCAAAAACTTTCAGCGCTCATACACATTTTGAAAACGCTGCCAGTTTGTTTGGTGTCGAATTACGTTCACGTTGGTAAATGGTTGTGGTAAATGGTAAATGGTTTCATTTCGTTAGCTGATGTTGAAGAATTAGTATGAGACAATTATTTGTACTTCAACTTTTTCAACTGAATTTCAGCATTTGTGTGAACTACAATCTAATCAATCATTTTATCGGAAATGAACAAATGAAATAATGAAATTGGTTTTAACATATCCCTTGCTTCTTTAATATGTAGGTATAGAATGAATAACATTTCGAACGGAAGTACGGGTACTTGAGGTGCGTGGAGTGGTTGCCCATTTGTGCATTTTTTCAATAAATCCAATAGTCCTTATCTGGATATAATGATAAAGATGAGGGTAGGCAGGGCAGCGAACGCTCGAAGGAATCTTCATCAGAGTCTATGATCATATTTCTGTTTCGGCTGCCTCTGACAACATTCAGCTCATCAGCGGAAGGACAAAATATTCTTCTTCACTTTCAGCGGTGTCTACAGGTAAGTCCTCCACCAAGTTATCAAGATACTTGCAGCTTTTGCCACAATATGCTCCTAAGGATAAATCTCGCTGATGAAAATGAGAGAACATCTCTTGAAAATGAAAAAAAGCTTTATGAGGTTTTAGAGGTTTTGCAGAGAAAGGGCTGGGAATGCATGTTCCTAATCTTCGACTTTATGCAAAATCTCTCTTTATCCCATATACGGACAAGTGATGAGTTGTGTCAGGAACAAGATGAAACTTCCAACAACTTTAAATCTCGTTCCACAACATTCCGCTCAAATCCCTTTAAATAATGCTTAACTAGCTGATTTGCAAAAGTTAGCAAACTACGTAAAAAAACCCTTCAAGTAAGGATTATTACCAGTCTCTATTGACAGGTTCTGAAGGCTCTAGTTCGCGTACGTCTAATATTGACATCGTTGAAGAGGACACTTGTAGGAGGGATGAAGGGGGGCGGGGGGATATATCAAAACTTACCTTCAAAAATAATAATTTTATTAATAATAATAAAAAAATTTATATTCAATGTTTTTTTTTCTAATGATGTATTTGTATTTATTATTTTTAGTTATTATTAATAAAATATATACAATTTTAAGATTTTTAAAAGTAATTTAATGGTAATAATAAATATCGGTTTTAATAAAACTAAATTTTATTATTTTTTAGATATCAATAAAAACTTTTACAATTAAAACATTGCTTTTAAAATTAACTTTTTTCATTTTTGCAAAAAGCACCCATGTCCTATACTTTTTGTGAACTTTTTTAATTTACCACCAAATTCAGCATAAGTGAAAAACGAACGACTGTGCAGTTAGCATTACCAGGAACGTCGAAAGCTAATTAGCTATAAATATGGTATTAATCTATTTAGGTGAATAAATAAAAACATAAAAACGCTTTTTTTTGGCTTTTTGAAAATTCAGCTGATTGAGACATAGGCAGTTATTGTAAAACATGCATCAATTGCTTAACATTTTGTTCGCTTTTTAGTTTTCTATATGTTGGATTGTCCAGAAAGTTCGTAGTTTTCCATTAGTTGATTTTTTAACGCTTTTAAATAAAAATCTGTATTGGATTTTTAATGTTTATTTGCTTATTATTAATTACTGTGATATTTACAAGGTTTTTAGTTCAGATTCACTTTGGTTTGCCTTCAGTTAGTTAAGTTGATTCAAAAAGAAAATATCGACCAAGTTTCTTGCATTTAAACCATATTAAGCTTTTTTATTTCAAAAAGGGCTATACGCTGTCCAAACAAAAAAAAACTATATTTATGCCGTTTATAGAGAGGGTTGTGTTACCGTGACCAAAAATGGTTTGATCAGGTCAGAAGCAGAGATTTTAACCTAGAAGATCGGCATTGCTTTCATGCATTCAAGCATTGAAATAAAAGCCATTATAGCCGAAGATACGCACCACAGTCCGTGAAATAGCAAATAAGGTAAATATTGGCAAATTCACTACTTTTGACCATGACGTCTGCTGATACGACGTGTGGGTCCCTCACGAACTTAGTCAGCAAAATATGATGAACCAAATATTTTTATGCGATCTTTTGCTAAAAAAAAATCTGCTAACGTCGCTATCATCTATTTCGCTCCCTCCAAAATTATTTTAATGGGAGATCTTTTAAAACGCAGGATAAGCTGTTAACATTTTTTGGCATTAAATATGCTAATTTTTTGCAAAAAGGCTTTATGAACCAACACTTGGTAAAAAGTTGTAAATAATAATGGAAACTATATAATAAATAAACTAAATAAATATTTATAAAAACTATTTGCTTTTCCATTTTTGTAAGCATATATTTTGAATTAGACATGAATGACAATGTTGTAAAAAATATTATTATTGTAGAATAAGTAACTATTTGGTAATGCTTGTTCAAAAAAATTTCGATAAAATATTCTTTGCGTTATTTATATTAAATTAACAGTAAATAAAATAAATCTCTTGTTACATTTGTCTGAACTGATTCTATAAATAACTTTCTTGGTACTATATTTTCTATAGTTTTAGTCGCGATAGGTGACATCGACACAATTTCAAACTGAGTAGTAGATATTTCATGGAAATTAAACTTGTTTTTAAAATATATATTACGTATTATGGTGTTTGTTCAGATTTGCCGTTTAAAACATATTTATTACGAGCAATTGTACAAATTAACTTCGATTGGCTTAACGAAATTGGTAAATAGAGAACCCACGCTCAGATTTTATGTTACATAAAAAAGATCTTACTCAATAACATCTAGTGAGCTATAATTTAAAATTTAATGCAGTAAATACAGTGATATTAAAAAATATTTTACACATTGTTACAATCAACTGAAGACACTAAACCTATAAAATTTCTTTTTCAATAATTACCTCATTTATTGGTAAATAATTTTAGAACTATTTAACGTTACGTTAAATCAAAAACAATTGCAGTTTATGTCTGAATTAAACTATAAAATTAATAGTATTAATGTATATGTTATAGCCGCCCTCATTATTTATTTTAGCAATGAAAATTAGTTCTAGACAACACGTCAATTTAGATATTGAGAGGGTTCAGAACCAATGATGGTTATATTTTATGTTTCTTACCTCCTTACCCTCACCCTTATTACCTTATTACCCCCATTACCTTACCTTACCCTTATGTTTCTTACCTTCTACCCCTATCTTATAATATATAATTTTAAATATCTTGAAAATCCTAATTAAACTGTGTTTACGAAATTGAGATCGGTTGATTCGTTCTCGTAATCGGGGAAAAATAAGAGTATATTACTCTCGATGGCTGTAAAACAACATTTTACGTGCGAGTGAAATTTTTTTAACTAAAACACAAAAATCAATTTATAAAATAAATGTATTTTTAAAAACACGATTTAAAAATTGACTTTATTAAGTGCTCAAAATATGTAGCACTGTTAGCTAAACAATAATATAATTATATTTCTTAGGTGAATATGGTATACAACTGTCTTTAGACAGCACCAAGGAAAGAAATCCAGTGGCGTTATATCTGGAGATCATGCTGGCCATTCCACAGCACCTCTTCAGCCTATCAATTTGTCAGGAAACCTTTGATCCAGCTATTATCGAACATTTAATGTGTAGTGTGGTGGTGCGCCATCATGTTGAAAATATAAATTTTGTTCATCCAACAGTGGGTTTTCTTCTTCATCGATTTGATGTTCTAAGAACTGTGTTATGAGTAGATCAATTTTGATTTAAGTACAATTACCCGCTTAAATTTTCTTCAATAAAAATCGAACCTATTAGTTCATTCCCCAGAATTCTAGCCGAAACGTCTTTCCCAAATCTTTTGGGGAAACTACATATGACCTCTCAAAAGCCATGTGAATTGGGATTATTATCCCAGTATCTACAGTTATGTTTATTTACAAAGCCATTAAGAAAAAAGTTTCTTCATCGCTGAAACAAATATTCTTTATTAAATTCGGAGATTTTTGGATACTCCCAGTGTCATGATCATCTTCGATGAAAAATTCTGAAAAATGCTAAATTTGTAATAGGAAATAATTTGTTTTGTTATAAAATAGTCTATTTGTGTATGGAACCAATGGAAATATTTGTTAACTTAGCGACTTTTGGAATTGAAGTGGTTGAATCAACAGCGAAATGGCCTAAAATTCTGTGTGGGTCTATTAAGAATTCTCGGCTGATTATTCACTTTATTACACCCGAACTCATTTTTGAACAAGTTTAATTTTTTGATGTCCTATATTTTTGTCCGGATGCCTTGTATTAAAAAGTCGGACTTTTCTGCGAGCGCACCTATCAGCACCATAAATAAAAATAATTTCAATTTTCTCTTGTAAATTATACATCGTTAATTCCTATCACTGTCACTGCAACTGATACCACTTGACAAATAGTTGAAAATCGGCACTTCTGATAAAAATGTTTTAAATTTTATGAATTTGTTCTATAACAAAAATATCAGTAGAAAATGGATATGGCAAAGTCCATCTGGACTAACAAGTAAAATTGATTACATCATGACCAACTATAAAACAATATTTTGTAATTGTACTGTCAATTTACTTAACAATTTTAATGTTGGAAGTGGCCATCGTAAGGTCAAAGAAGGGCAAAGTGGACTCTGGGAAATTGCTGGAGAAGAACAGCGATTTTTAGATTGCTTTGTCGAACCGCTTTGCTGTGTTAGAAGACTCGGAAGAGATGGAAATATCAGTTCAATATGAAGAAATCATCAACAATATATTTAAAACAGCTGCTTCAATAGCACCAGAAGAAAAATGCCTCAATTAAACAAAAATCTCCAGTGAGATAATTGATGTAATGAAAAAACGATGAACAATGAGAAATGCAGGAAACCCTTTTGGCAGTCAACCAATCAAACAAAATTCTCCAGTGAGATAATTGATTTAATGCAAAAACGACGGGCAATACGAAATGCAGAAAGCCCTTTTGGTAGGGTCGGGAACGCTGAGCTCTGCTCGCTGAACGCTGCAAAACTATGAGAAAACGTATCAGAGAGGAGACGCGCCAGTTCAACATGCAGCTAGTGCAAAAAACTGTTAAAGAAAACAGGGAAATTAACAAGGCTAAACAGAAACTGAGAAATAAAAGAACGCAAATTTATGCCTTAATGCGCGAGGATGGCACAGTGTGCCGGGAGCGTACACAGCACTGTGCTTGGCTTATATCGACTATGAAAAAGCATTTGACTCAATCTCAGAACAGGCTATAACGGATGATTGCATTGTCTTAACCAGAGGTTAGACAAAGTATATGTAAACCTATTAGGATCGATTTATAATGGAGCTACAGCGATAATTAACCTTGAGGATCTTGAAGTTGGAATTAATGTAAAGTGATGAGTACGGTAAGGTGACGCAATATCGCTTAATATTTTCTCTGCCTGCCTTGAAGAGGTATTTCGTAATCTGAAATGGAAACAGGATGGTGTAAAGATCAATGGTGCAAAGTGAATCTTATATTTGCAGATGCTATTCATTCTCCTTTCACAAAATCCAGAGGACCTGCAAAGACGCATACAAGAGCTGCAAAGGGCTGGTGAACCATTTAACTTAAAAATAAACCTAAAGAAGAGCTAGGTTATGTTCTATAAATTTGCTGATGACAGAAGAATTTCAGTACAACAATTTCAGCTCAACATGGTATTTAAGAGCAAACTTACACTTTGCCTGAAAAGAAAAGTTTTCGATCAATGCGTCTTGCCCGTTATGACATACGGAATTGAAACCTAGACAGTCACAGCGCAATCAATTCAAAAACTTCGGGTAGTACAGAAGGTAATAAAAATATGTATACTTGGCCGAGTGGTAGAGGAAAGCCCAGAACCGTAAAAGTTGGAAGTATGTTGAAGAGTCCTTCATCCTGCAGTGGATCGACACTCACTTGTTTCAATGTATTGCGCAACACAGTTGTCGCACCCTAGTATGTGAGCAATGCAGATCTTTATCGAGATCTTGGAATACATAATAACGGAGAAAGAAATCAAAATGTGAAAAGCACACACAAAGCAAGGCAGGCTTCACAACCTTTATGTCAATGCAAAAACCCTCTAATTACTGGACAATCTTCGTCATGTCCGACAATTGAAGACGATCAAGCTATTTGATCTTGCCTAGTGTGGTATGAATCAAAGCAGATCACAGTGCATGAGTCTATATAGTAACCAAAACAAACTAAATGACATAATTGACTTTAGTAGATAAGTACTTAGTTTCTCTTCTCTTCGAAGCTTCATATTCAAGGCTAATAAAATACTTTTATGAATACACCATTAGAAGAAACGACAAGATAGAAAATTAGAAGAAAGGGTAAAAATAAGTTGAAATGTTTATAATGTGAATGATATAATTTGAATTTAAATTAATATGTCGTATCAAATTCTAAGTTCTCCGAAAATAATAATGTCTCAGAATTTAATGCTAGCCTTGCTGCAAATTATCTAAATGATTTCCAAGAAGTAAATCTTACTACGGTTTTTATAGGAAAGGAATATCCTGAATGTCGAAAGAAATACTCTGCAAGTTTATCATACAAATTATTATACATTTATGATTAATTACATTAAATTAGTTGTATCTGAGAAATAGAAATATTTACCGGTTTAAAAATCGAAATTTTGGTGCTATTCAAAATTTCAATTCAATAAACCAGTAAAATATTGATTATCATGGAGTTAGAAAGTTAGTACTGTGTACGATTTATATAAAAATGAATATCAAACAAGTTCAAACTTTTAGAGCATCGTTTCTCCACCTGGGTATGGCGTTTAGGAATATGGGAGATCGCAATGTGTTCAACAAATAAGAGCCATATACGAAACATTCTTTTATTAAAGTATTTTTAATTTAAAAACAAGTGTTAGTCAATTACATATTACCAGGTAATAACAACATATTAAAATAAACTTAAATAAGGTAATGGCCAATGTTGTTTGAAATAATAATATAATGCTTTGATATTTTCAGTTGTTTTTCAGATGTTTTGCAGTTGATGTTTTTCACTTAAAACTTTTTCTATACATGGATCACCATTGAAAACACATATAAACAAATTATTTTCCAGTGATAATAGACGATTTCTATATTTAGTTTTTAAAACCACCATAGACGAGGAGCTTTTTTCGCATAAGTAAGAAAGGAGATCATTGTTTTGAAATTTTGCGTTACTAGGCTTCCGTATTCACATCGTCGTGCAAGCTAAATCTAATCTAAATCTTGAGTTAAAAATTCTAGTTGTAGAGTTATTTACACTTACTTAGTTATTACATTTAGAGTTTTTGTAGCCGATATTTCAATAAGTTGGTTGTGAATCTCAATAGGTAATTCAGTAGCAGTAACAATATTTTTATCAATCGAACTGAGAACCTATCTTTTCGACAATTCATCGTTGCTATCTGGAAAATGTTTCAGTAATAGAATTTTCAATTCGCGTAAATGCGTTTTCATGCTCTCCAGCACACGATCAATAACAGAATTTTCTAAATCCATATTTTTGGCAATATAATCCGAAGTTAAAGTAAATGCATGAAAACTGCGTTTTTCTAAGCGTATAATCAAAATACCAAGTTTCTCGATGAAGGCATTGACTTTGTCTGTCATTAGTAAAATGTTTTTGTTACGGCTTTGTAAAAACTCTGAATCCATCTTCTAAAAACTCTGAAAATGATTTATTTTTATCTGTAAAAAAAGATTTTCAATTGATCTCGCAATTCAAAAAGCCTCGTTAGAACTTTTTCTCGCGACAATCATCTGACTTCAGTATGGAAAAGCAGTGAGTCGAATTTAGCACCTGTTTCTTCGCATAAAATGGAAAACTATCTAGTCAGCAATGGCCGGCTTTTAATAAAATTAATAATTTTTTAAAAGTGGTCGATTTGGCATGGAATTCTCCATATATATTACCCCCTATTCACCTCTCTATGATTATCTTTGGTTTTCGGTTTTAAATGTTCGGTGAACCAGATCACATAGTGTCTAATTTCTAAATCGAAAAGTTCGAAGTTATACCTGATCCCCCAATTTCCATTATTATTAATAGAACCAAAAATCTTTCTGAGTATTCTTCTTTCAAATACTGCAATAATTCTGTTTTCTCTATGAAGAGACACGCCTCGCGGCCATAAGTGACTACTAGCCGAATAAGTGTTTCATAAAACCTAACTTTCGTGTTCCTTTATATAAATTCAGATCTTAGAACAGAATACAGAGAGTAAGTAACTTTGTTGCCTTTCTTAATGCGATTTATGCTGTCACCTGTGATGTGGTTTTTCGTCAAGTTTGCTTCCCAGAGACCTAAATTCGATTCTTCTGTTCTCTGATTGGATTAGTTCTCTTTTCCAGCATCTTTGTTTTGTTTATATTTATTTATAGGCTGGCCCTTTTGACTTTCACCTTTATTTCATCATAAGACTCTTTTAATAATATTTTAAGTCATATTAATAAATGTAGGTTATCTGTATCTTTCGATTTATATTTTCTTTATTTATTATTGTTTCTTTTATCTCTGTCTGTTTCGCTGATAGTTTTGTTCAATTCTATGCTAAACACATAACTGGCACCAGTCTATCCCCAGTCATAGACCTTTCGTAATCACTAGTTTTACCATGGTGTGTTGTTGGATTTTTACTACTACCATGGAATTAGCATCATCATCTCGGTTAATCTAATAGGTTTAGCTAGTATTTTCATTTTCTCCATGGCCTCGAATAGTACTGCTGTTTATACGCGGTCGTACGCTAGTCTCAAATATATGAATATCTGGAATAGAGGAGTATCAAATTCGGTTGTTTTATTCATTATTTGATGGACTAAGAACAACTAATCTATTGTTCTTGGGCGTCCCCTTCTACTAAACCCTGCCTGGTATTCTCTTGTTCGGTCATTTTATTCTTCAATCTATGGTATTATCCTCTATCTTACAATGTTTGCTAGAACTTTATACGTTGTGCAATGTAATGATATACCACGATGGTTTTAAAATTTTAGTTTATCTCTTTTTTTTATAAATTGGGTATTTTACGGCCTGCAGCCACTCAACAGTCATGTGCTCATTATTCCAAATGTTAACTATTAATTGATGAATGGTTTACGATGATTCTTTGCCTCCAATCTGCAGTAATTATGCAGTAATAATAAGATATATAGTCTATATCATATTATAATTTTTTATAAACATCAAATTTTACGGAACCATTTTACTCAATTTTTTTTTATTACATTTTGTTTATGATACAATAAATGTCATTGAAATGCATCAAAACATTACTCAAAAAAAATTAAATTCCATTCATAAATAAATAACATAGGGTTAAACCATTTAACATAGTTTAGTAACTAGTTAACATTACTCTTTTAACATAGTTTGTATTTGAAAAAGGCACTGTGTGTCGAAACAATTGCTATTTGTTAAATTTTAGATATTAATCTTGGCTTATTTATTTAAAATGAATTTCCAACAAGTATCGGCTACTTCAGTTAAATTTATTATTGAAGCTTCAACAAGTATTTTACACAACATATCTGATATTTAAACAAGTGTTATCAATCAGATGTTTATCCAAAATACATGTGTCTGAAAAATAACAATAGGACAGCGTCAGCAAAGAAAGGACAACAAGAAGGTTTGAAGAAATGGCTACTTGAAGATTAACAATTTCAATATAACAAAAGGGATATATATATACAGCGTTTATCTTATGTGATACATAGTGAATTAATCCATAGACTAAACAATATTGAGTGCAATATTTTGGACCAACAAGTAAGGCAACACATTTCTGACATCATTAACAAGAAGTCCATAATGCAAAACAAGAAATAGGAAAACCTTCTATACAACAAAGAAACCAACAAAATTAAACTTATTGCAAATTACACTGAACACCAATTTTTAAAGAAATTCGTCAACCTTACAGATTGTAATTTCACTGGTGAAGAATCTAAGTTACTTCACAGAGGTTTCCAATATAACATAAAGCCTAAAGATACGTAATAGAGATCACCTTGGAGTGTAGTGCGAACTTGTTCTGTCAAATTTAGACACATCACAAAAACAGTCAAACAAACAACAAAACACAAAAACATCACAAAAACAACCTAGTGGCTCACAGAATCAAAAGTTTCCCATTTGAAAAATTTGGAAAAAATTAGATGGATGAATGCCATATAGCGAAAAGGATTAATAAGAAAATCAAAGAAAACAATATCATAATGACAAGAGCGGATAAAGGTAAGTAAGTCCATGGTTGTGATGTTCAAAGATAATTATATATCAAAAACTAATATTTTTTTTTAATCAGGGAAATTTAACAAAATTAATTCTGATCCCACGAATACCTACAAAATACCTTCAAAAAAGAATAAAACAAATAAAAGATTCGTCTATTTTTAACGATTACGAGAAACAACAATTAATAATGATCAATCCTCAGGCACCAAAATAACATAGGGTGTTAGTTGTGTTTTATTTTCTATGTTTTCCTAGATTTATTTTTTCTTTCGTAAATCATTTAGATTATTTTATTTATTTATTTTTTCTTTCGTAATCATTATTCATATAGTAAACCATCCATATTAACATAAGTAACCGATTTAATGCGTTACAGATCGAAAATATGCGAGTTGAGTTGAATTCACGATAGCACCGACGGAGAAAATCATTTTAGTATTAGAAAATCAGACTTTCAATAAATCCAAATGCGGATTTAACTTAATTGAAAACAAAGCCGTTCCCGAAAAAGGAACCAGTACTTAATTATCTTTCATCGCAATGAAATTCCATCTTGTTTACAAACATTTTTTCCCAATTATAGTCAAACCAACGACGGTACAGTACACCTTAAATAAGAATGGCAGTCCCCACTTTGACCAACCATTTCTTATTAAATGATTCTATATAAACATTCTCTTTGCGGCCGACGAGAAGCCACAAGCTATTCGCAATGATTACGCATCGCTGGCAGTTTTTTTGGCATTGACCTATAGCCATTTAAGGCTTTATTAAAGCTGTCTGGTCGGACGTGGTGCATACTGTCATGGAGATGACGTCCCTGGCACCGAACCCGAGATGCGTGCTTCAGAAGGGAGGCCAGGGGGAAATTGGGTCGCCATGAAACGTATGCAGACATTGCATTGAGTAAACCATAAACAATTGTTTCACGTTATTTAGATGGTAATTTTATGTAACGTTTCTTTTGGGGTTTCTGTTTTTGTATTTACGATAATTGGAAATCAGGGTTAAATATTTCCTTTTAAGAAAATTCTTTATTTATGTGAATTGTTTATTAACGAAAATAATCTTAAAAAATTTTAATGCACTTTCGTCTCACGTTAGTCCATTTACTCTAGCCATACTGCAACCATATGGAATTTTCACCTAATAACAATAACAACATAACAAGTTCAAACAGATTTTAAATATATGAAAATAGTTCAAAATTGGTAATCTAACTTTACTTTTTATTTTGAAATTGTTCATTTTTACGTCTAGATATTTTTGTGGAAGACGGATTCGGGGAAAGATGCACTAAACAACAGTTTTGAAAAAAAATTATTATAATTTTGATTTATAATTAATCGTAATATCTACTTTCAAATTGCTATATATATATATATATATATATATATATATATATATATATATATATATATATATATATATATATATATATATATATATATAATAAATTATAGTTCATGTATTCTTTAAACAATTATAGATATTTTAGTTGATACAATATAATCGTTTTAATTTTTAATCTTATTATTTCCTTCATATTCAAAATTTATTTAAAATTTTTCATTCATTTCTGCAGTTTATTGTTTAATATTTAACTATTTCATCTAAAATTGTTATCATTTTGCAGTTAAGAATTATAATTTCTAAATTAACTGTCTAGTATATCTGGAACGCAAAACCCGATACGCTCTTTTTGTTTACTTTATGTAGAAAACGTGACCCAATAAACGATTTATTCTTATATATTTCTAAGTTGCCTTGGGAAGCCACATAGCGCTGAAGAGGGTTTGTCCATCCTTCATATCAGTGCTGGGACTCAGTTACAGTATTTTTAATGTTCTCCAATGTCCCAAAATGGAGCCTTTTGATGTATATTTTCAATCTTGAGAAAAGGAAGAACTCTGGCGAATAAGCTGGCTTCGCATTCACAGTGATGTTTTCACTTGCCAAAAACATATTAATTAAAATCGCTGTATAGTAAGGCTTATTGTTATGTGACTCAATACCCAGGTCTTTTTGATGTTCACTCTCTCACACGACTGACTCATTTTCGAAGACTTTCAAGAACTTCTCCGTAAAAATGCTAGTTTACCGTGTAACTATGAGGCACAAATTCCTTATGGGTAATTCCCTGGCTATCAAAAAAGCAAATTAACAGACTTTTGATCTTTGATTTACCCATTCTGGCTTTTTTTGATCGTGATGAAGTTGATTTCTGACTCTGACGCTTCGTTTCATTATTCTGACCGTCCAGACAGAACCTCAGAACCGACATCAGAACGCACAAGACTTTGGATTCTGTGGACATTTTCATCCCTTGCAGTTGACGGAACTGCGGTGCTAGATTTATTTTTAATGGAAATATCCAAAGTCAGGACGCATAGCACCTTAAATTTCTTGATGTACGATAGCAACATTAAAATATCCAACAAATGCATGATGTTGCCCACCTACAGGTAGGACTGTCTGGAGGATCACTGTCAATGATTATTTGATTATTGAATGACTATATTTGTGATAGACATACGTGCTTATTATCCTTATTGGGTGCTTTCCTTTCTAACACACCACAAGACGCGTCAGTTAGTAGAACTGAATGAGATCTAGAACCGAAGTCTATTTAACTTAATAGTTAATATAGATTTTGTTTAGGTGGTCATGATGGACATGGAAAGATAGGCTGTTTTCGAAATAAAAATAATAATAACTTTTTTCGAACGAAACTTAACTCGGCATGCAGCTATGACTCAGGGAATTGTGGTATGGCATTATATGCCTGAGAAATAGGCCACCATCAGAGAAAAATTAAATGCAGCTAATTATGAAATAAAAATATTACAGTTTATCGAAAGCTTATCTTTCAGCAAGTTACCACCAAACTGCAGCTCGCCAAACAGTCCAGTTTTTAAAAGAGATGATAATTGCGACAATCGATAGTCCATCGAGATCCTCAAACTTATCGCCGATAGAACATGTATTGAATAGCATTGGTCAGTCTTTTAAATGATTGCCCCGGCCGTCAATAAGTTTAATCGAACTTGATATATAACTTACCTTGGATATCTTGCCTCAAAAAAATATAGATCATTTAATTATGTACATGCTTCATAGAGTGACAGAAGATTATAATATCCGCAAGGGAACTAATCATTTTTTCGCCAAATTTAAGTGGAATTTCGGGATTTTTGATCATTACATAATACCATCATGGTATCTACAAATATTGCATAATTAATCCAATAAGAAATATTTTTTATGGTGTTCACCTTGTCCTCCATGTAATTATTAAAATGTATACAATAACTATATTAATATGAGAACTTAAGCTAAATCTAATTTATATGTGTTATACATCCTGTAGCAGGAATTAGAGGTATTGAAGAGCGATGGGGAGTACCTCAGGGTTGTGGAAGATTTTGGTTCAGTGCTTCCTGGTATTTATCTTACATGATCCGCTCAATGAAAAAAGTGATTAACTAAGCTTTCAAAATATAAAAAATTGAAATACTGGCATCACTTGTCCATTCATAATGACATAAAACGGGGCAGTACCTATTGAGAATAAGATACCACAACTGGCTAACATTAAATTTTATTTTAAGCTGAACAAACTTATCCTAGAAATATTTGCTATCACTCGTATTATTTTTGGTAATGAGGGAACAAGCAGAAAAAGTAATTTTAAGTGGTTTACAATATTTCGTAAATGTGTAGATGAACTGTATGTAATATGACTAAAGCCATAACTAACAATTCCAATTTAACAAATGTCCAGCAGTTTTTATAGACTTATCGCTGGCCTACGATACATTCAACCATCGGCTAATATTACGGAAAGTGTATGCACTAAGGAAGGACTACGCCTGACACAAATAATTGAAAAGTTCCTTCAAAACAGAAGATTCTTTATAGGCTTCTAACACAAAAGAATGAACTGCGATAAGGTAGTATGCTGGCTCCACTGCTTTTAAACATTTACACCAATAATCAGCCACTCCTAGAAGGCACTCAAAGTTTCATATACGCAGATACTGTGGTATCACTGGCCAATCAGATAATTTTTAGACCATCGAACAGAAATTATCAGTAGCCCTTAACCAACTTGCTGTCTACTGTAAGGAGAATCAACTCAAACTTCACCCCGCAAAGACCCAAACCTACGTATTCCATCTAAGAAACAGGTTAGCGACGAGGTCATTACCTATAGCCTGGAAAAATATGTCTCTGGAGCACTACCCAACCCCAAAATACTTGGGTATCACTCTAGATAAAGCTCTTATCTGCAGGACAAACTACTTGAACATCAGGCACAAAGTGGCTGCTAGAAAGAACATCGTTCGTAAACTAGCAGGCACTATGTGGGGCACACAACTCAGAACAATAAGAACTACTGCTTTGGCCTTGTGTTATTCAGCCGCGGAGTACGCATGCCCGGTGTGGTACAACTCTAGCTATGCCAAACAAGTGGATATACCATTCAACTAATTCTGTTATATCATCACGAGCTGTCTGAGACCAACACCGAATGATAAACTATACTGCCTTGGGGCACTGACCACCCCCACTCCCGCCCCCTAGCATCAGACGCGAAGTGATAACCAGGAAGGAAAAACTAAATCGTCTACGTTTAGAGCCATCCCCTTTCCAAACATGATTTACCGGTTGTCGATTCAAATCGAGAAAGAGTTTTCTGTACACAACAGAGAATCTTACCAACATACCTCAACATGCGTCAACAACTAGATTAGAAACGCAGCAAGATAATCATGCCCATCTCCCAGACTAGTTTATACCAAGGGAGGAACTTCCCCCAGGACATACGGAGAAGTGGGTGATATGAAAATCCTTGAATAGACTATGCTCTGAAATTGCAAGGTCAAAAAGAAATACGAACAGTTGGGCGGTTTCAGATGAATAGCTGCTGTGCGAGCTATGCCCAAACACTTGCACCGTCGCGGTTCTCATGAAGGTACGCGCTAGACGTGGCCAGCTTCTGGTTTAAAATTTGTTAGTACTTATATTGTATGTTGCTTTGTATACCTTATACAATTTTATCTTTACATATTTGTATTTGTACTGATACGATTAAATAAATAAATGTCCCACAGTGACTGACACTCTACGAAACGGTCACTGTATGACAGCCGGGGCTCATTGAGGAGCTTATTGGCATTTTTGCATCCACTGTAGGTGATTTTCTGACAAGTAGTAAGGTTCTATGCAGTTTCTTAGCTAAAAAATGTGTCACAATGCTTGACCATCCCACACATTCACCCAATTTTGGCTCTGTAGGACTTTTGGCAATTCCCAGAACTAAAACTTATAATATAACATCTTATTTTTCAATTCGCACAAATCACCTTTTCTTGTGAACTAACTGGGTATCAAAAGTCAAATTTCAATGTGCACCACTCGCCATACAACAAAATGTTTAAAGTGGCCTCATTATACTGTGATTAAATTTGTTCCAAATCTGATGAAAAACTATATAATGATAAGGCAACAATTCTTTTTATTGTGCTTATCATATTTTTATAACTGTGTTTTTTTTTCATCTTATTATTTTGTTTCTCAGAAATAAACATTTTACGAGTATGTTATAAGCGATAGGACATACCGATGCTATCTGTGGATGGATTTTTATTGGCAATTATTGTCCTAATAAAAGGGGATGCATTATATTTGCAAGAAGTATTTTCGGAACAGTAAAATGAAGTAAAACCTTACTTCTTATTAATATATATATATATATATATATATATATATATATATATATATATATATATATATATATATATATATATATATATATGTATATATATATATATATATATATATATATATATATATATATATAATAAATATATATGTATATATATATATATATATATATATATATATATATATATATATATATATATATATATATATATATATATATATATATATAATAAAGGAGGACAATGGTGAGAAATTATAAGCCACGACATATGTACTTAAAACAATCAATTCCTAAATTAAGAAGTAATATTTTTTTAACTCAAAGGTGCAGGTGGTTTAGCTGTTGATTAATCACCCTAACACTTATGATATATTTAAAGAGTAAGGGAGAGATACGTTCCCTTAAAATAACTATTTATTTTTCTGTAACATTAATTGCTGGTTTTTCTGTCACATATTCATTTACCCATTAAGGTACTTTCTTTATATTCACATCTATTTGCATTTTCCGTAAGACTGTGTCAAAAGAAGGTATTATAACACTATCATAGAGTATTTCAAGAACTATTATCATGAGCTGTTAATTATTGGTCTCGTCTACTCTTAATAACTTTAAATGAGTGAATAAGTTCAATTCTTCTATTGGAACCATCGGTAAGAGACACTATACTCGAAAAGATTTGCAACTAAACACCAAATCATTTTTTTGTAACTTCTGGACAAAACATGGAGGAATGGGTATTCAACTTTCCAAAATAAGCCTTTATGAAAATTAGATAATTATGTCTTTAGACTCAAAGACATTTTTCACATTATTTCAAATCACTTATTTAAAATTTCTAAATGCAGGTTTTGCCGATAATGTTAGCATCATCAGATCTTGAAGTTGGACAATCGTTACATTGATAGCGCAAAAAGTTGACTATATGGAATAGGTACTTTATCTCGATTCAATTCGTATTCTTACATTTTGTCATTTCAATGCTTTCATACATCTAAAGCCCTATTATTATTCACACTTTAACAATTCGTAAGTCACTAATATTTATATCATGTTCATGCTCAAAAACATGCTAAGCAATACAAGATTTTTCATTTCTCCCATATCTAATGAGGGCAACATGTTCTTTATATCTGACTAACATGGATGCTTCCGTTTGCCCAACATACCTTAGATCACAATCTTGACAGCAAATATCATGTTGGTCTAATTTATTCTTTGGATTTTACAGCACTTATCTTAACCGCCAATCCAAATCCAAAGACAAATTTTCCTTTTTCGCTATTTCAATATTGAGCCCTTTACACCATGGATATATTTCAATTCGCAATACGATTTTCTGATACTTTCGTTCATTTTGGGCAAGAAAAGCAGTGATGTACAGGAACCATTAGGCATTGACGAACTCCGAACATGGGAGGGTAAGATAGCTGATATCCCCATCGATATCCCCATAGCTGAAAGCCCAACCGGCTGCTGCTGATTAATTATAATTAAATATGGGGATTGCAATATAAATTTTTCATAAATATTATAAGTTATTTCATGATCATGCAAGCAATGAATGAAGGGGATTATCTACAATTAAATACTGCAGAGAGTGCATTTGTATTGGTAGAGTAATTTGTATTCGCCAATGTGATTATTGTTTAAGTAACATTAGTTTTCGCACCTAACTGCATAAAGATGACATGTCGGAAAGTTTCTTCTTATGCCAATAAATTATTTTTCAATCTAAAAGTAACAGAGTAATGCTTACTTTAACAGAGCCTACTTCCCGTTATTTATCCTATATAACAGGATATAATAGAAAATATTATTTAAACATTTTTTATTTCTTTATTTTGCTCTTTTGTTTCCAAACAAATTTTCTTTGAAATATTTTAGTTACATATATTTGATGCCGTATCCTCCGACTTATTTATCTTTCCAAGCACGAAGAAATAGCTAGCTAGAGCAAATTCACATAAAATTAAGAATTCATTGCTGACACATTGGTCCACAAGTTGTACTTTTATCGAGATCGAAATCGTTCTCCGAAGTATATCGAGCTAAAAGGAAAACATGTTGAAAAATAAATAGATTTTTTGTCAAAAAAAATAACTAATTTAAAAAGTATTTGACTTTTCATTCTTCTCTCATATCCTGAATGACTTTCTAAATCTTTAACTTCAAAATCCACTCATCGCATGATTAATCATGCATGTATGCATGCAAAGTTGCAAATGGACCTGTGGAGAATATTACAACATTTTAGCGTGCTCCACAGAATATTGGCCACTCCTTTAGCAGCAACTAAAACGTCAGCAAGTGTCTCCCGAGACTGGTTTCTGGCCTTAAATCGTCATCAGTCGGGCTCGAGCAGAAAGTTCAGAAAGCAGCTAAAAGAATGATTTCCTTGTTTTTGAATATTTTCAATATTCTCCATGGCCCACTTGCAACTGTTCATGCATACCTGGTACCTAGACAGGGTTTGGACCAGGTCATGGAGATGGCTTGGAGCAGTCTGATTGTAGCGGACGATGGTGGCGTAAGCTGCATTTAATTACTGCCTACATCTGACAAAGCCGATGAATATGGTCGTAGCCTAGGTCATTCATTTAGCTGCTTTCTGAACGTTCACTTTGAGATCGACTGATGAAGGCTTAAGGCTAGAAACCAGCCTCGAGAGACACTTATTGACTTTTGAACTTGTTCAAAAACAAAGAAAACTTCAATTTTCTTTGTTTTTGAATATTTTTGGTACTAAATAGTCGTAAATGATTCTTTTAAGTCCAGAAACTTGGTAGATTTCATTCATGTCAAAGATATCTTCATCACATATTAAAATATTTTGGAAACAAAACCTTGCTTAGAAACCTATGATGACAGGACTTTTGTAATATTGATGAGAATGTCCTTTTTGCGTTTCAGAGGGATAGTTATTAAAACACCTTTTTACAGAAATGATCTAGCACGTCCCATTTTCAAGTACCTGCCTCTCCTTTGTACCATGAACCTGACTTTGGGCTGGACAATGTACGAATTACCTTGAGACCATAGAGGGGGTATTTCCACAGTACTCTACGAACCATTAAGGGCAGTTTTATTGTTTTTTATATTTTAATTTGTTTCTGTCTCGTTTACAGTACAGTCAAGTGTTTAAGTCGATTTTATATAAAATGGCAAGTTCTAGTTGTCGATTTTGCAAAAATCCAGCGAATAATTTTTGTTATATATGCCGACGACTTTTTGGTGTCTATGTGACAGTAGGATAACACAAGAATGTTACAGACAAAGATTGGCCTCATAAAACTTCTTTTGAACCTAGTACTTTAATCATAAAATGTGCCCCTCTTGTTAACCAAAAAAGGTGCTAAGTACCGAAAAGATATATTTCCTCAATTAAGTGATGTAAAACTAAAAGAGAGCATATTTATTGGACCTCAAATAAGAAAGCTTCTAGGTTATTTCCGTTTTCAAAAAAAAAATAAATGAAAAGGAATTGAAAAAGAGCTTGGAAGTATTTTGTAAGTGTAGTGAAAGAAAGGGCAACAAAAAATATGAAAACTATAAAAACCTCATAGATGAACTCTTGAAATCCTATGAAATAATTACTAAAATGCATTTTTTTCCAGAAAATTTGGGTGCAATAAGCGACGAACAAGAAGAGAGGTTCACCTGGACATCAGGACGATGGAAGCAAGGTACCAGGGAAGCTGGAACCCATCTATGTTGGGCGACTACTGCTGGTTTTTAAAATATAAATGAAGGCCACAGAACATACGAGGAAAAAGTGAATTTTTTTGTCGCTCATAATCCTCACTAATGCCTTTGCATATATTTATCACCTTTTACATGTTTATATTAAATAAATCTTAGATTGTAAAAATATATCGTTTCCATTTTTTCCCCACCACCGACACCTTGTAACGAAAAAAAATTTACGTTTACAGTAATTAGCTTATCATTTTCGGATTTAGGACTACAAAATACTTCATATACACCTATTTTCATGAACGTTGCCTCAAAAAAGTTTAAATTTGTTGACCTGTGTTATCTACAAGACAGATTTATCAATAAAGATAAGTTTTCAAAATCGGACACATATTATTCCCCTGCTCAGTCTAGTATACTAACAAAAATATCGTAATTTTAACTTTCTGGAAAACTATAATACTTAAGATCAGATCTTAATTAAATGTTATTAGAAAAATCACTTTTATTGTTATAACGCCCTAAACATTTTTCAGATTCGTCGATACGGATATGTTTTTGATATAGGCAGCACACATATTGCGCAAAGCTGCTTTTTCATATACATTTCTCTATGCAGAATATATCCTACATGCTCTTTTACAATATTTTTAACCTTAGTAAGTCCACGCAACTTAACCAACTTTATTTCATATCATATAATTATTCACGGATTTAGTTTCTTACATATTTGATCTTATTTATATATAACCCTAGATTTTCTTCAATAAAAAACCTCATGTTTCTACAAACTGCAATGTTCAACTCTAATTGTGAATACCAAAAATAGCATTATCCGACAATTATAATATTGTTCCTAAGAAGATTAGTCGACTCTACAGCCATACTAAAACAAGTGCTATATTAAAAATATGACAAAGTAAACGGTTTTAAAAATATTTGTTTTTATAATGTATAAGTTATATACGAGTAGGAAATACTAGTACAACACCACTGCAAGTCATACAACCCCAAACCCCATGTCCACCACCACCTTATTTCCACCTTATTTGGTTCCCTGGAAACAAACATCCATCACTCTGAACTGAAAATATTATGCTTACTCTCATCTGAAAATATAACATTTTTTCAAAAGTCTATTGGCTTATTTAAATATGTTTTTGCAAACTGATTCCTTTTTCCGTTCCGTTTCCGATCCGTTTTTTTGCGGTTTACTTACTAATGAATAGTTTTTTTTCTGCGGTCTACTGTAATAACTGAAACCAAGTATGATATTACTTACAGTTTGAAGATTGAATGGAGCATAGGATGTTAAAGCCATATCTTCTTCTTCTTTTCATCTTCTGTATTAGAATATGAAATGGTGGGCTTTTTTAACTACTTGATAAATTCCTGTTCCAGTTTTTTTCCAAACCCGTTTAATTTATTTTTATGTTCCCAGTCGAACTAAAACTAATTTCTAATCTATCACTTATTATACTATAGCTCAATCCTTTGCCATTGACCAACCATTTGGTTGCCAAAATGGTTTTCGAAAGCGCACACAATTTCCCCCAGTTTTTTTTCCATTTTAAAACACCCAAACAAGCAAAAAAACATATGAAGACTAGTAAAACTGTACTTGAATCCGATTTTGTATACTAATGTTTATTTGGAAAAAATTAAATTATAAGTTCCTCGAGAATTGTGTATTTAAAAATATCTGTTTGTATATAAATTTCAATAGTGCCAATATTTTTTTACCTTTAATTTTCAAGTTTTTTTCCCCTTGTCTAACGTAAGTTAACTCAAAATGTTTTAGTTAGATAAAAAGCAAGTATCCCAACATATTTTTGACCCATCGTATTAGCTATGGAAGAAAAGAAAAGCTGACATTTGGTCGTACAGAATCATAAAAACTGTCAGCAATATAAAATTATTTAAAAATGTAACGAATAATATAGTTTCAGATACATATTGAATGTACAGATATAACAAATTACGAACCACAATGAACTACCAACTTCATATATCCAATTTTTTTATTTTTTTTGTAATACTTCGATGATCCTAGTAGATTTTTAGTAGATTTACTAATTTCCTGATGATGCTAGTATGATCCAGCGAAACGCTTGTCGAGAAATTAAAAAAAAAGTGAATTAGTGTTTAATCGTAAATCTCTATGGGTTTAGTGCTTCGCGCCAAAAATTTCAATAGAGGAATTAATCTACTTATACTTTTAGAAACAGCGTCTTACCTACACACTTAGTTCACATCTTTAATAAATAAAAATAACTAGGACTGAAACACAATAAATTAGTTTTTAGGACAAAGTTTGTAGTAATCTATAAAAAACATATTTCTAATCTACAAAGAGGTATAAAACAGTGTACAAGTACGGTATTCAACTCTGGGGCAGTGCTAGTGAATTCCGAAAATTCGTAATACGAACTACATAACAATTGTTCAATTTTTCTAATGGGACCTTCGGTGTGAAACACTAAACTCGAAGAGATTTAGGACTAAAAGACCCTTACATTGGAGGGCACATATTTCGTCTGTTGGTGATTAGACTCATCAGGGTACCGACATATGTTCTCTCGCCAAGAATAGGGAGTCCCTCTCCACAATCAAACAACCCATATTTTCGCCGACTTCTCGCCGGATGGCTTATACATGGAGTTTTTTGACTTCTTTGACAATGAGACAACAGTAGTCAGGAGTTATACACCCCCGAACATTGAGTTCCACAATCTCATGTGGAACGCACACCAACCTGCGTCTCCACCATAATGAGCAGTTGGTTAGTTGCTTGACCGGGAGGAAGCCCCACCCATCCCTTACATTGAAGGGCACATGTTTCGTCTGTTGGTGGTTAGACCCATCAGGGTATCGACATATGCTCTCTCGCTAAGAATAGGGAGTCCCTCTTCACAATCAAACAACCCATATTTTCGCTGGCTTCTCATCGGATGACTTACTCATGGAGTTTTTTGACTTTTTTGGACCGCTTCCAATGAGACAACAGTAGTCAGGAGTTATACATCCCCGACCGTTGAGTTCCATAATCTCATGTGGAACGCACAACAACCAGCGGTTCCGCCATAATGAGCATTGGTTAGTTGCTTGACCGGGAGGAAGCCCCACTCATCTCTTATATTGGAGGGCACATGTTTCGTCTGTTGGTAGTTAGACTCATCAGGGTATCGACTTATGCTCTCTCGCCAGGAATAGGGAGTCCCTATCCACAATCAAACAATCCATATTTTCGCCCACTTCTCGTCGGATGGAGTTTTTTGGCTTCTTTGGACTGCGTGCAATAACACAACAGTAGTCAGGATTTATACATTATGGTGGATACGCAAGTTGTTGTGTATCCGGTGTACAACGGTCGGAGATGTATAACCTCACAGAAAAAAATCGCAAAATCGGCGTTAAAGCCGGTGAGCGTACAGGCCAAGAAATTGATCCATTGCACCCTATCCATCTGTTAGGAAATTTATTATTTAAATGTTCGTGAACTTCTCGAAATAATTTTCACCTGTCAGTCAACCTGGAAGAAAGAAAGGCCCAATAAGCCTGCCATTAACTACGCCAGCCCAAGCATTTACTGAAAATCTATACCATTTTTAGCATAAATGTTCTTCCTTTCCCAGCATGTGGATGTTCTACTGCCCAAACATGATTGTTGTTGAAATTATTTACTCAATTTCTAATAAATGTGACCTCGTGGGTAGCTAAAAAATTTGGTAAAATTTTCATTTCTGTTGTATTGAAAAAGCAATTGACAAAATTAAACTCTTCTAGGATAATCTTCGGGTTGGAACGCTTGTACCTTTTGATAATAATAGGGATAAAAGTGTTGTTGTCGTTTAGTCTTCCATGCTTTACTATGACCAACTTCAACTTGACCTGCTATAGACCCTAGTGTTCGTTGTTGGACTCGTTTTCGACAATTTCTAAAATTTCTTTCTCAATCTCTACTATTTCACATGGAGGAGGTTTCCTAGTGTGTTCACACCTTCTCGTTGTGCCTTTAAGTACCCTGTGCCGCAAAGTCTTGTAACTATTTACAAACAACAGAAAAAAGAAAACCATTCCGCGTACAAATGAAATGCTGCGGCTGAATATTGTTGGCACTCTCCGTAAGTTAATATTATGTCTACGAGTTCATTGTTTTCATAAACTTGTGGCATATTAATCGCAGAAAGCACCCAAAAATTGAACACGCACTATTAAGGAATTATTACCACTGGTCAAATCGAACATCGCAGTAAAAAAAAACCGTATAAGAATACAAAAAACTAATCATACCCAGTATCAGCATTAAGCAAATACTTTATGTATTTACAACGCAGTGGTCGAGAATATCAAAAAGTCAGGTCCGTTTTCAACTGTTAATAACTTCTTTATTTTGCCACTTTTATATAAATGAACTATATACATTTGAATGCGTTGAAACGAAAATTAATTTATTTAGTTCTGGCGGAAAATTGTGAGAGACGAAATGAGAAGACGTATGAATGAAGAATTCAATTCACATTACTTTGGGGTTTCACATTATTTCAGCAGGTACAATGGAACCTGCTGCTACTATGAGGATGCTTTTTATATAATGGAGTAGGTCCAGTATTTTAGATGAAAGAAATTTACTTAGGAATCTTAGAGACAATTATGCTACTTTACGGTTAAGAGAATATGCCTTTAGACTGGATCTACCAACTAAACAATGATCCCAAACTAAATTTGGACTACTTGATTTTCAATACCTGTAGAAGCATGTCGACAACTATTAGACTCTATGACAAGATGTCAATCAGTAATTAAGAATAAGGGTATGCTACAAAGAACCAAGTTTCGGTTATTATTATATATATATATATATATATATATATATATATATATATATATATATATATATATATATATAGACTGAACAGTTTTCGAGAACTACAACTTTAGGTCTTTTTATGAGTTGTAATAAAAAATTATTTAAAATTTTTTGGCCACGTTTTTTTTTTCTAAAATATCGCGTAAATGTATCATTATGAGTAGTTATTGGTTATATTCAGACTAATACCGAGTATGTCTTTTAAATGCTCGGTAAATTTATAAATACTCGGTTATTTATAAATACAATAATAAATTTCATCATCTATGACGATGGCGAACACTAGATTAGTAACAACTTCATAGAATCTTTTGAACATTTGCTTATACTAATTTACACAAGTTTTTTTAAGTTTCACTAATTGTGAGATATTCATCAACAACAAAAGTTTTTACAACAACAGATTCTACCTGTTGTTCACTTTCATTTCTCCCTTGACAGACTTGACAGATGTTTATGTTTTATAAACCAACTATGCCTTCTTTACTTAAAGCACAATAATTACGTTTAATGGTTACTTAGACGTTACACTGTTACTTAGGTGTTATATGAAATATATGTAAAAGAAACTGTTTAGCATCTTAACGATCTGTCAATAGCATTTACCATTAAAATGTCAAATTTGACGATGATAATGTTAAAGAAACATCTAAACCGTCAGAAGTAGAGAGAATTATGTTAATCACGTAAATTTGTAGTGAAAATATTCTTGAATTTCTTTTCGCGTTAATGTTCACAATGTGATTTTAAACAAAATCTCCAATTGAAGAAGAAAAATTATTAACAACCACCCATCGTTTCGCCTACACGATTTTCTTCTTTCTTCGACGTTGTGTGCATTCTAAATATAACGCCATGACGCACGGTCGCCGATTTGACCATGGAGGTGTTAAGAATTGGTCCATATGGGATGCCGATGGTGGCCATCGTGGACGGAGTACCAGCGGTACAGAGCTCAGTCGTCCATCGACATTCGAATAAACGAGATTGGCCTTGTCTGGCAGACCGAGTTCGCGACTACCCTCAAACACTAAACAGCAATCAAAACAATAATATTTGAAAAAGCATTTAAAAATTATATTTAATTATTATTGTTTTGTTATCTTTTGAACATTATAATTGCATAAATTCAGAGTTCTGCTTAGTGGTATTTTGTGATTTTTTCCAAATCCGGCGTTTTTTCCCACTACTTCAAGAAGAAATTTGTTTCAGTTTCAAGACTACCTTTAAGGTAAGTGCTTTAATAAAATTAAATTTGCATTATATGTTTTTTATTGAAGTATACTGATATTTTCTTCAATACGGAATGGACATATAATCAGCAGGGGTAATAAAAATTACAATAATTTTTTTAACCGAAAATATTATCATTCCATTTCTTCTTGCGAATTCTATCTTGAAAATATCTATTTAAATTTGTTGAATCAAACACTGTTGATTCCACTGCTTCTATCTAGTTGATATTTTTAAACAACTTCGTAATTTCTATCATTAAAACTTTTTCTGTTATTTTTGGATGTGATTCTCAACTGACCAATATGAGCTTTATAATTTAAAATCTAAATATTCCTTTATTAACATAATTTGGGACAAATTTTCCTTTGCATTTCAAATTTGCAGTTTTTTAAAATAGCTTTGAAACGCTATTTTCTCCCTTCGCCTTTTGAAAAATAAATGGGCTTACACTTAAATGAAGAATATACGAGAGTTGCTATTTATGTATCCGGAATAATAAATAAAAACAAATATTTATCATTGAAAATGGTTTTATTGTGTTTATTGTTGTATTGTTGTTATGTGTTTCATATTCTCCGCGTTTGATTGTGTTGTATATTCTATGTACAATTTTGTGTGCAATTTTCATAGCACTCTTTCCATTCCGATTGAGGTATCTCCAAAACATGCATTTTGAACGGATTAACCACTTCTTCTGGTGTCGAAAATCGTTGACCACCTAGTTTATTATTCACAGACTGGAATAAAAAGAAGTCATTGGATGTCAAATCAGGACTGTACGGCGGATGACAATCAATTCGATATTTTGACCGATCAAACATTGAGTTGTTCAGTCTGATGTGTGAGCTCGAGTTGTCTTGATGAAGAATATTTCTGCATCGCTGATTGTTTTTTCTTATTTCTTCAAAAACTTCTGATATACAAATGGCTGTTTACCATTCAGAATTAACCCTCCTACGATTCTCTAGTGGCACTGTAGCCATATGCCCATTTATCCCAAAAAAAGCAGGCGAATATTTTCTTCAAAGTGCTTCTTGCACGAACAATTTTTGTTGGGTTTGGCTCATTTTGAATGACCCATACACTCGACTACTGTATACTTTCGGGCTCACATATCTTTTTTTTATATCGACTAAATGTTCTTGTAAAAAACTTGTGTATGCTTGTCATGCTAATGCGCAGGTATGCCTCAATCTCACGGTATATCACATGATGATCTTGCTTTATCAGTTCCCGCACAATATCAACATTTTCTGGCACAACAACCGATTTTGGATGACCTTCTTTAAATTCGTCCGTGAGCAAACGACGGCCACAATTGAATTCGCTAAACCAGTAATATACAGTGGTTTTAGATAGTACATCATCGTCAAAAGTCGAGGTGAATTGATCGATGCACTGTTCGTTGAAATAATCCACTTCGAAAATAGTAGTAAATCATCGCACGAAAATTTTCACGAGTTAATTCCATTTTTTGATTGAGATGAAATATTCAAGACACTAAACCACACAAATGGTATACAGTCAACAATGTCATGTTGCGATGTATATGTCAGATGGCGCCTAACAACACCATTCTTGCCTATTTCGGATACATAAATAGCGACCCCCGAATATAGGAATTCGTTGGATTAGTCGGATGCAGAGGTAGCTGCAAATTAGACATATAGTAATGTAAATGAACTGGTCGTAAAATTACTTTATATTAATAATCTTCCTCTTTACACTGTTTTTAATACTTTATATTTTTTTCTCCTTTGCAGTAAATAATATTCAATTCAAATGTTAAGAAAAGAATTATCAATTAAAAATATCACTGTTTTAAAAATGGATAACTTTCCCTATCTTCATTTACTTCCATAGTTAACTTTTTCTTCTTTACGTTTTATTTACTTCCATAGTTATGTTTTATAATGAATGCCATACTATTAGAATGCGTATATCATTTTTTGTTGAATTTGTATCCCTTTAGTTATAAGTAATTTAAAAAAGTTAAAGAGTAGTCATTTCCACAATATTTTTCATTAATAATTATACATTTGAAACACGTAGATATATATATATATATATATATATATATATATATATATATATATATATAACAAGTTTATTTGCGGTATCAATGGTACAATACAATACAATAACTAAAATATACAATAATACAAGTATAATAATTATAATAAAATATAAATCCATAATAATACACTAAGATCTATTAATTATACGCAAAATGGAACTGAAAAAAATTAAAAAAGATCTAGTCCAGTTCGTTTTTTTTTAATTGAAACATAAGAAATAATCTAGTATATACAATTTGTCTATATTTTTTATAATTTATTGGTCAATATAGTACCAATAAATGAGTAAACAATAACAGCAACAGAGGCAAAATAGAAAAAAAACACCATCTGCTCATAAACAGAAAAAAGAAACCAATCTATTTTTCCATTTCTTCTTTCTTCTTTCCTTTATACTTTTTAATTTGTGATGCTGCAGAATACATTATCCGATATATATATATATATATATATATATATATATATATATATATATATATATATATATATATATATATATATATATATATATTCTTAAGACAAGAATTCTGCACTTTCTGAATACAAGCAATATTTCCTTGGTAGAGACAAGGATTATACACTGCATCAGCGTAGTTAAAACATGAATAACATAACTGCTTAATATATATATATATATATATATATATATATATATATATATATATATATATATATATATATATATATATATATATATATATATATATATATATATATATATATATGGGGAAAATACTTAAACAAAATTGGAAAAAAATGGATTAATTTAAACGAAACATTCTAAAGCAGATGCGCCTTTGTGAAAAAATATTAAAAGCTCATAGGCTACTGATTTCTACAATACTTTTATCTTATTTTGTTCTTTGAGAACTCCTACAATAATAACTATTGTATCTTTTGAACAGAAATATATTCGTCTTCAGAAACATATTGTATTCTAGTTTCAATTGTGCAGTATTGTGTTCAATTATATTATCGACTGATAGGCGTTAAATAACAAACTATATTAAAAAAACACGATAGCAATAAACCCTGTTATTGCTATGTTATACATACAGAATATTATACATATTTGTTGGCCTAGAAGAAACGTGCTTAAACCTGAACAAACAAAAAAAAACTATTAACTCATTTAATAAACATAATAAACATCTAATATAAATCTAATGTATGACAGTGAGAATGATAAATGTTTAAGAAATTTTAAAATCAAGTTTGGTGTAATAACTTACAATGCTGCAAATAAGTGCATTAGTATTTTATCGAAAATTTCCTTGAGTTCACTTTTCATACCAAATATTCCCGTATTAAAATTGGAATGTATCATGTTATACATCAAAGCAGTCTATCTTAAATATATCTGTTGTTAACATGAATCAAATACATTATGTAACGGTTCTATCACTTAAGATTTTTTTTTGAAAGCAAAATCTAATATATATTTGGTATATATTTTCAGTATTGACATTTGAACCGAATAATTGCAATTTAATGACATCGTTCAGTACAGCCTTGACAATTTGCTGACATGCATGCTTGACATGCAAAATTGTCGATTGTGGATTGAAGAAAATCCAAGGCGGAGTATTGAATTAGAAGGGTCGTTCGAAAAGTTCTATTAAACCATTCGTTCGTGTTCGATATTATATTTTAATTTTTCAATGTAAGCACCTTGTAATTTATCACATTTAGACAGTTAGAACAACGTTCGAACTTTTCAGTATCCTAGGTATAATGCGATTTGCAACTCTGCTAAATTAACGGTTCTATCAGCTTTGAGTTCATGATTTGAAGTGAATCTTCGCTCAGCAAGCTATATTTTCAGGCTTGAGACGAGAAAGTAATCGTTGGGAGCCGAAGCAAGTTTATTATCATTTTGAAAAAGCACTTGTTTTGTAGTCAGATCTGGAAAATTATCCTGAATAGCAGCTCTCAATTGATCCAATAGTGAAGCGTAATACTCCGTTGCAGTAGTCCTACCTATTGCCAGGTAGTGTATGAGAACCGCACCAGGAGTGTATGAGTAATACCTAGCCAAACCGTAGCCATGAATTTTCCTACAGATGGAATCGTACTACATTTCTTTGTCCTGCTTTCATCAAATTCAACTCCCTGTTTAGACCGATGCTTTGTTTTTGGCGAATAATGGTGAATTATTGCATCATCTACTGTTCTAAAAAGTTGATGTAACTCAAAAGAATTGCATTTAAATAAATCTAAACACTCTTGAGAACGTCGTTTATATAGTCGGCATTTTTGTAACCCTATAATATCCAAAACATCATGTAAAATGTACAAGAGTATAATGTTAACAAACTCACGCAGGCCCTCAGTAGATGAATTTTAGATTATTGTGACGAATTTGTCGGTCGTAATAGTTTTTGGGGCGCCCCGAGTACTCATCATATTCATATATGTAGAAAAATTGTGTAATTTTTTTGTGTGTCTACCAAGTTCAACCCGTTAAGACAGAGTATTTTATAACAGCTTGAACTTCAATTATATCCAGTTTTCAGAAAATATCGAAACGTGTTTGCTTAACTCGATCGCCACAAACTAGCAACTAAACATACGCGTTACAAACTTTGCAGAACACCACCTAAAGAATAATACTTGAAATATAATAGCCATTTGATCATAACTGCTTGATTGGTTTTTTTTTAAATAAATAAATGTTACTAAAAAGGTGCCGAATTAATTTATACATATAATTTTTTTTATAATGTTAAATAATAATTTTTAAAATAAAAATCTATTTTAATAAATTATTTGATAAATTATTTTTAAGCGAATAAACTTTTCTAAATTCAATCAATATAAAACGTACAAATTTATGGCTTGACTGTTAGATAAATATATCCCTTTTTTGTCCCAAATTAAAATAAATATACTCTTAAAGTCTGTTTGATATGACATACAATTTGTTTTGCTCTGGTGGCCCCATTTTTGATAAATTCTAAAAACAAACATTTCATTCTTCATAGAACATTACTAAACAATCTATATTTAGTATCAACAAAATGACATTCTTCGCTAGATTCTGCAGCTTGTTAATAACATTTGACCTCCTGCAACCTTCGCCTCTATCCGGATCGATCTCCAATGGCTCATTGCCAGTTTTTTGATATACATTTTTTTTGTACATCTACACATAGATTATTGCTTGAGTTCGAAATTATTCCAAAAGCGACTAATTCAAGAACCAACTTTACAAATGATGATTAACTTGAATTTAAACCATTTTTTTTTAAACAGTTTTACGCGCACGTCTGCAAAGGCAGTTCTCGACTGTTTCTAGCCGTTATTATTAGAATATTAACATTCAAGAATTAATTTATGACTGGTTAAGATGGAATAAATTTATATTTCTTGTGCATTGAAGTTATTAGTTTTCTCTAAAGCGAATTAAATTAACAACTGTTCAAATACTCATTCCCTTGAACGTACTTTATTAAATAATTTCTTAAAAAAAATATATTCTACTTTAATTATGCTATAACTTTGTTCAAAATCATTTGTAGCTTGTGCTGAGATAACGTTATAAAATCTAATGCAGTTAAAATATAGAAAATTGAGGAAAATTAGTTTGTTGAAATTCTTTTTTCTCCATTGTATACAAGGGTTGCTATTTATGTATCCGGAATTGGCAACAATGGTGTTGCTAGACGCCATCTGACATATACATCGTAAAGTTTGATATTGTTGACTGTATACGTACTCAGAACGTTTTTGTCGTACGGACGCTATTTGTGTTGTTTAGTGACTTGAAAATTTCATCTCAGTCAAAAAATGGAATTAACCCATAAGAATTTTCGTGCGATGATTTACTACGACTTTCGACGTGGATTATCTCAACAGTGCATTGATCAACTCACTTCGACTTTTGGTGATGAAGCACCATCTAAAACCATTGTATATCACTGGTTTAGTGAATTCAACCGTGGCCATCGTTCGCTCACGGACGAATTTAAAGAAGGTCGTCCAAAATCGATGGTTGTGCCAGAAAACATTGATTCTGTCCGCGAACTAATAAAGCAAGATCGTCATGTAACATTGAGATATCCCTGGGAATTTGTGTGACAAGCATACACAAGATTTTTCATGGACATTTAGCCGTGAAAAAGATATGTGAGCGTTGGATTCCACATAATTTGACCATCGCTAAAAAAAAGCTCGTGTGGATTGGTGCAACGAAATACCCAAAAAATACAATCATGATACGTCAAAAGCCGTGTATAACATCTGCACAGGTGACGAATCTTGGATCTATCAGTATAAGCCCAAAAGTAAACAGCAGTCGACTGTATGAGTCTATCAAAATGAGCCAAACCCAACAAAAGTTGTTCACGCAATAAGCACTTCGAAGCAAATGGTCGCATGATTTTTTGGGATAAATGGGAAATAGATATGGTGCCACTAAAGAATCGTAGAACGGTAAATTCTGTATGGTACACAACCATTTGTTTGCTAGAAGTCTTTGAAGAAATAAGAGAAACCACCTTCGACGCAACATCATTCGTCACCATGATAACGCGATCTCTCACACATCGGACCGAACAACTCAATATTTGACTGGTCAGAACATCGAATTGATCATCATCCGCCGTCATCCGCCATACAGTCCTAATCTGGTACCCAATGATTTATTTTTGTGCCCGTCCGTGAAGAATAAACTACGTGGTCAACGATTTTCGAAGCCAGAACAAGAACCGAACAAGAACAGAACATTTCGATTCAAATTGAATGTTTTGGAGATATCTCAATCAGAATGGAAAAAGTGCTATGGAAATTGGTTCAAACGTATGCAAGAGTGTATCGATCATCGCAGAGAATATTTTGAAAATCAATAAAACCATTGTCAATGATAAATATTTCTTTCTATTTAATATTCCGAATAAATAAATAGCAGCCCTCGTATAATAGAAATTTTGAAATTGCCAGTTCTTAGTGGCATAACTAGTTTGAAAAATGCGAGAGAGGGAAAGAGAATTTGTAATGTTAGTCACATCCACATGAATATTGTTTTTTAAGTATTTCAGTAAGTACAGTAAGTACAGTAAGTATTTCAGTGTAATGTTATACAGATAAAAAAAGATAATATTTTTAAAAAGACCAGGACAGCTATGTCCATTAATGTGTATTCCTTTTATTGTTTGCAGTCATTTTTGCAATTCTCACATAATAATTATTAATAGCAATAGTCCTTTTTTACTGTGAAACGCTGGAAATATGTTACTAGTCAAATTCTTTTTCACTACACCCACAAAAAACTATGTCATTCATTAGAAATAGTCAATGATGTAACCAGATCATGTTCAATTCATGCAAGTAAATATTGATATATTTAATTTTCCGTGTTTGTTTCTTACTCTACCCATCCGTTTCAATTATTGCAGAAAAAAGTCAGTACAATTATCATCAGTATTAAAACCCTCACCGATATTTTAATTTTTCTAGGCAATCCTAATTTTATTTATTTATAACGGTTTTATTATGAATAAAATGTTATTTGAACCAAAGCCGAGTTAAATTATTAAATTACTGTGATTTAAATTATGCACAGACACACGACCTCGGTATAAAATTGAAGAAAAAAATATCAACTTATAAACCTACGGTACTTATTTAACCGTTCCTTTATTAGAAAAATACATTTTTAAACTCTCGGACAAGTTTTTCAGTAATTGATCACGGAAAAAAATGTGGTAAAACCTCATGCAAACAAGATTGTTTGTTATCGTTGCTAAGTCTAACTCTAATTATCATATTCTTTTAAAGGTTGTCCAATAAACGTATCAGATTACCAGTCACGCCCTTAAATTATTTTTTTGACCTTAAGCGACCTTTTTTAGTAATAAAGGGTGATTTTTTAGTGTGCCCGAGCTTTCGATAGGAGTCGCTCTCAAATAAACTGTGAGTGTCTCTAGTGCCATAATTATTCTGTATAGTCTGACAAATCGTCATGAAACGTTTAACATCAGAGCAACGATTTCAAAGTGTCGAAATTTATTATCAAAATCAGTGTTCCGTGCGCACTTATAGAGCATATCATAAATTTTATGGCGCACATAATCGCCCAACCGAACGTTGTTGCTGGTAGTGTTGATGAAGATCCAAATTTATTAATTCGTCGCCATTTGTAGGAAGTTGGTCTTTGTTATTCGACTACATGGATTATTTAATTCCGAATTTAAATGGTAATGATCGGGCGATGTGGTTCCAACATCACACCTCCACAACAATTCGGTGAGAAAATTATTTCTAGGAACGGACCGACCTGTTAATTGACTATCAAAGTAATGCGATTTAACAACAAATATTGACGCTTTGGAAGCCAACATAACTCAAACAATTGCGGACTTTAGATCCCAATTGGTTGTAAAAATGATGGAAAATTGAATTGACCCAATGCGCTTTGTCAGAAGCAGCCGCGGCGGACAATTGTTTGAAATTGTTTTCAAACATTAATGTCATTGAATGTTATTTCACATAAAATAATTAATTTCAAGGTATCTAATTTGGTTGTTGTTTTATTGGAATTTAAAGTAAGGAGGCATTAAAAAATCACCCTAAATGCTATGAAAAAATCTATCAAGTATGGTACCTTCAAAAAATGCTAGGCCTAACTGATCGGTAAGGCACCCCAGTCCTTCACACACCATCATTTGTTAACTGTTGGCTCAAAAATATAGAATTTTTCAATAAGAGTGTCAGAATTTTGAAACGTAATAGCGGCAACACTGTTTGAAGTGTAAATGTCACTCATACAAGGCCGTGTTCTCTACTATATATCTGATTCTACTGTATTGCTATCGGCTGTAAGTGGAAGTGTCACGGAATAAGGGAGACAGCAAACGACTGCTTCTATCTCCTTTTCTACTACTCGACCCGTTGTGCGGAAGCGTCGCGACTCTATTGGAGAAATTGGCAAGCGGCTTGTTCAATGGAATTGGCATGGTAGTTGTAAGAGAGATAGACGCATATATGTCTTCAACTTAATGGTTTCGTTCTTCTCCAGACCCCTACTAGCAATATAGTAGTATTAGATTATAAAATATAACAGAGATTATAAAATATGATCTGGAAAAACACTTGAAATCACTATTACGGTTTCTGAACATACATACTGAAATGATGTGAAACATATTTATTGTGCTTTTTTCTTACTAGAATTTCAAAGGTTTTAAATATCAAAAAATTTCCAGAAATTTCAAGTCGTGAAATATACAAGGTGTGTAAATAAAGTAATGAGACTGGTGGCGTAGTGTCAGATCTGGCAACACTGTTGACTTCTCCTTTAGAGGGGAAATACGACATCATCTGATGCGTATTCGATTCACTTTCCTTTTTCTCTCTCCCTCCAGAGCCTCAAGCTCCCCTAGGTGGACCATGACTTTTTTTTTGGGCAACAGGCTTTTTCTAATGAGTTCTAAAAATGAGTGACAACAATTTCGACTGACCTTGCACTATCAAGTTCATTATTTCAGACTTAAATAAGAATTGTTTTTAATACGCCCTACAAAATCAATACATGTTTCCCTCCTGTTGTCTTTTTGATCCCGCGAAAGTTTCTTTGGAACATTGAAACATTGCTGAAAATCTAATGAATAGTTAGGTGCATCTAATCCAACTCTTCTTCGATCAATCTGACCATCAACAAACGATCCGAATACACAAGATCCCGGATTTTGGGGACATTTTCATTTCTACTTACAGTTGAAGGCCTTCCACTGCAAGGTTCATATTCAATCGAGTTTCGACCTTCTGAAAACCAGGGCCACTGACAAAACACTATTTCCATAGGCATGTTTAAGTTTTGCAAAAGTTTCTGTGGTGCTGTATCCAAGTCTGAAACAAAACTTGATAGCACACCGTTGCTCGAAATGCTCCGCTGCTCTCGTCGCTCCAAAACTGCACCGTTGCTTCCTCTTTGCTGAATTGCAAGCGGTGACACCAAAGCAAACATAGTTCTAGTCCAAGTGCCATCTAATTCTACCATTCTAATTCTTAGTAATTCGACATTCTAAGATACGCCAGTGTGCTGTAAAAGGAACCACTCAATAAAAACGATAAGCACGAATCCCCGTAGAAACCAAATGTCAATTAATTATCACTATCGAAACAATCCAATCTGTAAATGTAAGAAAATTATCACGCATTTGCCAGATATTTTTTTATCGATTTCGTAGTGCAATGAGCTTAAGATGTCGTTCATGTCCCTGGATACTTCTAGAATGACAAGAACTTTATACTGTTGTAAGTCCGATCCTCTAACAATCTTATATATGTTCACATAGTAGTAAAAGCAGCAATGTTCAATCGTCTCGCTATTTTACGAAGTCTAAAACTTAGTTCTCTTATACCAATAGCTCGTCCATTTTTAAATTTCCTGAAACATGGTGCAGGAATTCATGTTATTTTAGCATTCGCATACATAAACAAACAGAAAGTGTATCAGTTTTTCTGAGAAATATATGCTACACAGCGAGGTTAATTTCAGTTTGATTCAAATAAGTATACTGGATATTATATGTTTTTTGTTCGTCAATATATATATATATATATATATATATATATATATATATATATATATATATATATATATATATATATATATATATATGTATATTTGAAGTATCACATAATTTCAGCGAATTTATTTTGATTAATCCAAAGCAGCTCCTATTATTAACATAACCTCTAGTTATATCATATAATATCTACTTTAGATGAAGTAAAATTATTTTATAGCAAATATAAAATTGATAAGTTTTGAATTTCACCTACTTTTGTCAAATACCTACATTTAGATGAGATCCGTAAGAAACAGTTGAAGCTTCACACACTATTAAGGTTGTTTACCTCAAACAGTCGACAAATCACGTGCTGCCCCAAATCCATCGTAAAAGCGCTACGAACAAAATTTTATAACCAGAGAAACGATGTGTGAATTCTGCATACAAATGTAAACATTTTTCAGTTATTTTACCTCAATGTTTCACATAAATTGCCATCCGGTATTATTTAAAATATCACCACTTAAAAGTCAATACTTGTAAGTCAACACGCATTGTCAAAATGTTAGACACACTTGAACAATTATTTTTTAGACTTTTCATGATAGGTGTTTCATTTAGTGTCGATTTTGCTAAGAAATAGCGTCACTAATACAGTTGTGGTAGATAGTCTTTTGAAATAGATAGACTTTTGGTATAGAGTATTGACGTCTATGGTGTTTTGGAGGGTAAATATACGCCATCAAATGCATGTTCGTTATTAATTGAAATTATGCAAAAAACATCGTTTTTGATAGCTTTGAATATGTCGAATTATGTACCGGAAGAAGACGTTTTGCGGGGAAGTTTAATAACCTTCTTTCATTTGAAAAAGCTCGGATGCTGAAAGTTATCGATTGTTGGGTGAAGCTTATGGTGAACACGCTCTAACCCAAAGAACTTCTAAACGATGGTTTAAATACTTTAAAAGTGGTGATTTTGATATAAAAGACAAGGAGCGTGCGTCCTGGACTACAGAAAAATTTTGAAGATACAGATTTGTAAGCATTATCGGATGAAAACTCAACTCATATGTTGAAACACTTAGTAGAAGCATTGAACGTTGCCCAATCCACCATTTCCGAATGTCTACCCGTACAGGGAAAGATCCAGAAAAAAAGAAAATGGGTTCTATATGAATTGAAGGAAAGAGACATTGAAAGGCGAAAAAAACCGTTCTAGACAGAAAAGAAAAGGGTTTTTGAAACGAATTGTGACAGGTGATAAGTGGATCTATTTTGACTCCCCAAAAGTGCAAAAAATCATGGGTAGACCAAGGCCAGCCCCAGTCCCAAATCTAGTCTTCAACATCACTACCAGTGCGCAATATACATGTAAAGAAGGCTTTGTTGTGAATTTGATGGGATTGTAGGGGAGGTGTGAATTACGAACTGTTGAAATCTGGTGAAATGATTACTGGCGATCGATACCATCAGCAATTGATAAAATTGAATCCAGAATTGAAGGAAAAACGACTAGAATACGCCCAAAAACACGATAAAGTCTTTTTTCAATATGACAGTGCTCGGTCAAATGTAGCAAAATGTGTAAAAACTATTTGGAAAACGTTAAATGGGTCGTCCCACCCCACCCGTCGTATTCATCAGACTTAGCTCTTTCGAATTAACATTTATTTCGATCCATGTTGCACGGACTTTCAGAACAACACTTAAATACTTACGAAGAAGTGAAAATTTGGCTTGATGAATTGTGGCGTCAAAAAACCAAAAATTCTTTTGGCACGGAATCCATTCTTTGGCAGAAAGATAGGAAAAAGTAATAGCTGAGTATGGCCAATACTTTATTAAGGTAATTTATTTTGTTACGGAAATAAACATTGAAATTTTGCGACAAAATCGACATTATTAACCGGAACAGCATTAAATATAACATATTAATACAAAAACTGGATTAAAATGAGTTTTTACTCATCTTTACTCAAGTTTCTCAATAAAAAAAATATTTTTTTTAATGGATTTTATATTTTAGTTAAAAACATCCCCCAGACATTTTCAATGATTTTCAAAGCTGGGGAAATACCAGGCCATTCCAGTTTTGAACAATTATTTTGCTCGAATCAATCCGTTATATTTGCCGAATAAATGGAGACATCATTTTATTGAAGCGCTGGCGAAGTTTTAATATCATTAAAAGATTATATCATAATATTATTAAAGAAATTTTGTTCTAATAAAATTTTATATTCTTGAGAGTTAACTTGATGGGAGAGAAACACAAAAACACCTTTTATTTTTATGGCCAATCTCACCTAAACCATGACAAACCTTCTCCAATTTGCCGTCTCGATAAAAATGTGTATAAAAATAAAAGGAAAATCCAAATTGAATGAACCTACTACCCAGTTCATGATATTACCTTTTGCACGAAAAACACGTTTGTGGGGCTAGTTTGTGGCAAATATTTAATGCTGATTTCTGTTCCTTGTTTTCTTACAATATTCTCAGACTTTTTAAATAATCTTTGGACATTGCTAACGGTTGTTTACACTTTAACTTCCTCAGCAATTTGTCTTGCAGTTGGAATTACTCTTGCAACTGGAATTGCTTTTGCGGTTATATAAATTCTATGCAATTTTCAGAAAGAGTCTTTGTTCTCTTTTCTCTCTTCTCACTCTTCTGTCTGATGAAAAATGAGTTCATATGTCTGGCCTAACCAAGTCAACTTGACAACCGATGAAAAAATTCGTCGAAAATCAGTGTTCTATGTCACTAGAACTCATCCTATCTACGTGTAACTAAAACATTAATCGTCTTCTTTCTTCTGAAAAACAAATGTTTTTCCACATAATGAATCACTCAATTTTATTTTTTTTCTTCCACAAGATTAAATTCAGGAATAACTGAACTAAACTGATAAATTATGATAAAACCTCTAAAAGATTAAGAAATCGTAAATATAAACAAGTGTGTCGAAAATTTTAACGCTCCAAAAAAAAGGAATTATATTACAGGCTAATTACCAATTACAGGCCAAGGTCAATTAAAGTTTTCCCTTTTCCAATATTTTAACTTGTATTTGAAACAAAGTGTGTCTTACATTTTCACCCTGAATATAATATCACTCATCCTTCGAATAATAATAATATATGACAAATTATGAATTAAAAGGCTAATTTGTGATATGTCGAATAATTTAAATTAAATATCAAATTAGTGTATAAGTTCGAGTTGTTTTATTAAAATTTCCAACGAAAAGAAATGATATATTTTTATAATAAAATCTATATGAATATGATCTCTAGATCTATGTCCAGGAAAGAAATGTATAATGAACAAAAAATATGAATCGAGTGAGGCAAGATTTAGACTGTAAGTTCGATATGGCAGAAATTAAATTACTTTAAGTTTTACTGATTTACTTTAATTTGTAGAGCAGTGTATAGTTTGGTTTTGTCCTGCTATACAGGAACCCATAACAATAGTAGCTCACATCGACGGTTGCATTTTTTAAATCACCACGCAGATGTAATATCATGATGATATATCGAGTTACCATTCCCATTCAATGGATTTACCCAAGCAATAAAATGTCTTTAGAAGATTTTAAGTCTATATGTTTTCTAGTATTGCAGTTTATTGGCTAAAATCTTCAACCCACTTATTATACCACTCTATTTAATTTACTTTTTCGACTGGTTTTTAAAGTCCGTGATTCAAGAGTAACTCATTTTAAGTACTTTTGCACAATTTCTATATTTTTAATTTAAGATTATTTTTTTAATAGATTTTCTACTTACTCTTCGTTTTTCTAATACCTTCCAAATAATTTTCCTTAGAATCATATTAAAATATTTTTTTTATGCCTACGAAACAACGATATACAAGAAACGTAATATAAAATAAAAGATAGATTGTATGATGTTTACGATGGTGTATTAGTAAATCGTTGGTCATTTTACAGTTTATTCAACAATTTAAAACTGCATAGCTGAACTTTTAAAAAAATATGTAATAGGTGTAAACACGGTTGAGAGACCAATTTCTGTTTCAATACAAAAAAAAACATAACAATACTTTCCATCTCTATTAACACAATTTCGAATCAAAATTGTGAATAAACGATGAGGAAGTATTGTATTACAAAAATTAATGAAATTAGCTTTGAAATAATTGACCATACATTATATCAACATAATTTAACTCGATCTAATATTTTCTCTATCCAAAACTATTTACGACTAATAAAATGGTAGATGATGTGTGTTTTACAAACAGGATTATTTTTTATGAATACATTAGTTGCTTATAATTTAAACGTAATTTTTCTTAAATAAAAAACTAATATTTATATAAAGTGATATTAAATAATATTACAGGTATTTGTATATATTCCCTCGTATACTTTAATAGAACTGATTAAATTAATTCTGTCTGGTTTGAAAATTGAACCGAAAGTTAATTGGCTAAAAAGAATGATTTATTAATGTAAGGCGAGATACTACTTCTTGTATTTGTGTTCTTGAACATGTAAATAAATTACATAATTAATGTCCAATCTGTGCAAAAATAGTAAATAAATGGCAATATTTCGTGACCTGGAAATGTGAACTTTGCAATACAACTCGTTTTTTTTTTTGGTCGGTGCAATAACAATTAATTAACTGCCAAAAAATTAGTTCGCAACGGTTATTCAAGTTTATTTTATGTCTTGTATATTAAACGACTGAAATCAGTGTCTAAATATATCTCAGTATTTATTGTCATAATATTGTTAAAATATATATAGAAATTGAGTATAAACAGTTAATAAATGAAAACGGCTGACGAGTATGAGTAATACCAATGCAAATTCAAAAATTGATTCAAATCCACAAAATTAATATATCATAAATAATATCGATGGTAGAAAAATATGTAAAATATGGTTAGGTTTCTTTTTCATGCAGTAAAAATCTATTTAAAAAAGTCTGATGACGGTGAAACATGATTAGCTCTGAAAATTTCTGTACACAAAAATGTGTACAGCGATCATCAAAGGTTCCATCACTATTGGTTAGAGGCAATACGATTATTCTTACGTATAATACTAGTTAATATCAATTAACTTAATAAAATTAATAAGAAATATACTGAGGGACAGAAATGTGAACAACCAGTATACAAGAGTTGCTATTTATGTTTATTTGTGTTTTGTTTTATTGTTTTTCAAAATATTCTCCGCGATGACAGATACAGTTTTGTATACGGTTGAAGCAATTTTCATAGCACTTTTTTTATTCCGATCTCCAAAACATGCATTTTGAACGCATCAACCGCTTCTTCGGCCGTCGAAAATCGTGGCATCGCACGAAAATCCTCACGCATTAATTCAATTTTTTGACAGATGAAATTTTCAAATCACAACACAAATAGCGTCCGTATGATTAAATGGAATGAATACTGAGTACGTATACAGTCAACAATGTCAAACTTTACCAAAGGTTGACCTTTGTTTTCCAATTTGTTATTTTAGGTGTTTTCATGTCACCTAATATTTGATCCATAAAAGGTGTTTTAGGCTTTTGAGTTTTTTGCCTATCGATCTTCCAACATGTCCTATCCATCTCAACTTTCCCAGTTTGATAAAGGTAACTGTATCAGTATCTTGATAGTCTCTGTATAGCTCGTAGTTATATCGTCTACGCCATTTCCTGTTCTCATGAATTGCCCCGCAAATATATTTGAGAAGGTTCCTCTCCAATGTGCCTAGCAGTTTTTTGTTTAGTTTTAGCTTTGCAAAATTTTGCTTCGCTAGATGCGTAGGTTTAGCTTGAATAGCACCTTTCAGTTAGTCTACTAGTTAAGGGTAATACTTACCAGTGATGGTACTGGTTTTTGCCAGATAGTAGATATAAGTCTATGAGCAACACATTATCAAACTAACAAAAAAACTGTTGTCATGACTATTCCTGCAGATAGAACCGTTTTTTATTCCTCTGGCACACTTTCATCTGGTCCTACTCACTCTGAAATTCCGCTTCATTTCTGGAGAGTGGTGGGGAATATTTATCTACTCTTTATCCTCGAAGTTTTTTTTACAATGAATTACCAATTTATTTACTCGAAGAAACTCAGCATAATCGCATTTTGGACTGCTAGAATCAAGACTGTCATTACATAAAATTGCCACTTAGCTCAATAGGAATCCACATACAGTATTAAGGTATTGTCAGGCATGGTTTCAAAGTAAGGGTTATTTATTTGAGTTATTTTAACTATAAATTAACCCCAGCATGTCCCAGTAATCCCAGTCTGCACACTCCAAGGGCTATCAACCCTGGATTTATGCTTAACGTTTTTTTTGTGTTTTGTTTAAAGCCTACTAACTGGCAAGTGACCAATGTTAAAAATCTATAAAAGGCATCCTTGCTCAGCTTCGAACTGGTGTGATTGAGGAACGTTTCGTTTTCAGATCTGCTGCATTTTTTTCAGTGTAGCTGCATTTCGCAAATCGAGTAGCCAAATTGCATGATATAATGATTTGTGATTTAAAAAAGACCCAGGAAAATGTACTAAAATTCAAAAAACGTCGAAAGAAGCACTATAATTCGTCAGGACGGTCGCCTTAAACTTCTTTCTTTGAGAAACTGTTTCCGCATTACTGAAGCAATATGGATTTAATAGTTAATAGCATGTTAATTCATGAAGCAAGCATGATCAGGCCCTTTTTCTGGGATACAGAATGTCAGAGATGTATATTGTGACAAATCACAAGTTTGGATTGCGTTATGATCTGATATTGGATAGAAGAGATAATTGAAAAGGGAAGAACCCCTTGTTTTCTGTAGGATTGCAAGTAAATCACACTGTAGGCGACTATTGTGCATGTAGTAGTATACCGCTTTTGGTGTTCATTCGAGGTAGCGTAATTGTTGAACGTTATATACAAGAAATCAGATAATCTTATCAAAAACCAAACCATAGAATGCTCCAAAAGCAGGATAATATATTAACATATAGCAAGGAGAACGTTATATTTTTTGATCTTCCTTAAACACTAGAAAGCCTAAGTAATGAGCCATAAGCTTCCAGTTTATTTTTAATAACTTGTCATACATTTTCCATCTACTTAGTAGCTGACTTCCAAACGTCATTGACTCATATAAATCAATCAAACACTTGTATATAGGATAGACAATCATTCCTGTCTTAAATGTTTTACGAGGGTTGCTATTTATGTTTCCGAAACTAGCAAAAATGGTGTTACTAGGCGCCATCTGGCATATATATATATATATATATATATATATATATATATATATATATATATATATATATATATATATATATATATATATATCGTAAAGTTGGACATTGTTTACTGTATACCTACTCAGTCAAAAAAAGGAATTAACTCGTGAGAATTTTCTCAACAACAATGCATCGATCAACTCACTTCTACTTTTGGCGATAAAACACCATCTAAAACCACTGTATATCACTTGTTTAATGAATCCAATCGTGATTGTCATTCGCTCAGGGGCGAATTTAAAGAAGGTCGTCCAAAATCGCTTGTTGTGTCAGAAAACATCGATGCTGTATGCGAACTGATAAAGTAAAATCGTCATGTGACATACCGTAAGATTGGGGCATCCCTGGCATTAGTATGGCAAGCATACACAAGCTTTTACTTGAACATTTAGCGGTGAAAAACATTTGCGCGCGTTGGATTGCGCCTAATTTGACAATCGCTCAAAAAAGACTCCTGTCGATTAGTGCAAAGAAATACTCAACAAATTCAATTGTGGTTCGTTAAAAGCCGTTTATAACATTTTGGATCCATGCGAATCTTGGATCTATGCGTATGAGCCCCAAAGTAAATAACAGTCGACTGTATGGGTCTTACAAGATGAGCCAAACTCAACAAAAGGTGTTCGCGCAAGAAGCACTTCGAAGCAAATAGTGGCCGGGTTTTTTTGGGATAAATGGGCATGTAGCTACAGTGCCACTAGATAATCGTAGAACGGTCAATTCTGAATGATACACAACCATTTGTTTGACAAAAGTCTTTGAAGAAATATGAAAAAACAACCAGCGACGCAGGATTATTCTTCAACAACGGGAGCTCTTACACATCGGACCAAACAACTCAATATTTGACCGGTCAAAACATCGAATTAATGGGTCATCCGCCATACAGTCCTGATTTGGCACCTAATGATTTATTTTTGTTTCCGTCCGTGAAGAATAAACAACGTGGTTAACGATTCTCGACGCCAGAAGAAGTGGTTGATGCGTTTAAAATGCATGTTGTGGAGATACCTCAATCGGAATGGAAAAAATGCTATGAATATTGATTTAAACGTATATTTAAACGATATACTTTTACAAATATCAATAATCGCGAAGAATATTTAAAAAAATAGTAAAACCATTTTCAATGATAAATATTTGTTTTTATTTTTTATTCCGGATACATAAATAGCAACCCCCGTACTGTTTTAGTACTTACTTTTAGTACTGTTTTAGGAAACTTTTAGGAAACTTAATGTTGGTAGTTCGCTGAACTAAACTTTTTCAACGAATCACAAAACAACCGTTATATTTACGCCGTATAAAAATTATTCTCAACCAGCTCAAATCTGTTTCCTTTTAGACTACCTGCATCACAAAATGTACAGAGCTTCCCGAATAATAATATAAAATGCAAAATCTCATTTTCTGTAAATGATCCAAATTTTATTTTGGCTTTGTAAACATTACTTTTGATTCAATTTGCTTTTTCTGCGTGATATCGGTATAAGATTTGTAAACTGCACATGACATCCTCTTCACACAGCTCATAACGTCATCGCCATATCTCAGCAACTGTTTTAATTCCCCTTGTTCGTTATATTTGGGGGTCTTCTTGTGAACTTGAATATCAAATATGTATTTCACGGGAAATTTATCTATTTTGAGGAAATCGATGAGAGTACCATATAAGAGTCCTTGAAGCTCGAAAATAGAACCGTAAGTGAATTGTCTGCTGCAGATAGCGCTTTTCCCTTTTTTAGCAACTTCACGAAGATCTGCTGTATCTTTGTCAATAGCTGCACAGAACCCATAAGGGTAACAAATGTTTTCTCCTCCCTCTTGAAGGGAAATTAAAAGTCTGATAACAAATCGATATGAATAGATGGTTTGTAATAAAGTGTGTATTTCTGGTGAATTGTTTAAGTAATTTTCTTTCCATTTCTTAATTTTTTCTGAAAAAAAAAACCCAGTATTTAAAAATAAGCGCAGATAAAACTGTACCTCGGTTTAATACCATTGGATTTGAAACTGATAAAAATTATTAACACACTTAAATCATTTTGATTTGTATGAAGCAAGTTAAAAATATTATTAAGGATAAGAAAATTTCAAATGAAGATGTAAATTTAATATAAACAAGGAACGACACTTTATTGCTAATTTTGGATTTTTTGAATATATTGGAAACGCTCCTTAAAAACATAAATTGGAATATCGTGTAATTTTAGCTATATGACCTTATGGTTCTCAGTATGACATATTTCTTTAATTATATCGTTGTTCAACAGAACTGGTCACCAATATCTAATGTGTTAATGTATAATTATCTGCGGTTTTTTAAATAATATTAATTATGAAAAACAAAATATAAAAATACAACAGATACATCTTTGAAATATTATTTTGGAGGATATTAATCCTCAACTTTAATAATTTCTTCTAATTTGCTTAGCAAATGAAGAAAAATCTTGAAAAATCCCACTTTCGTCACGCATTTTGGACACGCATTTTTATTTACTAAATATAGAAGAATATTTGAAATGCCGGTTTTCATAAGCAAAAAATACACAAAAATGAACCGAGGATAATTAGGCATCAACCCAATAATTAGTAAACTCCAAGTACCAATAATTACAAAACTCCAAGTAGCTTGGATTCCCTTTTTATTTTTGAAAAAATCTAACGAATATTTATAGAAATTGTTTATCGCGCTTACCTAGAAATAGATCTGTTGGTATGTTTCTCATATCATTTACACCCAGAATAACTGGAAAATTCTGAGACAAATCTGTAGGAGGATCATTTTCAATCCCTCCAACTGACTTTTCGTTATTTTTGCCTACTTCTGACTGGGATTCTGTTGATTTTAATCCACGCTTGGGTCCTTGTTTAGTACAAGAAGATCGCTTGTTAATTTTTTTCTTGCTTAATTCCTTTTTCTTAACATAACTGTCATAGACATCGGGATTGGAGCATGGTACGATATAGTAGTCCATGATCCTAATAAAATTTGGATTGTGTGATAGAAAATCTATCATGTACAATGCATTGGATACAGCAATGGTATTCATGCCATTTAAGCCAGCTGTGATGAAAGCTCCTAATTTTGGGGAATCGGAATTGGAGCTGCACAAGCCAGTGGTAATTATGGCCATATAAATTGGTTTTCCTACAAATTTCAATATTCTTAGTAACATGATTATTACGTACATTAAAATTATCCTGATTTATTGAAGCAAAACTGAGATACTGTTGAAAATAAAATTATTCAATTAAACAAAACTTCAATATTTTCAGCAGTTTTAACAATCCTAAAACCTAAATGACTGTATTGATGGTATGTAATAACTCATACTGACTTCAAAATAGCTGATTATTAACAAGAATAGCATATACGAGATGTATAAATAAAGTAATGATACTATTAGCGTAGCGTTCGACCTGACAACACTGTTAGCTTTCCCTTTGAAGGAGGCTATTATCTGATACGCTTTCAACACGAGTTTGAAGCTCTTTAGAGCCACTTGGTGGTGCTTAGAACCGGATTTTTCTAGAGCATTCTGAAAGTGAGTGACAACAATTTCGAGCAATGGTGCGTTATCAAGTTTTGTTTCATACGTGGGCATAGTGCGACGGAAACTTTTGCAAAATTTCGACGAGGCTTCGGAAACAGTATCTTGTCAAGGGCCCATGTTTTCAGGTGGTTTAAAACATTCTCAAAAAACCTAGACTCGCTTAAGATGAATGAAATTGATCGTGTCGCTCTGATTGTCGGTTGACGATCAGAATAATCGGGTAAGAGTTGAATATGACTCACAACTGTTTATCAGATTTAGTCCAATAAACTGGGATTAAGAAAATCTACACAAAAATGGTTCAGAAAAACCTTTCGCTGGGTCAAAAGGAAAATAGGAAAGAAACAGTGGCGACCCGTCGGTTTTTAAAGTGGGGGAGCGTAGAAGAAAATAGTGCTGCTGAAGATTTTATTTTGTTTTCCCCTTCCTCCTTTTTACTTTTCATGCTATTGAAACGCTATATACAGGAGGTAAACCAGGAAAATGAGTTAAATGGAAGAAACTGAACGGAAATAAAATATGATGTTTGGCTCTGAAAAATTATTTACTGAGATATATGCTGGAGGGGCGGCGCCCCAACGTCCTCCCTCGCGAGCCGCCCCTGGAAAGAAACATTTCTTGAATGTTTTGGGCGGATGAACTTGACAGCCCACCGTTTTTCGAAATTGTTCTCACTGATTTTCAGAACGCACTAGAAACATCCTGTTCACGAAAAGAATTGCTACGGATCACCATATGACCCTAGGGAGTTCAAACTCGTTCTGAAGACGCATCAGATAACACCAGATAGCTCCTCCAAAGCGAAAGTCAACAATTAATGCCATGTTAAACCCTTCGCCACCAGTCTCATTACTTTATTAATACACCTCGTATATCTTGTTCAGCAACAAATATTTCGCTGTATTTCTAAATTGTATTTTACTGTATATTTTGTATTTACAAATGTTTCTTAAAAAGATTTTATTTAAAATAATTTTTATATATACCTTGTGTTGACTTTCCAATTTGTACAACTGCCGTTTTACCAGAACTCCTTTTTTGAATCTTACGCAATAGATCAACAATCTTGTCATAATTTAAAATATTATCATGATATTCTTCGTACCTTCTACATAGTAATGTTTGTTTTTCCACGGATAATTTTACACTAGAAGATGATTTTCCATTGTTTCTCTTTATATTAAAATCAGATTTTTTACGAACAGGTTTTTTTCTGTTGTTCTTTCTGCAATTACCCATATTAATCAAATAAATTCCCAAACCTAAATATTTTCATTATTTTGAAAGATTTGTCAAAATAAAAATATAAAAAAAAAAGTTCCTTCGAGCCGGATTTGAACCAGCGACCTATGGATGTCCACATTAATCGATAACCACTACAGTCCACCGCTCTACCAACTGAGCTATCGAAGGATATGAGGCATTTTTTTTCATTTATTATAAAAGAACTATTGGAAATATTCATTATTTTAGTTTTTATATATATTGATATATATATTGTGTTTATATATATTGACTGCAGGATTGTTTAGCAAATTATTTTATTAGTTTATAATTGAATTATAAATTATGTTTCTCTCAACAATTAATCTTTATTATAAATCTCAAAATATTACATGAGTCGTTTGAAAAGTTCTCAATCTAATAAAGAAAACAATATGTTTAAGATTTTTTGATTTTTCAACATAGCCACCTTACAATTTAAAATATTTTGACCACTGCGAAATAAGACAAATGTCAACGAAATAACCTTTAAGAGAATTATACTTTGTCCTAGGATCATAAACAACAGCAACAACAACAAAAAAAAAAGAAAAAAATGTATGTTTGCTTTAAAATTTTTAAAAACGTCCCTGAAAAATATATACATGGCAGAAAGACATTCAGGACAGTAATGCTAGTAGACCCACATATCAAAAAACGGTATTAAGTGACAGTTAATACCGGAGATATAAAAAAGACAAACAACGACAATGCTATATAATGAATGAGATATGGATAAGGAAGAACACTCTCAAGAATGCACAGACAGTGCCAATGCCAAAATAATGCTATTTGCAGTCAAGCTCGTTAGTTTTTCAAACTATGTTTATTAAACTGAAATTAAGGCAAATTTAGTCTTCACTGTTTATGAAGTTCCACTTCTTGGTACTCTATTCTTGTTCTCGGCCTGACAAAAATACACAAAATTTTGAGACATTTTTAGAAAGTTGTATTGTTCATTGTAGTCATCTTGCTATTCAATATATTCAGACCAATGATATTCCAACTTTCCGAAATAAGCGGTTGTCTCAACTTTGAGCTTATCATTTGGAGTAAATCTTTGTCCAGCGAGCTATTCCTCTAGGTGTATGAAGAGTAAGTAACACTGCGAGCCAAATCAGAAGTATGACTCACATGAAAACATTTTCTAAGCGAAGGTGATGAAGATTTGTAACAATATCCTGAGGTATACAAGAATGTTATCATAGTGAAAGAGCACTTTCCTTTTAATAAGATGAGGGCAGCACTGTTCAATTGGCCCAGTCCTGCGTTTTGCCAAATTGTCTATGCACACGATACCACGAAAACCCAAGAAAACCGTACCCATGAATTTTCTTGCAGATAGAACCGTTTTTCTTTCCTTTGGCATAATTTTATCTTCACCTGTTCCCACTCACCGTTTAGACTGCTGCTGCGTTTCTTGCATGTAATGATGAATCCATGGTTAATCTACTCTTATATAACGCTGAAAAAACTCTATTTAAATAAATTTAAAAGCTCTCGAGAAATATTTATTGAAGAACTGTTAACAAACGCGGCACCTATAGAGCAGAAATCTTTTCATCCCATATAATATAATTATCTTCAATGGATGTACGACTACATTTAAATCCAGCAGCCTACTTTTTTTACCGTCGAAAACGAAAGGAAATAATCCTTAAAAGCCAAGTCTAACCCCATCTGTATATTCGTCGAGGTTAAACCCCCCCAAACAAAAAAAATCAAACTTTGTTAGCTTTACATTATATTATAAATACAAACAAGCAACTAAATATACATGTCTGAAACGCCGCAGCTCGCTACCTAACGAATCATATGTGGCATCATATCATACTTTCCTACTTTTGATAATTCTGACATCTCTGTGTCAGACCGAGAAGTTTTCAAACGATTTGTTACCATGTAGTAGTGCGAACAGTACAAAATATGTAGCTAATACAAAATAAAATGTAGATTATCTCTCGAATCAATATTTATCACTTGTTTCACGACAGTAAACAAACACCTCGCATCTCAAGTGTTTTCCGATTTTACCATATTTTTCTCTTTGATAAACCCGTTTTTAAGCGCCCACTTCAGATGATTCAGAAATAATATATTCATCGTGTTAATTTTATGAACAACGTTTAATTTAATATTCAGCAACTTAGAAAATATAACACGGATACATTAATATCGTGATTCTTAAAGAACTATGGAATAAAATTATCCCTATTTAAATTAAATGATATGTCTTCAAACCCCACAAAAAATAATTTGTGTAGTATAGGATAATTCAATAAGAATATTTTGTGGAGCTAGACAGTATGTCTACTTTAAGGTTTTTAAAAAATAAATTGGAATGTGGAGTTGCTGCTATACCTGTTTTGAAAATATTGTCCCTTAAATATTAAAAATAATATAGCTTAACAATAAATATTTACAGCAAATACACCAAGTTATCGTTTTGATTCCATTGACGCTAAATGGGATGGCAAGCACATCTTTGAAAAACTGCGAACTAATAAACTTTTCGAACCAAAAAATACATCTAAGGGCAACATTTTAAGAATAAATTCACCTACAAGACGTATCACAACCAAAAACAAGATTTTTCGCAGAACGATTACTTGTGTGCTAAGTGTTACTTGTGTGCTAAGCCCATTCAGTGACTTTAGACGAATGTAGGGGTGTTTGATGCTTGTATTTCCTGTTTGTTGCACTCCAGTAATGACAATTCTGCTTATTTATATGACTGTTGAGATAAAAATGAACATCAAATCATTGTTTTTGTAAAATTCTCGCACACACCATGCACAGTCTACTTCCCAGAAACGCTCCAGACACGAGGCTATCGATTGACACGCGCCCCTCACAGTTGTTACGTTTGCTCAGTTAAAAAGAGTTCAAAAAGGCTTTCTGAAGACGTGAGTGGTTGAATTTTCACGAAACTACCAGCATCATCTCTGAACGAATACAAGCATTATGTAATGCAGTGGCGGGTGGTCCATAAGGGCACATGGGCACGTGCTCTACTTAAAAAATTAAAAAAAAAAAATTAAAGTGAAAAAAATTATTTTAGATTTTATATTAATTTATTCTCTGTTCACGCCTCTAGTGACTTCTATAGTCTAACATTCATAATATCATTCGCGGTAAAAAAATAGGTCGTGGGTTGCCGAAGCGCACCGATTAAAGAATACGTGCTTTGGGCACAGACAAGTTTGTGCCGTTATTGTTTTCTTTACTGTCGCATGCGAAAAACAAAGACAACAATACATCGCTTTGCTAACTCGGAACTCGGTAACTTGGAAATTAAACGCATTTATAACGTCATCTTGGGCGCTGCCCCATTCTCAACAGTCAGGTGTTTTTTGCCATCGCGCTTTTCGACTTTTTTAGTGGTTCAAAGTGAATGTTTTGAACGATTACAATAGTGAAGATGAATTCAGTGCAATATATGAATAGAAATATTGTCATATTAACATTTGAGGACTGAATTGTCATCAAAAATCACCAACTAAATCTAATAATTGAAGGGTGTTGTACAATAGAAAAAGATGTAAAGGTGTTTTCTGCAAATCTGTCTGCATTTCCCGCTTTCTTTTCTTGTTCACCCAAAAGGATAACTGTTCTGGAGAGCGTCGTGAAAAAACGTCTACCCCGTCTACCAGCTGGAAGTTTACTTCTAAATGAGTGAATACTGTTTACATTTACAAAGAAGAATTGCAAACATGCCTTGTAGAAATTATGGACGCCGAGTCATATAAAACTTCTATTAATCAAGCTCAGGGGTTAATAAATTATTTGGTGGATGATAATTTTAAATGTTGGTTGTTTTTCTTCAATAAAATAATGCCTCACTGCGACATTCTCTTTGATCAACTGCAAAGCAGGCAACTAAATGCACTTAAAGTTAAGAAGATTTTGGTAACTTTTTCAACAGCCATTCAAAATATTAGAGACAATATAGAAATACAAATTAATCAAGAATTTGGTAACTTAACTGGTCAAGAATCTACAACGATCATAGAGAATCGCAGAAAAAAAACGGAAATTTACTGACAAGGAGGACTCCAATTCGAATGTCAGGATATGCAAGGAAATCTGTGATACCTTAACCATACAGGTTCCTGAATGCTTTAGTTTCGATGTATACCTAACTATTGCAAATTTATTTGAAACTGAAAAATTTGGTTGATACCGAGCCGTCTTTCCAAATGAAGATATTAAAATTGTGTGTAACCTGTTTGCAAACGTAAATTACTTAAAATTAAAAAATGAACTGTCGGTAATGTAAGCACGGGATGATTTCATGAAATACACTAGGGCTGCGCCGCTGTTACAAATATTTATCCAAAACAATTTAACATCAACATTTAGCGAATCTGTGGAATTGCTGACTGTTTTGTGTACCATCCCCAAGACACTATGGAAAGCGAAAGATGTTTCTCTACCCTCAAACGAATCAAAACATTTTTAAGAAACACTATAGGCCAGAAACACTATGAGCCACTATGCGCGTTAGCAATGCTATCTATTGAAAAAAAACTTGTGAAGTCAATTTCAAATTTTAATGATTAAGTCATCGACCACGTTGCTACTCAGAAATTTAGGACGATGAACTTCAACTACAAATAGATTTAATGGTCATGGTCCTATGGTGAGTTTAGCAAAATTTTATTATCTAGGTACCTGTTTGAAAATTTGATGTCTGACAGTTACACTTATATTTCGACACAGCAAAGTGTGTGTATGATACTAAGAAATCTAAAATTTTTGGTTATCACACATTTCCCTATCCCCATTCCAAAATTTGGTTATACGTGTCCCACCTGTTTTTTCCCCCACGAACCGCAGCTGATGAAATGATGTATTTAGCTGTTTACCATCAGAAATTTCAGTGCGCTAATATGTATTATTCATTCGTAATGACATTAAACGTATTAGTATCTTCTGAACGTTGGTTCCATTTTGTATGGATAAAAGTGCATAAAAGATTTTAAATTATCCAAAACGCTGGTAAGTGATTTGCAAAATTTCGAGATGGCACAGGATGGAGCATTAAAAATGATCCTCGGCCTGATCCATCAATAAAGATTCGAACCAATAAAACAGCTAAAAAACTTCCCGACTAAAATTCTTCGGTATGATCCAGTCAACAATGTGGACAGTTGATAATGGAGTTTTGCTTCAACAACCCGAGACATATGCAGGAGTATTATCGTGGTGAAAAGGATGTTTCTTGTTGAAAAGTTACATAGTGGGCTCATTGATAATATTAAAAATATTTAAAAACATGGACATTTCTTGTGTGCTCCACATAAAAATTGGCCCATTCCTTCAGTTACCATTAAATATCAGCAAGCATCTCCCGAGATCGAACTAACTTTAGTCTTCCGAACGTTCAACTCGAGCCCGCCTAATGACGGCGACTGAAAGAAAACAAAAATTTGGCGTAGTACACGGAAGAAATTTCCTTGTTTTGGAATATTTTTTTAAAGAACGTTTTCACTCAGTAGTACTGTTGCGAGCCATAGGATAGCGTCAGCTGCATTTCTTTACAGCCTATATCCGATATGGCTGATATATATGCTCGTATTCTTGGTCATTCCTACAGGTGCTTTCGTAGGTTCAGCTCAAGCCCAACTGATAACGCTTAAGGCCAGAAGCCGGTTCGCGGGAAATGCTTTTTAACGTTTGATGACGACTGAAATGTCCTTATTTTTGAACACTTTCTTTTTGATCAAATATGGAGGTATAGTCTGAATAGGCATTAGTAAAGTATAATATTCCCCGATTATAATCCTGTCGTTTGTCAGGTACTCTAAAAGCCCGGCACCACGAGAATCCTGCATTTTTCCTGCAATTTTTCTTAGGCTTATCACCTGCTCGGACACACTGCTGAGTACTACTTTATCTCTGGAATGCCTGATTCCATGCGTCATCTACTATTATAAAACGATAAATAACTCAGCGGAATTCCAGTTAAATGTGTCTAAACACTCGTGAAAAATGTATCTAAACGTTCAAATGCACTGTCGGTCGATTGTTAAACGCGGCACGCATCAATCGGAAAGTTCTTTCATACCCAAAATATACTGGACACGGTCTATCAAAATGTTTGTAATAACAAGTTCGCGGATATTTAGTCGGCGACCATTTAACATTACATTGTGTATTTTTGTAGCCATTTTGTTAATTGTAGCGATTTTTAGGCGTTCTGAGCGTTCCTCAAATTAAATGGATGTACGTTGTTATGTACAATGTTAGTTGCGCGTTGATCTGTTTGAACAATCCTCTATAGGAATGTTGGAAATATATTCTTCGATGAAAACCGGTAGGAAGAAGAAAATCTGGAAGAAAAAAAGTGGCAGAATGGAATAAATATAGAAAATACAGTCAATTGTATTTTAACTATTGTAGTGCATATATGATATGCATTTGTGTTTTAATATTTGAGAAGTCTAATAGTTGTTATTAATGCAAATGGCATGATACAATACGACATTAAATGTAGAATTTATTCAAAAAAAATAATATAAAGTAAACATTGTGTTAAATTCTATAAACTAAAATAATCTATATAATAGAATAACAAATTTATTTGATTATCCAATGAATTCATTATAATATACAAAAGGATATTAAAAAAAGCATGAAAAGCGTACTTATATTTGTGCAAAATGGAGAATTTTTGATTTTCAGTTTTTATGGTTTGTTTACCTGAAGTGCTTGACTTTATGCCAACATTCTTTACGTTTTTACAATACCACTGTGTGCGTTTTGTTATTTTTTGTCACTCAGAAATTCAGATTGACATCAATTCTCGATTTCTAAAACATTTAGATAAAGTTAAAACTTTTTTAACTAAAAATAAATGCCACATATAACGAAAATAGTATAACCTCCTTAAATTCCAAAACATATGTTTGCATATTGATAATTACTTATTAAGCATGTTCTAAAATATTTCTTCTAATACGGTCTTTTGTTTAGAGAAAGAGAAAGAAGATACAATTTTATAATATTATAATGCTTAACAATATTGTTATTAGGTTTTAAGAGTCACAACCAGATGAAACAACAAACATATAAACTGAAAAATATAAGGATTAGACGAGAATCTAATCTCTATGCAAAATAAGTATGAACACATTCTTCGCTAGTAATTTTCAATAAACAATGACACATATATTAAAGCTATTACACTTTATCTATCTGAGTTTAGCTTTGCTAGTGATTGTGAACGTACACATTTTCGTTTTATTACACAGAATGGATATTTCTTTGGGAATAAGAAAATTAAAAATAGATAGAAAGTAATAAATCAAAAAAAAAGTTAGAAAATGTTAACTGTTTAAACAATTATAAACAGATACAAAAAACAGGCTTCTTTCAAGTAAATCCAGATCAGGGCATCTATAGAAGCTTGACAGGGATCACAAACGAGTAATCTTGTGATATGTACGATAAAATCCGGCAACTAGTGCATCATTATTGGTAGCCATATAGGCTCTACTTTCAGTATGAGTTCCTGTGGCGTTGAAAAACTTAAATTTATAGAAGGAATCATGGATCAACATGTTTTCCTTGATATTTTGAGAGAAAATTTGTATCCAAGTGCCAAAAAACTTGGGCTCCAATCTGATATCATTTTCCACAAGGACAATGATCCGAAACATCGAGCATGTAATGTCGAAGAATATTTACACTACAATGCCCTAAGACAGTTAAGAACTTAAGAGCTGAAGGAACACATCATAAGAAGTGTATCTCAACTGGGATAAACCCTGGGACAAAAGTAGTCTCTACTAACTCATCGGCAAATAAGTCCTCAGTCTGACATATAGATGACATCATTCATGAAAAATCCTTAGGAGTGGTCGATTATGCTAACCGTCAAACATGATATTTCAAAATATCATGACAATCTGTCTACTAGTTTTTGAGTTGTTGCTTAAGTGACGTTTTGATGACGTTTTTGTGCTTTAAGTGACACTACTTTTGTTATTTTCAAAACAATGTAACAAAATTATTTCGTGTGTTGATTAAGCATTGTTTTTTGATGAAGAAAAATGCCGTTGAAGCAAGACAATGATTTGATAAACATTATCCCGACTCTGCCTGAGGAAAATCAACCATAATTGATTGATATGATGAAAGGTAGCCATACAAACACCGATGATGCTGAATGCTCTGAACGTCTAAATGAAATGTTTACACCAGATAACATCAGAAAAATTCACAAAATTATTTTGCAAAACCGTAAAGCAGAGCTACAGAAGATAGCTGATATCATGAAGATATCGAAAGGAAGTATTTGGTATTGCGTAAATTGATCGAAATGGATATCGCGTTTGCTCATAGCGAACCTAAAACATCGTATTGATGATTCTGAGCAATATTTGGAGCTGTTTAAGTCAAATAAAAAGGATTTTTTCATGCGATATGTAACAATGAATGAAACATGGATCCATCACTATACTCCGGAGTCAAATCGACAGCCAGCTCAGTGGACAACAGTCGATGAAAGCCGTCCAAAGCGACCAAAAACACAAGCATTGGCAGGTAAGGTTATGGCCTCTGTATTTTGGGATGCTGAGATGAGATGTTGTTCATTGAGTATCTCGAAAAAGGTAAAACTATCAATAGTAAATATTACATAACGTTATTAGTGCGTTGGCAGGACCAGATCGAAAAAAGGGTATAAATGCACAAAAAAGGGCTGTTTTACCAAGACAATGCACCGTGTCACAAATGGTTGGCAACGATGGCTAAATGGCATGAATTGCACTTCAAATTGCTTCCTCATCCACCGTATTCTCCAGATCTACCATATTCTCCAGACCCCCAGCCACTATTTCCTGTTCTCAGAACTGAAAAAATACACGCTGAAAAGAAATTTCACTCCAATGAAGAGCTAATTACCGAAACTGAAGAATATTTTGAAGGCAAAGATAAATCGTTCTATAAAAAAGGCGTAGAAATGTTAGAAAAGCGTTGGAATGATTGTATTGTTCTTCAAGGAGAATATATTAATGAATAAAGTCGAAATTTGCAAAAAAAGTGTATTTTATTTGTCAGACTGGGAACTTATTGACTGATGTGTTAGATCCTAATCACAACAGATTTAGTTTCTTCTAAGAAAAAAAAAACTCTGTGAATTTATTAAAAACAAAAACGGGCCTGTAGACCATTAAAAAGATCTAATAGTATAAAGAAAACATAAACAAAACTTAAAAAATCAGTGTAAATAGACTTGTAAAAATAGTTTATAAAATAAACTTCTAATTTATATACGTTCTGATGAAAAAGTGGTAAGAATAAAATGGTTCAAAATGAAAAAAGGTTATGTTAATGAAAGTTTACTCATTTATTTGTAAAAACTAATCTCTTCTCCCATACATAACAAGCTCTACGAAAACCATCAACAAATATTCACTCTCTTTGGAAATAGAAAATATATACAGGATGTTTTCAAAATTGAGTCATTTATTTTAACAGGTTGTAGAACTTGTAAAAATAAATAATTTTAACAAAAATCATTTATATAAAAGTTGTAAAATAAAGAAGTTATCAACAGTTACAACATTTGAAAACAAACTTGACTTTGTGATATTCTGGACAACTTTGTTATAGAACTCGCAAAGAGAATTAAATTTAGCAAAAATCATTTATATGCAACTTGCAGAATAACAAAAACAAAAATGTTACATGTTACAAAAATTGTTCAAAATTGTCACCATTTGTTCGGTTAGCACAAAATCTTGCTCGGAGTACCCATGCGTCACTACACGCTTCAAAAATAAAATCGCGGTGTCCACGAATAACGTCACAAGCGTTTTCGATGCGCTAGTTCTTTCAAAATATTTTCTTCTCCATCATGATTATCTAACTTTTTTAAATAAGTAGCTCCGCAGGTAAAAATTGCATGGCGTTAAATCCGATGAACGTGAAGGCCAAGAAATGGGTCCATTGCGCCCTATCAATCTGTTAGGAAATTCATTATTTAAATGTTCGTGAACAAACTTCTCGTCTAAAATGTGGCGGAGCTCCATCATGTAGAAACATATTCTGTCTAACATTTAAAGGAACATCTTGTAACAATTGTGGCAAATTGTTTTGAAGAACGTCTAAATAATGTTCACGTGTCAGTCGACCGGGAAGAAAGATTGGCCCAATAAGCCCGATCGCCATTTACTATTAAAATTACTTATTTCTACGAGTTCTATAATCTGTTAAAATAAAATACTCAACTTTGAAAACAGCCCATATATCTAATAATTTTTTGAAACATAATGAGCTCTATAAAAACTATTCCAGTTTCTAAACACAAATACAAATAAATACGCAGATCATTTTGAAAATTTGAAGTAACTATATAAAATACATAGTCATGCTTTTTTGGTGATCTTATTTTGTACGCCAGCACATTGATCTCTAACAAGGACCATTTCATTTATTCCCTGTATTCGAATCGAACTCGAAGAATTCTGGCGCTCAAACGATTATGTGGGCATTCACCGTTTCGTATTCTGATATGAATTCCTAATGGATACTTCGATTGGAATCAAAGAAAATAGTGGGTGGATTCGAAAAGGCTTTCCAGCGCTCTTAATTTTTCGATTTTTTTCTCCGGGACTTTTCTATTGGAAGCTTTTTATAGAAACACCGTTTCGTTACCAGTTACCGTACTTAATATGAAATGTAGAAATATTCCAGTAGTTTCTTCATGTTTCTGCACTCTTCTCATTTCTGCACCCTCTCATCTTTTTGATTGTTAGTGCAGTACAAAGCGAATCCAAAATTTACTTTTTCTTTATCCAAATTTTTCTTTAAAAATAAAATATACAGTGGGTTTAGGAATACCACTGAGCTTCTCGATAATCCTGATGGTCACATAATGATAAGGGACTTTTTGAACTATTTGTATATTAATGTTCTACGAGGGTAGTTTTCTAGCCTCAACATGAAGATGGTGTACGTTAAAATATAACCTTGAAAATTTCAGCCATATTAGATGTACAGTTGTTGATTACCAGTCATTTAAGTCAGTCGATGTTAGCGATTCTGTTAAGATGGAAAAAATCGAATATTAAAGCGTCATTAAATTCTTACGTTAGAATGGCAATATACCTAGGCACCTAGGGACTCTGCACCATCATCTCCCCCCATGAAATTTTGGGCAGCTGAATTTAAAGATGAACTCTAGATGAACTTGGGTACACCACTATACTTTTGAAACCAAGGCACAGTCAAAACAGTGGATTGCGAAGGGTGAATCGAAAAAGACGAAGACTGTTGAACGTAGCGGGAAATGATTAAGGCTTTTTTGGGATAGTCATGGTGCTGTGTTAATTGACTATCTCGAAAAAGGAAAAACAATAACAGGGGCATACTACGCATCATTACTTGACAAACTGAAGGCAGAAATTGCAGAAAAACGGCTGTATTTAAAGAGAACTAAAGTTTTGTTCCACAAAGACAACGCATCGTCTCATACTTCAGTGGTCATCATAGCAAAAATGCAGGAATTGTGATTCAAATTAATTGACTACCCGCCGTATTCACCAGATCTCGCCCCCAGTCACTTTTTTCTCGTTGCTAGACTCAAAGTTTCACTCGGAAGACAAAGATTTTCATCGAATGAGGAGGGCATCACATTTGTAAACGACTATTTTGCAGAACAAGATATCAATTACTATTTAGACGGATTAATGAGATGGAAGCATCGCTGGGAAACATGTATATAATTACAAGGAGACTCTGTGGAGAAATAAAATTGAATTTGACAAAAAAATACTTGTTTCTGTGTTAGGCTGGAAACTTTTACCGACTACCTTCGGTTTTCAAACTCCACCGGTTTTGTGAATGGTAACAGCGACCAAACATTTGAAAATGCCAACCACTCCAGCTGATAAAACTTCATGAAGAATTTCTAGTCCACGCCGATCATTAAGCACGAAAATTCATAAAACTATGACGGAGAAGTTCTCAGTCTGATACAGAAACTGCACAAGCATGATCAAATGTTTATGATATTTGTCAAATTCGTTAGATGGCATGCAGCGAAATTTCAATTAACTTTATGAAAAATGTATAAAATCAAGTTTGGACTGCTTTGGACTGTTTGGGTGCTGAACACCGAAAGACACATAAAAAGAATTAGATTCCACTTTAAAGAATTCATCCCCTTTATTTTCGAATATAAAAACGTGAGCAACTGAATTTAAATCTGGTCGTTCATCCATTGATGAAAGCTCAAAAGCCACATCAACCAACCAAATCATCACAAAAATAGGGAATATCGAATTAAATGATCGCGAACTGAAGGTAGGTGAGCTTGTTGACAGCAGTGGCGGTTCGTGAGTTTGAAATATGAAAATTGAAAATAAGAGATATAAACTTACCAGTTTTAGAAATCAAGTAAGAAATCTCTATAATTAAATGTAATGAAATATATGCAATTTTATATATAATTTTTGGGGGGGTCTGCAGGGGTCTGCAGCTCTATACCGCATGAAAAAGTTTTCCGCTCGATGAATGCCGCATGAAGACGGATTCGAACGAATATTTCTCAAGAATATTTGTTAGACATATCTATTAACGATTCTGCTGAAAGCGTCAAAAACGCAGCATCACTGCAAACAATGGGTTGGAACAAGCATAACAACGGCAAAGAAAGCGAAATTTGAAATAAAAGTAATGTGTAATCTCTTTTTTTACTTATGTAGATTACAGGTACGGCAGCCGTTCGCCGGAGGTAGTTGGGTCGTGGGTCACGGATGGATCTCGTCGGCACTTCAATAAGGGCGTATTTCAGTTCTTCGGAATCAAAAAAATAAACCCTTACTGAGAACAGGGTCTATCTACTCCAAAAGACTTAATTAACTGTAAAAAATATTTAATAATCACAAGCACAAGTTCAGAGACAGACAAAAAATAGAAATAAAAAAGTTATAACACAAAAAAAGAAATTTAAAAGAGATGCTTACAACTACTCTTCTTAACTAGGCATAATAAAGATGAAAATGGTCAACATTAAACTAACAGTGTTAAAGTGTAAGGGCTCTTGTTTAGCGTTCTTAAAACACAAAATGATGATAGACAAATAATGATTGTATAATAGATGAGAAATATTAATGAAAATAATAATGAAATAATGTCTGGCCTTAATCCTTTGTGGCGCTGTTTAAAGATCTGGATATTGAAAAGTCTGGTAACCAAAACGTTTGGTACCATTAATACCCCGCATCAAAAATGTTTGGTAACTAAAATGTGCCCTTATCTAAAACGTCCAGGATCTAAAAAGTCTGGAGTTTAGAATGTCCGGAGTCTAAAATGTCTGGGTACTATAATCCTAAAAAAAATACCCAAAAAATAAGCCGATGCAGTGCTTCGCCAACTAATAAACATACCTCTAATGGAGGGCTTACTTAATCTGGACTGTTTGCGGCATCGACTACTAGGTCGGTGTCCGTATTTTTGGTATGGAGACCAGTGAACTGCATGAAACAAGGGTATTGATTGCCTCCGCGTTCACCGCAGAGTATCCAGGAGGACTTTGAAGCAAGATATGCGCAAGAGAGTACTACCTGTAGCGGCCGACAATTTTTAAACGCTACAAATGGCTATTGTTTTTCTGGGATTCTCACGGTGAGATGGTCAGAATAGCTGGCAAAAGACAGGATCACAATCGGGGAGTATTACGCTTCACTACCGGATCAATTGGAAAATACTATTCGAGGTAAACGTCCACATCTGACCAAAAAGAAAGTGTTCTTTTACCACGATAATGTACCTGCACATACGTCTCAGGTTGTTGCTGCAAAACTCCATGAACTACTAGTAGTTATTTCTTCCTCCCAATTCACTTCAAAGGATGAGGTCAAAGCAAGCAAACTAAGAGACAACCATCTATTTTGCAGAACAGTTGGTATTAATTGGGGGTATTAAAAAGTTGGAACGTCGTTGGTATAATTATATTGTCTGTGGTTTCTTTGTAATAATAGAATTTATCGAAGTACCCTTATATAGAATGGATATTATATTCCGATATCATAAAATGGATCTTTACCAGTAACCAAGGATATCAACTCTCCAGCTTATGAGCACCGAGCAGACTTGGCGCTGTTATACAAGGTGCGTCTCACGAAAAAGAGGAGTTTTCAAAAATAGCTATTCCTAGTAGCGCCATCTTTTGACGGGGTAAGTGTTGGAAAGGTGCATCCTTCACTGACGTTTTGACAAAATTTCATGACAAGCGGAATATTAGAAGCCAAGTTATCGCGCTTAATGTGTGAGTGTATTTATACCATTGGTCAAAAAATGAACATCGAACAAAGAGCAAATATTAAGTTTTGTTTTAAACAATTTAATCAATTTTGCAATTGATAAAACGAGTGTCTGGTGAGGATTATTTATCCCGTAACAGAGTCCATGCGTGGTTTAAACGATTCAAAGAAGGCCGTGAGGACATCAAGGACGACGAACATCCTGGTCCGAAAAATTCCTTGGTTACTCAAAGTAACATTGAAATTGTGCGTGAATTTATATAAAATCAGCCAAAATCTTCATTGCGATACATGGAAATGGAATTAAACATGCCTAAAGATTCAATTCATCCCATGTTGATCGATCATTTGGGTCTTCGGAAAGTTTGTGCACGCTTTGTTCCGCACAAATTTACAGACGACCAAAAATTGCTCCGAATCCAACATTGTAACAAGGACTTGATTAAGGAGTCGAAAAAGGACGAAAACTACAAGTACAACATTGTTACTGGTGATGAGACGTGATGTTTTCAATATGATCGAGATACCAAGCGTTAAAGCCGAATAGAAGCTCCCGAGCGAGCCAAATCCGAAGAAAAACTGCCTCGAGAAGTCAAAAATCAAAACAATGTTGATTTGTTTCAACAATTCGGAGGAAATTGTGTACAAGGAGTTCATTCCACCTGGTCAAACGATTAATACTGTATTATATCTTGGTGTTATTGTTGCGTATTTGTTGTATGCGGCCACAATTCCGCCAACAAAGCAGCAACGATAATGCACCGTCCCATCGCTCGACGCTCATCACTGATTTTTTGGGCAAAAATGGCATTTTAACCATCAATCGTTCACCATACTCGCTTGATTTAAAACTCGTCTCCCTGCAACTTCTACGTCTTTGAAAAACTTCATTTGCCGATGAAATACAGCGTTATGCCAACATTGAAGCCATTCAAAAGGCGCTGACCGCGATCCTGAAGGACATATCTTTGGACGAACTCAAAAATTCATTCGTCAACCTAATTGACCATACAAAACGTTGCATTGACGCCCAAGTAGACTATTTTGAATAAAAATAATGATTTTTGCCGCAAAAATAAATATGTGTTTTTTTCCTGTCCTGTTTTCCATGAGACGCACCTTGTAGCATTGGGGAATTTTTAAGATAAAGATATTATTTCAAAAATTGAATGAAAATGTGTCAGTGAAAGAGGCATTCAATTGGTATTAAAGAAGGCAGGGACCGTTCATAAAGAAATTATTTAGGGGAGAGGTAAATGGACTTTTGCTTGAAAGAATATCAGGTTTTTCAGATAACACTTGAAAAAACTGAAGAAAAGAAGAACTGAAGAAAGAAAAACTGAAAGGTGATTTCGAGCATGTTCGTTTATTATGCCCCAGAATAATAAACAAAAAATGTGTTGTGATGCTATGTTAATTTAGCCATTCTACTAAGAGTTTGCTTTGCAAAAATTCTAATAAAATATAATTTCTACCTTTATTATCAATTTAGAATAATTAGGAAAGCTGTAAAATATTATACTCTAATATATATCCTCTTTTTTATATAGAACTAAAGGTTTTTTCCTTTTATTACTATTGGTGATGGCAACGTATTTGCATTTTACTACTATCGCTATTCTATGTATTGAATTCTACCAATAGCATTTGTATCTACACCATTAAAATATTCCTCTTAAAACTACCGAAAATTATCTTCTCTTAGTCTCAAATAAATCTTTCAATATACTACGCACAAACTATTTTAAAAAATTAGGCCCGGAGAAGCAAGCGACTATACGGTAGTTAACAAAGATAATTGGTTTGCAAGAATGGAATGTTGCAGGAATCTTTAATGTTCATTAAATTGTTATGCATTACTTCCTGCAATTCTAATATGTTGTGATATTTCCTGTGTATAAAATTTGACATTAGTTTTTAAAAGATTAAATAATAACTCTACAAAGGTATAACAATAAGGCACTAATAAAACTGACTGTTTTTTAATCAATGATTAGTGTTTTATTTTGAATACGAAAGAATTTCTTTTTTACAAATCTCCCCCTTTTAATCTAGTATCAAAAATGTTTCCAAAACAAATAATGGTTCATCCGAGAAAATAACGTCCTTTATATTTTCTGAATCGCACATATGGTAACATGTATTTTTCAGTTTATAAAAATGCCATTGAAAATTTTCTTGTCGACTAAAATTTGTTCAAAAAGCTTCCTGAAATCTTTCAATAATACAGGTCAACAAATTTAGTCTTTTTTGAGGGAACATTGATGAAAATAGATATATAATAAAGTATTTTGTAGCCCTAAGTCCGAAAATGATAAGCTAATTACTGTAACACGTAGTTTTTTTGTTACATGAGGTTGATGGTAGAGAAAAAAAAATGGTGACGACATATTTTTACAATCTCAGATTTATTTAATATAAACATATAAAACGTGTTGAATCTAGGCAAAGACGTTACTGAGGATTATGTGAATAAAAAATATATTACATGAGATGTCATACAGCTACAAAAACGTTCACTTTTTCTTCTTGTGTTCTATAGTATCATCTCTTTTTAAAAAGCAGCAATTTGTTGCCCAACATAGATGGGTTCCAACGTCCCTGCTATCTTGATTTCATTGTCCTGATGTCCTGGTGAAACATCTCTCCTTGATCGTCGCTTACTGTACCTAAATTTTCCGGAAAAAATCCAGATGGGAGTGAAAAAAATGCATTTTTAAGGACGTGCGACACGCTAGTATTTCACAGGCTTTCATGAGTTCCTCTATGAGGTTTTTATAATTTTGAGCTTTCTTGTTGTCCAGCAATCCTTTCACTACACTTACAAAAAACTTCCAAACTGCCAATTCATTTTCATCTAATTTTTCTTGAAAAAGGCAATCATCTTGAAGCTTCTTTATTTGAGGCCCAATAAATATGCCTTCTTTTAGTGTTGAAATCATTAGCGTCTTTGTCAATGGGTTTGACAAAGTTTTTCATTAGTCTAAGCTTAATATGGAAAGGCGGAAGAAGATCAATTTTTTCTGTTAACAAGGGGGGCATATTTTATGTTTGAAGTAGCAGGTTTAAAAGAAGTTCTATAAGACCAATCTTTCTTACTGTAATGTTCCTTTGTTGTCCTACTGTCCCATAGACACAAAAAGCAGCAGTACTTTGTACCAAAGTACTTCATACCTTTATACTCCAAAGTCAGATACAAATAATTTTAATATATAAAGGAGAAGCAGATACTTGAAAATGAGACGTGTTAGGCCATTGCTGTGAAAAGGTGTTACAAAAAAATAATTCAAAAGATAATTCTCATCAATGTTACAAAAATCATGTCGACATGTGTAATTTAGCTTTTCTAGACTTTAAGTTCATACTTCTATATGTGGCATCCTAGATAATATATAGTCATTCTGTTATCTGTATAGTTGCTACTTGAACCGAGTAAGAGTAGACGCTCTTTTCAAAGTATTGTTATTATATGCAAGCATATCTACAAGAGAACAAAAAAGAAATATTTTATTGGATTAAATTTGTAATTTTTATGTCAGCAAGCCAGTCCAAGTTTGAAATATTATTTCGCTCGACCCAATTTGTTATAATTTTTATCTATAAGTTACCTTTTTTTTATAGCCAATACTAACCCAAAGCATGACATTTCCTACTCTCATTTGCTATCTAGTAAAATGGTTTCTTTCTTCCTTTTTTAATAATCTTTGGACATTCCTAACTCTTGTTTATACTTTAGCTTTCTCAGCAATTGCTTTTACAGTCTTACAGGAATACTATGCAATTTTCAGAATGAGTGTTTTTCTCTTCTTAGCAGAGACGATGGCCTCCTACTTAAGTAATGAGTTCCGTTTGCCTCGCCGAACCGAATTAACTTGATAACCATATTAAAATGCAATCGATGAAAAACTTCGTTTTAATTGGAGTCCTGTGTCCCTACAATTCATTCCGTCTGCGAGTAACAAAAAATGTGTTATCTTTCTTCTTCTTAAAAACACTTATTGCACTTAAACTATATGAATAACTAATTTTTAATTTCTTTCTATATAAATCTACAAGATTAAGGTGATGAATAACTGATAAAACCTCAAGAGGATTAAGAAATCTTAATATAAACAAATGAGTCTAACATATTAACGCCTAAAAAAACTAAAGCATTTCCAATATTCTAATTTGTATTTGAAATAAATAAATACAAAAATCTAAATACAAATAATAAAAATTAATTATATTTTTTTTATTTATATGATGTGACGAACATTTTAAAACTCAGTGTATAATACACCTGATGACAAACTGAACATGAAAAAATGTTTAAAACTTACTAATAAAGCTTTAGATCAAACCATTTGCTTTCACCAATATAAAATACACATGCATATCTGACTGACGTCTCGATAACATAAAACATATGGGAGACAACATTGAATGGTTACATAATAACGAGATCAGTGCCAACTTGGATCCATATATGGCCATAAACCTTCTACCCAATTCGGTTAAATAGGCTTCGGTTGAAAGTAATGAGTACAAAATCTTTTTTCAACGGGGTCATCTGAATTTCAAATATTTTTTTATGACATTGGAGCGGATGAACCATATGGATCAAATAGTTCAATATATTGTGCAACATTATCTTATTGCCACTTATTGATTTTTATATACATTTATTAACATAAAATTAAAAGTTGTAGAATTTTTGTACTTAGATTTGCTTCATTTAAACTTCTTGATGGTATTCATATTATTTTGATTTGACATATGGTTATCAATTCTTTTATTGGGAACTTTCGATGTGACAATTTAGATGTCTCTCGTCGTACGTTTCAACAATCCTGTCAACATCATCAAGAGATTTAATTAAGTTAATACATTTCACACGAAATTGTACCTGTTATTTCATCGGAACTAAAAAATTGTTGTCTTAAAAAGGAATAAAACAATTTTATACTTTGTTATCCATCACTTTTATTTTTAAATTTGTGTGACTATAGTTTCGTAAAACAATTTTACATTCTCAAACACTACTTTAAAACTAAGGTTTTACAGCTGTTTATCTATCCTATGTACCTAATTTTATACTTTTATTGAGGTTCATTTTTTTACAATATTGTATATAGTGGGAAATTTCGGAGATCCGTCTGATCATTTAATAGCTATCTAGTGTTGTTTCTTTAATATGTATGCAGATTTATGTTCTTTGAATCTGGTTTGATCATTTCTGCCGGTTTGTCCCACATAGCGGCTACTTCACTCGTTGCAACTTAACATATAAACTCCAGATTTTGTATTTGGTGATGTTTTATCTTTGGCATTAAAAATTAATTTACTTATTGACTGGGTGGTTTTAAAAGCTATTTGCAAATTATGTTTCCTCAAAGAGCGAGCTATTTGTTCTGAAATTGGACCGAAATATGAAATTTTACAGTAGTTTTTTTTGTTTGTTTTACTTTTGGATATACTTGATGAATTAGTAATTGTTTCCATTGTTTATTTATTAAGTAACTAATTTCTTTTTTGTTGAAACCGTTTTTTTTTTGTGCTATTATAATAGCAAAATTGGAGCAAAATTTGAAATGTTACTGTACTTTTTAGCATTGGTTTGTTTTACTTTTAGACATACTTTGTTTTTTATTTATTAAGTAAATAATTTATTTTTCTTTGAAATCGTAATTTTGTGCTTCCGGTCCAATTTCAGAACAAATAGCTCGCTTTTTGAGGAAACATAATTTGCAAATAGCATTTAAAACCACCCAGTCAACCAGTAAATTAATTTTTAATGCCAAAGATAAAACATCACCAAATACAACACAGTCAACCAGTAAATTAATTTTTAATGCCAAAGATAAAACATCACCAAATACAAAATCTGGAGTTTATATATTAAGTTGCAACGAGTGCAGTAGCTGCTATGTGGGACAAACCGGCAGAAATTTTCAGATCAGATTCAAAAATCATAAATCTGCATACATATTAAAGAAACAACACTCTAATTTTGCGAACCATTTCATAGATACCGGACATATATTTCCCGAGATTACAAATTTAAAAATTTGACATACAGCGCCAAAAAGCAAAAAATTAAACATTTTAGAAGTTATTGAAATTTATAAATATAATAAAGATCCGTCTAGACAACTATTAAACGATCAGACGGATCTCCGAAATTTCCCACTATTTAAAATATTGCAAAAAATTAACCCCAATAAAAGTATAAAATTAGGTACATAGAATAGATAAACATCTGTAAAACTTTAGTTTTAAAGTAGAGTTTGAAAATGTAAAATCGTTTTACGAAACTATAGTCACACAAATTTAAAAATAAAAGTGATAGATAACAAAGTATAAAATAGTTTTATTCCTTTTTAAAAAATGTACTATCACAAAGTAACGGATAAATCAATCAATAATTGTTATCTTCAAGATGAATTAGTCCTTGTTGCTCTCTCATAACGCTTGTTGAGTTATTCTTCTCCTTCTTCTTCTATGGCTGTACAACCCCGTACGAGTATTGTCCTCCAACTATCCAGTGCCTCGACCAGTTCCTTTCCAGATATATACTTCGTCCTACAGTAATTTGGTCTCCCTCGTTTGCGTCTGCAGGAGTTACATTAAAAATGTTCTTGGTTTGTTTTGTATCATCCATTCTTATGAGATAAACTGACCATCTGAGACGTGTATTTTATGTATAAGACCATGTCCTAGTATTTCTATAGTGTGTAAAGTTCATGGTTACACTTCTTCCATGTGTTATTTTCGCAAATTAGACCTTTCCTAGATCTTTCTCAAGACTTTTTTTCAAAGGCACCCAGATCATTTTGGACCCTTGGTTAGGGTACATGCTTCACTCCCATATATCAGTACAGGCCGGATTGATGTTTTATACATTTCTTAGAGAAGTGCGTTAAAATTCTTGATCTAATGGATCTTTGAAGTCCATAGTAGCATATGTTCGCTGTTGAACCCAAGTAATCTAATTGCTCAATTCCTTGGAAGGTTGATGTGCCAATTGTTATGTTGTCAGACAAATTTCTTCGCTTTTTCGAGATTATTACAGGTTTTGTTTTGTTTTTGGATAAAACAGTAGGTACGCCAGCGTATCACCCTGTATTAATGGTTTGTGGGTGTTAAATGGGGGCGAGACACTTTTACTGTCAACTTATACTGACAGTTTGACATTGTCATTCTTTTATATTTGTTATTTGTTTCCGCCGATGTTCTACATTCCATTCTTTAATGTATTTTTCCTCCTACTCTTTCCTTCTTGGTATACATGTGGGTTCAATTCAGTTATGGTTCTCAGTACTGTCTTCTTTTATCTTCTATTTGCATATCGTTACTATATATTTCCCATTGATTTAATGATTCTTATAGTATCTCTTCTATTTGATAATTTATTAACTACTTGTGTTTGTTTGCATTTTTTTAATCATTTATTACTCTGATTACTGTTTTCTAGTATTTTAACTTTTTCTTCTTTATTTATCAGTGTCATTGTTTATATTGCATTGCATCTTATTATTGGACTTATTAATATAGTTTTTTGATTTAATGTTTTATCCTTTTTTGGTGTCCATTTTTAATTTTTTTGTTCATTGATACTCCCAGATACCTAAATGTTTTTACTTCTTCAAACATGTGATCTAAGCATTCTTTAATTTCGATTCTTATTTTAGTTTCAGTGTTACATTTTCTCGTTCTTTTTTACTTCTTAAAATGATTATATTTCTACGGATTACATCATCGGCCTTTAAAGGTGATTGTTTTAGCGTGTGCGAACTTCCGATAACGGTCGCTGTTAAATCATCATGGCACATCAAATCTGGCAAATCATCATGGAACGTTTAACATCAAAGCATTGCTTGCAAATAAGCGAAATTTATTATCAAAATCAACGTTCTGTGCGTCAAACTTATAGTCTTTTATGGTATACATAATCGCCTAACCAAGCGATGTATTCGCCGAATTATCGACAAATTCCGAACGCATTTTACGCTGCTCGACAAAAACAAGACAACAAACTGTGCGTTCTAAAAAAAAATATTGCCGCTGTTGCTGACAATGTTGATGAAAATTCAAAATTCCGTAATTGTGCGAGTTATGTTGGCTTCCAAGGCGTCAATAGTTGCTTGTTTAACGGTATTAAATCATATGACCTTGGTTGCCAATTAACGGGTCCGTTCCTGGAAATAATTTTCTCAGCGAATTGTTCCGTCAAAAAATCGATTGTTGCGGTGGCTGTATGACAGATCAATACCGTTCAAAATTGTTAGTATAGTGTAGCAACTCATCATGGAACGTTTAACATCAAAGCAACGTTTGCAAATTGTTAAAATTTATTATCAAAAACAGTGTTCTGTGCGCCAAACTTAAAGAGCGCTTCGCGAATTTGAACTTCGTGATGAATTCGCCTAATTATCAATAAATTCACGCATTTCACGTTGCTCAAAATTAAAACAATAACAGAAGAAAAAACTGTGAGTTCCGAAGAAAATATATTGATGAAGATCCAAATTTATCAATTCATCGGAAGTTGGGGCTTTGTTATTCGACTACGTGATTTACTTAATTATGAATTTGAATGGTACTGATCTGGAGGAGATGTGGTTTCGGCAAGGCGATTCCACATATCATGCAGCTAACGCAACAATCGATATTTTGAGGAAACAATTCGGTGAGAAAATTATTTCGAGGAACGGACCTGTTAATTGGTCACCAAGGTCATATGATCTAAGGCTTTAAGATTATTATCTTTGGGGTTATGTTAAATTAATTTAACATAAAGTTGATTATGATAAACCAGCAACTATTGACGCCAACATAACACAGGCAACATAATATAGACTTAAGACCAATTATAGACATAAGACCACAATTTTTAAAGTTCCAACGCACTAAAAAAATTACCTTATATATGAAGTAAACAGTACCATTTCCAGAGTAAAAATCAATTGTCCTTTAGACCACCAGCATATATATGAATAACCCGTTTCTTAAGCAGTAATTTAATCTGTAGATCAAGTATTATTTCGTTAAAAAAAAACACACTATAAAGAAACCGTGATTTTAACTGATACAAAACAGATGGAAAAGTTTTTAGTTTCAATAACAAACGCAATTGCAGTAATTACACAATTGATTGAAGTTGTATATCTGGCAAACCAGTTACAATTTTTACAGTATACAAGTTTCAACAATATCGTCAAATATGAATTGAGAGATTACCGAATAGCTGCATAAAAATTCGGAGAATAATAAAGACGAAAAAATTAAAAGAACAGAGAATTACAATAAAGGTTTAGATAATTATTTAAAATCTGTAAAATATTCTAGAACGATCATTTTCTTCTCCATATTCTGATTATTTTTCTTTACACTTTCTTCTACCAGTTGAAAATTCTTGTTGATTTTAACTATTTCTAAAAAAAAGGTTGTATAAATTCGTTACTAAACAAAATTCAACTTTAATTTTTATTGTTGGGGCCTTTGATTAATTAAATAATAATTAAATATAATTAATTATAATTAATAATAATTAAATATAAATTAAATATTATTATTAATTATATTTATTATTCGATTAATTCTTTGATTGACATTCTTTCCCGACGTTTCCGATTTTTTTTCTAGCGTAAATGTGTCTTAAGATTTTTCTCTTCAAGTCTGCTCTAATTTCCTGTATAATGTCTATAATTTTAATCCGTACAAAATTGTTGATCTTCAACAATTACACAGGTCGACAATATACCAGGGACGCTGGAACCCATCTATGTTGGGCGAATACTGCTGGTTTTTAAAAAGAAATATTGCTACAGAACTTAAGAGGAAAAAGTGAAAGTTTTTGTCGCTGTATAACGCTGTATGACTCATGTAATATATTTTTTATTCAAATAATCATCAGTAATGTATTTGCATATATTTAACACGTTTCGTAGTGTAACTCCTTCATTTTGGCTACTGCAGAAACACCTCTGTGAGCCGGTGCAGTCTTGATGAATTGTTTTTTCTTCGCCAAACTAGGTCTTTTCTCACGAATTTTTGCATCCAATTGACCCAAAAGGTTTGAGTAATACAGTCCTGTTATTGTTTTACCCATTTGAAGGTAATCAATTTACAAAATGCCTATTGCCAAATGTTGATTAGAAAGTTTAACTCGAAATCGTTTTTGATCAGAAATTAACAAATGCGGCATCCATCTTGCACATAGATTTCTCAATATGAAACACCCATTCAATTGAAATGTCCACGGCCTTAGTAATTTTACTCAAAGACAACTGTCTGTCATCCATAACCATATCATGTATAGAATTAATTATTTGTTCAATAGTTGTAGTTATTGGACATCTAGAACAAGGATCATTGTCCAGGCTTAAACGACCACGCTGAAATCACCTGCCCACTTACGAACCATTGTTTTTGAAGGAGCAGACTCCCGTAATACATTTACCATTTACATATATAATAATAATAATAATAATAATATATATATATATATATATATATATATATATATATATATATATATATATATATATATATATATATATATATATATATATATATATATTATTATTATTATTATTATATACATACATACATATATATACATACATATATATATATATATATATATATATATATATATATATATATATATATATATATATATATATATATATATATTCACGTATGGCCCCGGGTGGACCACGCGAAGTACAGTTAGAGGCGTTTGTTGTTAGCCTTCCTTTGCGCCCATACTGATTTCATTCTTTCGCTATGAGCTTTTTTCCTTTCGTCAGACCAAGTTGTTCAAGTCTTCCTACATTTTTCTCTCTGGCCAACCTCCCAAACGTTAACCTCATGTCTGAAACAACCTCTATCCTGAATTTCACATTGTGTAATATTTGCTGATCTTAGGCCCTCTTTAATTGCAGCAATCTATTTAATTAGTTCTACATTAGCTCTACATTAGCTTTTATAAAATTCGACTATTTGTATAGTTAGCCTACTCGGATTCATCCGTTTAATGTGTCTGTAAAACTTAAGTCTTCTTTTTCTCATATCGCTATGTATATCTGTGTATTATTTGATTTCTTGGTTTTCTCGAAGTCGGTATGTTGTGCTGTTTATTTGTTGTATACTGTTGTATGTTGTATGTTGTGTACTCGATGTCTTTCTTTCTATTCAAAATGAGCGTTTCTGCCCCATATAGACATTCTGGCTTAATAACCGTATTGTAATGTCTCAGTTTTGTGTTTTAGATATGCATTTTTTGTTGTAAATATTTTGCGTAAGTCTCAATGCAGTTTCCATTTTTTGATATCTACCCTTATTGATCGCTTTTTCCAACCCGTTTTCCATGATTATTTCACCCAAATATTTGAATTGAGAGACTCGTCTGATGTTACCATATTTTGTTTTTAGATGTATTGTGTCAAGGAAATTTGGAGTCCTACCTTTTCTGCTGTTTATTTTAGGATTTCAATCTGTTTTTGTGCCGTTAATATATCTTGAGCCAAAATTCCCAGATCATCAGCAAAATGATCAGCAAAAAAAATCCCCCCAACTTAATAATCAGGGCCAACTTTTTTTCACGCCACTCCTATATTACTTTTTCTAGAACACAGTTAAATAAGAGTGGCGAGAGTCCATCCCCCTGTCTCACTCCAGTTTTAATTTCGAAGGGCTCTGAGATGTCACCCATGAATTTAACTTTTGACCTTGTGTTAGTGTTGCTTTAATAATCGTCAGCGTTTTCAGATCTAGTCCTTGTTCTTTCAAGATTTGGAATAAAGATTCGCGGTCAATAAAATCATATGCTTTTTTGAAATCCACAAATGTGCAGACGAGATTTTTATTGAGAGATATCCCTTTGTAGTTGTTTACATCCATTCTATCTCCTTTCTTATGTAGTGCATTTATTAGAGCATCTTTCCAATCTTCCGGAATTCGTTTGGTTTGCCAAACTTTTTGTAGAATTTTGGTTATTTCCTTGATTGTACTTGGACCAGCGGATTTCAAAAGTTCAGCAGTGACTCCATCTTCACCAGAAGCTTTGTTATTGCTTGATTTGCCTAATTATTTCATCTTCATTTGGTGGTAATGAATCTGGGTTTGTTTGTTTAGGGTTTAGTATTGGTAGTCTGTTTAAGGGCTCAAGACCGTTTAGTAATTGTTCAAAATCTTTCGCAAGTTATTTGTAATTCTCTTAGTTATTTAGAGCTAATTGTCCGTTTTCCTTTAGGAAGCAAAGACTTTGGGGTGTTTTTTTTCTATTTCATTAAGTTGATTGTTTTTATATTTTCTTTTAGTTTGTCTAATTAGCTTCGATGTTTCTTTTCTTACTTTCAAAAAGATGTTATATTTTATTGCTGTTTTTTTGACTGTTCCACTCTTTGAATGCTTTACTTCGGCTTAATACTGCTTGCTCGCAAACTTCGTCCCACCACGGATGTTTTCTACGTTTTTATAAAGGGACCAACTTTAAGGCTGTTTTAATATTTTTTTGCTCCAATTCTTGCCAGTTCTGTGCTGTTTTTTTTTATCAAGCTCTTCTGTTGGGGTTGGTTTTATTTTCGTAGGATCGAACTTTGGTATTAGCAGTCACTTTTGAATAAGTTTTCGAAGTTTTAAGCTAAGTTTGATTCTAGTCAAGTAGTAATCCGTGTCTACGTTAGCTCCTTTCCTGACATGAACATTCAAAATCTCTTTTTAATTGGGATATGAAATGGCAACATGGTTAATTTGAAATTCACCCATATACGTGTTCGGGCATCTCCAGGTCTTTTCTTATATATATATATATATATATATATATATATATATATATATATATATATATATATATATATATATATATATTACCAAAATATATAAACTAATACCAAGCAATGTTGTTTTACGTCGTAAATTTCAGATTTTAGATTAAAAGTAATAGGCAATCAAATGGTATTTTTACTGCCGTTCTATAAATAATGCACACAGCCTAATCGACTAATCAAATTAAAATGATTTTTTTAAGGAGAAGCCCACGCCTTGCAAAATGCAATGGCGTGAAAACTGGTCACCAGTATGAAAACCGTATAAAACCGCCCATAAATCAGACATAAATGGTAAATATAGTGATTAGACGGAATGGAGACTAATGTCATTTTAATAAATCAACTGGACGGTGTGACATCATGATGCTTAAGATCCTAACACGTAGGATGTTATGACAATAGATTTTGATCTAAGGTCAGACTGTAATGTGACGACTTTATTCAAAAATTATAGCCTAACTACTTTAAGATAAATATAGAAAATGTTTCCCACATTAAGAAAGATTAAAGAACAAACAATTATAAAATAATATATATATATATATATATATATATATATATATATATATATATATATATATATAGTCTCTCAATTTCCTTCTGAGGATGAGTTTCTCCAAAGTTCACAAATAACCAATTACATGATCGATCCTTCATATTTCGAGATTATTTTCTCCTCTGAAATATAACATAACATAAAATGAACCTAAATACGGGTAATATAATTATTACACTAGGCATTCAAACAATTTTATTAAGTTCCGGTGATGCAGACTTTGTCGAAAGATTCTGGTAATTACTCGTTTATTACAGAGGCTTACAGCTCATTCTGTTCTAAGCACTTTTATTTTCGATCTGTCAAATGAATTAAGATTTTCTGAACTTCGAGGGATTTTACTATCTTTTATTTTTAAAAATAAAAAAGTCAAAATGCATTTATAACCTAAACTTATTATAGCTTATCTTGAAACTCCGAAAGAAGCCAACCAAAGAACCTTCTTAGTGTTGTTCAAAGTTGAATATAAAAGGTTATCCATATTGTGCTTCGGAAAGTGAAACTAAAAATAAAATTAAATTAAGAATTCAGATTTCAATGACTTTTTTTCATTTTATAGCTTGGGCTTTGCCATTAAGTGTGGAATACAAAATCATTTAAATGTTCACCACGTGACCACTTGCACGTCTCAATCCTTTTGAGGTCATTTTCGATGACTTTTCCGCAGATTTCGTCTGGTATCTCGGCCATGACTGGACGAATGTTCGTTTTCAACTACTCAAGATTTTGAGGATTGTCTACGTAAACATGATCTTTCGCATCGCCCCAGAAAAAAAAAGTCCATCGGCGTCAAATCGCATGATCTTGGGGGCTAATTGACAAATTTTGAAATTACGCGGCCTGGGTACTTCTCCCGCAATAAGGCCAAATTGGTCATATTGTGTGACTTGTGGCGCCTTCTTCTTGGCACCACATATCGCTCAGATCGAAATCTTCAATTTCTAGCCAAAAATAATCGGTTATAATGCGGCTATAGCGCTCAGAATTGACTTTCGTTCAATCAAGAACAGTCACTCGTACTTCGTTTTCGGAGAAGTACGGGCTAATGACACCACCAGACCATAACGCGCACCAAACAGTCACCGTTTGCAGATGTAGTGGACTGTCCACAAGCACTTGTGAGTTTTCAGAACCCCATATATGGCAATTTTGCTTAGTTACGTATCCGCCGAGAGAGAAATGAGCTTCATCGCTGAAGAAGATTTTGTTCGAAAAATCCGGTGAATCTTCAAGCACCCAATCGGCGTATGCTCTTCACATTCCATGGTCGATGGGCTTCAATTATTGCGTAAGTTGAACTTTGTAAGGATGAAGATGCAAGTCCAAATACAAAACACGCCATAATGTACTGCATGATAAATCCACAGACTGTGAACGCCGAGGAATCGATAAATTTGGGTCTTTTACGAACAGTAGCGATATTCTCCATCAAGCGAGCGTTACGATGATGTGCATGTCTTACCGCATTCGTAACAGACCCAATATTTTCAAATTTCTTGACTGTGTTGGAAATTGTGCGCTCAGAAAGACGATTATGGCGACCACATTCTGCTCTTAAGAGGCGAAACGTGGCTACGGAATCAAAATTTTTGTAAACACTTTGAACAATTCTAACGCGTTCTTGGGTGGTTAAACGATCTATATTGTAAAATGACAAAAGTTAAATTAAACAAATCACACCCCGGATGACATTTAAGTTTGACAGTTGTTAAAATGCAGAGCTGTATTTTCCGAACCACGAAACGGATAACCCTATATATCTTAAACGTTCGAAAATTAGATCAATTCTTCTATTGGAACTTTTAGTGTGATGAAAAGATTTCCCACTACATACCAAGTCACTTTTTATAAACTTCTCGATGTAGATTTCGGTAACCATGTTAGCATCATCAGCACATCATTCAATGTGTTAAAAATCAAGACTAAATTCTCGACTGATGATGCTAACATGGTTAGCGAAACGCGAGGCGAAAAAAGTGATTTATTTTTAGTGATAAATCTCTTTGGGTTTAGTTCCAAAAATAAACAAAACAAACACATTCATTAAAATCCTACTTCATTAAATAATTTTTAAATGGAATGTATCAGTTTGAAAATATTTGCGACATGACAAATTATATTACAATTTCAAAATTTTGGATTAAATTGAACTAAGCTGAGTTTTCCTAAACAAAATGAAATATACTGAGGACCAAAAAAATTAACTATGAAAAATATATGTTATTCTAATAAGTTTTGTAATACGTAATTGTAATAAGTTTTGTAATTTTTGGGTACAGTATTACATTACTCTTTGTTTATAAAACAAACAAGACACTCAATTGACATAAAAAAAATGTGAATATGTCCGCCACGATTATTATAACACTCCGAAGTTGTTGAACACTTGATAGTTGGACCAGTCAATTAAAAGTTTAATTAATGATATACCATAATGTGCTATTGGCAATAAATCTGATGATTTCACCGCCCACTATTGAAGACGTTTTTGCTGCTCTTAAACTGCGTGATTTGACAAATTGTATGCGATCTGACATTTTCTTGCTAAAAGCTGAGATTTAGACGAACTTATAGTTACAACCTACCACGGGCTGCAGTATTTTGGTTACATAACGGACTTCATATAAGCTTTATATATGGTGATTTTTCAGTGCGTTCAAACTCCGGGGCTACTTCTGACAAAGCACATTCTTTCAATCTAATTTAACATAATCGCTTAACATAATCTATTTAACATAATCGCTTAACATTATCTATTTAACATAACTGCAAAGAAAATAATCTAAAGGCGTTAAATCACATGACCTTGACCATTTAACAGTTCCATTCCTCGAAAAAAATTTCTCCCCGAATTGTTCCCTCAATAAATCGATTGTTGCCTTGGCTGTTAGAACCAATTCAAATTTGGAATTCAATAATCATTGATCATCGCTCTGTAATGATCCCCATCAACGGTAACATGCTTTCCCCCTTGATTTTTAAAGAAATACGGCCAATGATGCTACCGGTGACCAATGTGCCCCATACGGAGCATTTTTCTAGGTACTGCGGTAATTGGTTGGATCATTTGTGGAGTATTTTAACTTCAAATGTGGCAATTTTGTTTATTAATCTAACCATTTAGCCAAAAAAGAGTTTTGTCGCTGAACAAAATTTTGCGTTTAATTTCTGGGTCAAGTTGCAATTGATTTTGAGTCCATTCACCGAACCTACAACACAAACGATGGTCCTGCAGCTTGAGTTCTTGGACAAGCTAGGTCTTGTAAGGCACCAGACCAGAATCTTTACGAACGAAAGTAGTACGTAGTCGAACAACAAAGCCCAACTTCCTGCGAAAGGCGACGAATTGATAAGTTTGGATCTTCATCAACACTGCCAGTAACAGCCACGACACTTTCTTCAGAATGCAGAGTTTTTTGTCTTGTTTTTGTTTATATATCGAGTAATCTGAAATGAGTTCGAAATATGTCGATAATTGGGGTTTCAAAAAAAATTGTCATAAGTGGAAAGATCATATATAAGTTTTATAACAAAACTATTTTTTTTTTTTTATTATAATTAAAAAGTTATATCAAGTTGAAAATATTTTTTTTTAACCTGGTACCGATAACCCGCCAACATAGTAGGGAGCTGATCCTGATATTGTGCCATTTTGTACGAATATTACAAAAACAAATCTCGAAAGTGTTTTTAAAATTTTGTCCCAAGATGTTAAACGTCGAAATCAATGACATCAAATTTTTACCACCACCTGTCATCAAATATATATAAAAGATTATTATTTATAACATTATATCAATTTTTTATGTTTAAGTATTTATTACCTGTTGAAGCTACACAATCGTAATAGTGAATGCCTTGAACTTTTCTTAGTTTTTCAGTAATAATTAAGGCAACTACATAAGCTTTACTCAGATCTTTACGTTACATGTGGACAAACATGTCATTTCGCCATACAAATACCATTTTTGCGGTTAAATTGAACATAACCTATAGCCTTGTCACCGTAACTTTTGTGTGATACCCTACAAATAGTTTAATTAAATTTAATAGAAATATTTTGTTTCTTATTTACATTTATTTTTTAAAAAACTTGAATTGATGTTTTAGCACCTCGAGCTTAATTGAGCCAAATGTCATTTCTCAGAAAATCTGTGACCATAAAAATATCCACACCAGGTATATTATCAGAATTGATCTTTATGAATCCTTTGTGACATATCACTGAATTAAATTATTAAAAAGTAAATTAATTAAGTAGTCACGTGATTTTATTTTAAATTTTATAAATTTTATAAATTTTAATTAATTTCTAATTAATTGTAAACAATTTTTTTAAATTTTTTTGCATTGATTATCAATATTATTTATGATAAAATTTGAAAATAAAGTAAAAAATCGATAATTATTTTTAATCAACCTAATTCAGCAAATGCATCTATCGATTGAGGTATTATGTGCACTATAAAATTCACGAAGTGCTCTATAAGTTTTGCGTACAGAATATTGATTTTGATAATAAATTTGGACAATTTACAAGCATTGCTCTGATATTAAACGTTCTATGATGATTTGCCAGAGTATACTGAATAATTTTTACACTAGAGGTGCGTAAACTCAGACTTTGTTTGACAGCGGTCCCTATCGGAAGTTCGGACACACTAAAAAAATGACCCATTATAACCAATATTAGGGATTAGCTAATTCCATAATTCCTAGAGTGATTCTTGCGAGTTGTAAAGCAAAATTTAAATTTCATCTTTCGCTCTGAAAATGTCCTCTACATTCACCATGACCATCTAAATAAAATCTCATGACCAATCACTAAAGCCAATAGAGTTCCATTCTAAGTTACAGCAAAAATGTTTAAAAAGTTCCATTTTAAGTTACAGCAAACCATACAGTAAAGAGTTTAAAATGCCGTTCGTTATACTCTTGGATACTTCTACAATGATCTTAACTCGTGCATAACTCTCTGATCCTCAAACCAACTTATCTATGTCCAAAAGCAGTAATATCTAATCGTCTGGAAATTTTTTCATTTCATTTCATGAAAACATAAACCTGGTTCATCCATATCCATTAGCTCGTCCCTTTTCAAATTCGGATAATTTGTTCACATTATTATTACTACTTTCACCAAAATATTTATTGTATTGCCAGGCACAATAAGGTATCGAGTTGTTACATAATTGTTATTGTCTGATATATTGTTTACATGAAAATTTTAAAACCTTCTAAAAATATGTATTGAATTAATTTTAAAACATTTTCTTTATTTTCAGAAAAACACCACTTATTAGGCCATGTCGGCCGAATTCACAGACGTAGCAAGGATCCAAGATGAAGAGGTATTACGCAGAATGGTAAATTAACAACTTCGCACTAGGTCTTTTCCCTTTTGCACATAGACTATACTAAAATTTGCTGAATAAACATTCCACAGCTACATCTTTTTTCTAAAAACTACAAATTATATACTAATTGATGCAATTCTAATTCTATTTTTCACTGCTACCAATATTTAATTTTCGTCCTTATTATATTTAATAATTCTAGAAAACATTTTCTAGTTTACTGCTAACAATTTTTAAAATAAAGACCATTTGATTAAGTAATTCAACGAAGTCAGCTAACATATAATGTTTGATTCCACGCCGGAACCAATACTTGTACTTATAATCAAAATAATTCATATCGACTATATTCATCGATTGTAACTAAGGCCAAGGCATTTTAAAATCCCTATGTTGAAGTGAATAAAACCTTTGCTTTTGTTTTTTTTACTTTCCCCCCTTTAAAATATTTGCGAATTCTGGCTGACTGGATAATTTTCCTCCACTTTTCCCTATCCCCACCTCAATTTGATTACAAGTCTGTACTTCATCCTCAAGATTCTCATTGTTCTTGTACGGGCCTCCTTTAGCGCATCACTCATCACTTCAGTCTTATTCTTCTATTCCTAAGTCTCATTGGAATCCATTTTATTATATTCCTTTTTATTTCAGTCAGATGTTCTTCCCCTTTTATGTTAATTTTCATTGTTAATGAAGTTACTTATTTTTGTTTAAATATAAAATTTTCCTATTTCGTTGTCGATTCTTGTTTTTTTTTGCCGCCCCTCGTATTTGTTATGAATGTTGGAAATGGTTGTATAACTACCTTGGATATTTTTTTGTGTTTATGTTTTCGGATTTTGGTTTCGGAGTTTGGATCAGTAGACAGTCGTCTTACACAACATAATTGGTTTTCTTTTGCTATTTTAACTTTTATCTCTATATATTTTTTACTTTTTCTTCTATTGTATGATCTTAAATTTATAAAGTTACTAACCTTTACAATAAAGTTACTAAGTGGCGGCTCGTGAGGGAGGACGTTGTGGCGCTGCCCCGCCAACATTTATCACAGTAAACAATTTTTCAGAGCAAAACGCGATATATTTTTCCGTCCAGTTTCTTTCCTTTAACTCATTTTCCTGGTTTACCTCCTGGGTAGGGTTTTAATAGCACCAAAAGTAAAAAGGAGGAAGAGGAAAGCAAAAAACATTCTTTAACAGCACTATTTTCTTCTACCCCCTCCAACTTTAAAAACCCACGAGCCACCACTGAAGTTACTAATTTATATTATTTCCTTTCATATATGCTGCATGTATTGCTAGGTACATTGCTAGGTATACTTCCGGTTCTGTATTGTCCATCACCATTTTATTTTGTTTTATTCTGGCTTATATCTGATCCAACTTCTTTGCCGCTGGTTCTATTTTTTGCGATTGTAGTTCTTTTTCGATTTAACCATTTGGACCATCTACAAAAACCAAACTTTGTTATTCATTGTTACATTTTGCTTTAGATTTGGTTCACCTTATTACAACTTCCTAAACTAGGTTGAAAGGTACCACTGAGATTTTCTCTGAGTCCTCTATTAATTTAAATCTTGTAATTCGATGCAGAAAAGAGCACTAATCAATGAATTATCATACTTTTTAATTGGGATATTTTTTGTGTTTAAAAATATATTAATACATTTTTAAAGTGTTTATTAACTATTTAGAATAGTTGCTGTACTAGTTTAATTTGTAGAAAGTTTACTCTGAATCATTTATTAATAATTATAACATGCTTATTCAATAAAATAGTGTTTTTTTTTAATAAACACATGTGTTATATATAAATCATTGTGTGTTTAACATTTTTTCATTTATATTGTTGGTATTTTGTTAAAAATTCTGTTATTTGGAAAAACAAGATATTGTTTATGTATTTAGTGGCAAGAAACTGATGATTTTGGACGAAAAAAGGAAATTCGAGCTCACATGTATAAATTAAGAGAAAACCGACTAAAGGAATTTTACAATTCTGGAGAAGTGGGTAGTGAGATTCAGAAAACAACCACCGCGACCACAAGATCCACCACTGATAACTCTTCAAAAACTAATATATCCACTACATACGCGGACAACCTAGCTGATCAAAGCTACGTTACACTGAAGAGCAAAGAAGTTAGAGATTCGGAAAGTCCCACTCGAGATAGTTACAACAAAACTATTGGTAAGTAACAATATAAATATTACGATACCGTTATCAACTGGTCACTAGAATATGTAAAATCTTAGTATACATGTATTTACAAACCCCAGAATTTTAATTCTTCATAATAAATATAGTCTTCAGTCAAGAGGCCTATCGTCCGACGATTCTACAAACTACCTTGCCTATCATCATCAATGGTGCTACAACCCTAGTCGAGCCCCGATCTGCCCAAACTTTTCTCGCCAGTCGTCTCTATCTTTGGCCAGACATTACCAGTTGGTTGCACCAATCCTTCTCCCGCCTTCCGTCACACCATCTCAGGCTTGACTCGGTTTCTTGTCTCTATCCGTTCATACAAAAATATTGTTGTGGGAGGGATATTACCCTGCCTTCCAATTACGTCGCAATCGTAAGCATTATTTTAATATTGGACATACAATATTTCTGTTATTTGCTATCTTAAATTCAAAGTTGTACTGTCGACGCCAAATACCATTATCGTTAACTGGACCAAATGTTTTACACAAAATTTGTAAAAACTACAAAAAACACAAAAACCTTTCACATATTTGTAAAATATTTTCATCGGCTTTAGTCATTGTTCATGTTTCTGACCCATATGTGAAAACCGCTAAAATTAATATACTGTATATTTGTACCTTTGCCTTGTAGGATATGTTATGGCTCCGTAGATTTTTACTAATTTCAAAATATCATCTCTTAACAAAACCTTCTTTTCGCTTCAGCCGAGGCATCGTTTATGGAAATGACCAGTGACCACAAACAGATGAACTCTATCCACCATCTCTAAGTAAATATTATCGAGTTTAATACTATGATCGGTGATTGTAGCATTCCTGCCGGACTGTGATGGCATACATTTTTGTTTTATCCTGATTTATCATGAGCTCAATATGACTAGCAGAGGCGGTAAATACTCGAAATTTCTCTTTGGTGTTATGTACTGTGCGAGTGATCAGATCTACATTATCATATATACCGTTATTTGGGTAGATTAATACAATATCTTGCTTCTATAATTAAGTTCTGAATTTTAACCACTTTGTTTAAAACTATGTTAAACAGGAGGCACGTCAGCATATTTCCTTGTCTTAATCTTTTGTGCACCAGGAAATTTGGAGATATTTCATTTCCTCTTCACTCTCATCCTGCAGACTACTTTATTCATCGTCATCTTGGTTAGTCTGATTATTTTTCCGGACATCTTGAATTCCGCTGTAGCTTCATAGAACCTTGCTAATTAAACTGTCGTATAATTATCAGTATTAAGAATTGTTCAGATCCTAGTGTTCATTAGTTTCGTTTCGTTAGATGCTTAATTAATAGTGTGTCAGAATTTTTGACGGAATGAACAGTAGAGGAATAAGTTCATGAATTTAAATACGAGGGCTGTATGATAAGTACCTGGCCTAGGCCAGAGCTAGTATTTAAAAAGTGATTTTTCTTTTTATATACTATATATATTATATACAGATATAGATATATTAATACCTTTAATATCTTTTTGACATAACCTTTCACAACAATACTGTCAAACTGTCAAATATTTAAGTAAATAAATGTATAGATGTGTATCTTCTCCTTATTAATTCAATAACCAAGATCTATTTCGCGAACCAGCGAACCCTGTGGAAATATAAAATATATCTGAATGTGTGGACGAGGTTTCTAAAATAAAAATTCCCGCACAGTACACAAGGGCTGTAAGATAAATACCTGGCCTAGGCCAAAAATGGCGCTGCTAGTATTTAAAAGTGATATTTTTCATAAATATAACTTTTTACAGCAATATTGTCAAACTGTCCAGTCGCCGTGTCGTTTAGTTTGCGAATGGCAGCCATTTAAATAGAACAGAATAGAGAATATCGAGCAGTAATAAAATAATTGGAAGTGAAAAATAATAAAAAAAAACAAATGATGAGATTAAAACGGAGCTCAGCAAAGTTTATAGGGACTCTGCACCTTCGTTATCAACCATAAAATATTGGACAGCTACATTCAAACGTGGTCGTACAAGCATTTTTGATAAAGGTCGTCCTGGTCGTCTAAATGAGGTTACCACTTACCACACACAGAAATAATTGAAAAAATCCACGATATCGTGATAAATGATCGGAGAGTAAAAGTGCGTGAGAAAGCTGAGACTGTGGGCATCTCAATTGAACGACTGCATAATATTTTAACAACTCATTTGGGTATGAAAAAACTCTCCGCAAGATGCCGCTATTGGTCGCAATTGACAATAAACACACATGTGTGTCAACTATAACATCAAAAAATGTTTAGCGATGTTAAAACGCAATCGATAAGATTTTCGGCGTTGGTTCATAACTGTTGACGAAACATGAATTCATCACAGCACACCAGAGACTAAAAAACAGTCCAAACAGTGGGTTTTCCGAGACAAATGTGTGCCAAAGAAGTTCATATTTTTAGAGGGGATACAAAAGATAGAAAAACGTTGGAGTAATTGTATCGAACTGAAAGGTTAAAAAATAAAATTAATTTTACACATAAAAATTTTTTTTTTGTCAAAGCCAGGTATTTATCATACAACACTCGTAGATTTATAGTTTTAGCTCATTTTAATATAATTTTAATAGCGTTTTTATGACACAGCATAAAAATTAAAATTTTAAAATTGATGCAGGGAACTGTTAATTGTTATTAAAAAAAAAATTATATAATGCTCCACAAAAGAAGAAATTATAACTTAGTGGACAGCAACGTCATCTTTCATTTTCATATCATAAATCTGGGCAGGCAATATTGAATGGCACTACTATGAAGTTGCATAAATGGATAAATGCATAGTACATTTATATTAAATTGGGTAACATAGATCATTACCGACATATAAGGATTTTCCTCCACAACAAAATACGATTATATATATTAAATAGCTTGAAAAAGAAAGTTTAGCGCAATATTAATACATGTTTTAGACTGATGGAAAGAGAAATATGTCACACAACCAAATATTACACTTTATTTCAAAACGCGAATCTTAAAATACATTTATTTTTTAGCTAAGCATCAGGACCAGGGCTGGACAGTAACCTCAACCAACAAGCGTAGTGATGATGGTAAAACCGTCAGTTCTGCTCATACCGCTACAACATCAGGTACAGAAAACGTCAACGGTGGCAAACTAGATTATTCTGCCAAGCTTGAAGAAAAAGCTTCCGTTTTCCAAGATGGGGACGACAAGAATTTCACCAAAGCGGTAGGATCGTCTTCTTCATCCCAAATTCGCCAAGAAGCCATAGGAGGCGATGATAATTCGAATTTCAGATCTTCCACCACCAAGACGTCGTCTTCATCTAGATATGTTTCAGAAAGCAGAAATACATCAGATGATGTTAGGGCTCTGCCTTTAACTAATGTGGTTGTTACCAATGAACAAGTGCCATATTCAGTCAATGAAGAAAATGTCAGATCTGTAACGGAAAAAACGTTTACAACTGATGCTCCAAGTGATTTGAAAAAAACATCCCAATTATGTTGAAGGTAAAACAAAGGTGAGTAATATATTTTGCATTAGCCGCAAAAATGCATGTTTTTTTGAAATCAGTGTGATTTTGTTGATTTGCAATAGAAATTTTTTATTTTAATACCAAAATACTCTGTAATAACTGCAGTTTTGATACGTATGGTATATACGATTACTTAGTTACGGAAGATTTTATCGAAAATTACTTTCTTCTTGCAGAACCATACAATAACAATCTCTTTATTATGATGTTATATTATTAAACGTGTGCTTCTTTTTTATTTCCTTATTGTTCTTCTTCGCATTCTTCTTTACAGAAGAGTCGTGACTTATCTAAACCCATGCCGTTTGCGCACTATCCGGACTATTTCTCGCCAGCGTTCTCTATTTCCGGCTTCCCTGGTTGCAAATTGGAGAGATATACCAGTTAGGTCCTTAATTTGATCTGTCCATCTTTTTGGAGGCATGCCACATATCTAGCACCGTCCATTCGCCCCTATACTACTACTCTTTTCAGGTTATTGCTGTCCCTGCGTTCAATGTAGCCAAAGAATCTTAGTATTTGTTCATGAATAATTTGAAATAGCCTTATGGGTTCATCAATTTCTTGAATTACGGATGCACGGCAGTCCACGGATGCGAAGGACCCATCTCCAGCACCAATGTTCAAAATAATCAATGCGCTTGGGAGTTGTTGAGATGTTGAGAGAAATATTAGTTTTCCATAAAGCACTCTAGAACCCAATTCGCGAATGTTCGAGGCAGGTGACGATCAGCAGGCTTTAGTTGTTGGGTTAATTGAACTTTATAAGCCTTACAACGAAGATCATCATGCAAATTTTCTACTTAGTTATTTGAGAAAGGCTTAGTTCCTGAGAACGACGTAGAATAGATAAATTAAGATCTCTTACGCTCCGCTCCGTCTTACTGTAGCGCTGGATGTTCTCCAATAATCGGATGGTCCGATGACGCATACCTACCGACTAACCTGTAAATGAGCCAGTTGGTTTAAATTTTCCTGAGATACGATAAGCAGACCATTCGTTTGATCTATTATGTTGATCATAAATTTGACACAATGCTCTAACAATGTGGCGACCTGAACACTCATTTTGAAAGTAGATACGAATAATTTCTATGTACTTTCGTTCAATGTACTGAACACAGCAATCAATAAGTGATATTTTAAATTTTAAATAGAATAGTCGCTATTACCTTCGAACGAAATATCGCGGTTTCCATTCTTCTTGTATTATGTTTTCATTAATATATCTATTCAAAAGCTTGATGATCATCCTCTTTAGCTTTGGTGTGCTATACTTAAATTCTTCTTCTACCACTATTTCACCTGGCCCACACAGTTTTCCATTTTTCATGCTTTTAATGATTCTTTCTACTTGTTCTATGCATATTTATTCTATGTTTATTGTTTCCTGTAATTTTTTTCAGTTTTACATTATTAGAGAAGTTTTCTGTAATAATGTTCTCATGTATTTGCTAATCATTTTTAAAGGTATTTGCCTTTTTCTGACTGTACGTTGTCAACAAATGTCTACTATACTACCATACGTCTACTTTCTGGCATCATCGATTCTCTTATAGTATATATATATATATATATATATATATATATATATATATATATATATATATATATATATATAAATATATATATACATATATATATATATATATATATATATATATATATATATATATATATATATATATATATATAAATATATATACATATATATATATATATATATATATATATATATATATATATATATATATATATATATATATATATATATATAAATTTATATATACATATATATATATATATTATATATATATATATATATATATATATATATATATATATATATATACATACATAAATATATATATATATATATATATATATTATATATATATATATATATATATATATATATATATATATATATATATATATATATATATATATATATATATATATATAATATATATATATATATATATATATATATATATATATATATATATATATATATATATATATATATATATATATATATATATATATATATATTATATAATATATATATATATATATATATATACTATATATTATATATATATATATATACTATAAATTATATATACATATATATA